>OZ023236.1:11067060-11629216 GCA_964006365.1 Trididemnum miniatum | reverse complement strand
TGTAAAAAAGTTTTAGGCCACATTAAGGGATGACTTTTTTGATGAGAGCATGGAGTTGTGTGTTTAGGTTAGTTGACCAGTAGGTTTATTGATAGTTTAAAGTTCTATTTTCATTTTAAAACACTACTGGAGTGATGTGCTTGTTTCTTTCTTCACAAGTCATGATGCATGATGCTAAATACACAAAAGAAGCGTACTGCAGCTTTAACAAAATACTTAAAACCCAGGGAAAACTTTGCCGAAAATTTTTATCTTGTCAGCTCAGGTTCAAGAGAATTCATTCAAAATTTGAATGTGTAATGGTTTGGTCAGCAATTTAAACGTTACAAAAGCATTAACGCCATTATCTGCTGTTATTGACATTTGTAATTCAGGGACTAGATATATATATATATACATATTTTTCTTTAATATTGGATAAAAAAGTGAAAAAAATACTTTTATATTTTAAAAGCAATAAGTTCGTGGACAATGCTGGAACACTTTGCAAATGTTATTTTACCAGCAGTGAGCGTCAAAGTGAAATGTGATTCTTTTTTGTTTTTATATACTGTATTTATTAGGGTAGTATTTTTCAAATGAATCTTTTGTACAAGTTCTTGATATGCATAAATTCTTTGCATCAAACAAAAATAGTCCAATGCATATTGCTGCTATTAATCCCATAATGCGGCTATTAGTGCTATTAGTCCAATGCATATTGCTGCTATTAGTCCCATAATGCGGCTATTAGTGCTATTAGTCCTATTAGTGCTATTAGTCCAATGCATATTGCTGCTATTAGTCCCATAATGCGGCTATTAGTGCTATTAGTCCTATTAGTGCTATTAGTCTGTTAGTGCTATTAGTCCTATTAGTGCTATTAGTCCTATTAGTGCTATTAGTCCAATGCATATTGCTGCTATTAGTCCCACAATGCGGCTATTAGTGCTATTAGTCCTATTAGTGCTATTAGTCCAATGCATATTGCTGCTATTAGTCCCATAATGCGGCTATTAGTGCTATTAGTCCTATTAGTGCTATTAGTCCTGTTAGTGCTATTAGTCCTATTAGTGCTATTAGTCCTATTAGTGCTATTAGTCCAATGCATATTGCTGCTATTAGTCCCATAATGCGGCTATTAGTGCTATTAGTCCAATGCCTATTGCTGCTATTAGTCCCATAATGCGGCTATTAGTGCTATTAGTCCTATTAGTGCTATTAGTCCTATTAGTGCTATTAGTCCAATGCATATTGCTGCTATTAGTCCCATAATGCGACTATTAGTGCTATTAGTCCAATGCATATTGCTGCTATTAGTCCCATAATGCGGCTATTAGTGCTATTAGTCCTATTAGTGCTATTAGTCCAATGCATATTGCTGCTATTAGTCCCATAATGCGGCTATTAGTGCTATTAGTCCTATTAGTGCTATTAGTCCAATGCATATTGCTGCTATTAGTCCCATAATGCGGCTATTAGTCCTATTAGTGCTATTAGTCCTATTAGTGCTATTAGTCCTATTAGTGCTATTAGTCCTGTTAGTGCTATTAGTCCTATTAGTGCTATCAGTCCTATTAGTGCTATTAGTCCAATGCATATTGCTGCTATTAGTCCCATAATGCGGCTATTAGTGCTATTAGTCCAATGCATATTGCTGCTATTAGTCCCATAATGCGGCTATTAGTGCTATTAGTCCTATTAGTGCTATTAGTCCTATTAGTGCTATTTGTCCTATTAGTGCTATTAGTCCAATGCATATTGCTGCTATTAGTCCCATAATGCGGCTATTAGTGCTATTAGTCCTATTAGTGCTATTAGTCCAATGCATATTGCTGCTATTAGTCCCATAATGCGGCTATTAGTGCTATTAGTCCTATTAGTGCTATTAGTCCTATTAGTGCTATTAGTCCTGTTAGTGCTATTAGTCCTATTAGTGCTATTAGTCCAATGCATATTGCTGCTATTAGTCCCATAATGCGGCTATTAGTGCTATTAGTCCTATTAGTGCTATTAGTCCTATTAGTGCTATTAGTCCTGTTAGTGCTATTAGTCCTATTAGTGCTATCAGTCCTATTAGTGCTATTAGTGCTATAGCGGTATTTAGTAATGTCCCAAGGAACTACAAGGTACTTTTATAGCTACTACAAGATAGTTGAAAACACCACAAGGAACTACAAGGTACTTTAAACCAAGTACAAAGTAGCTGAAAACACTACAAGGAACTACAAGGTACTTTTAAACCAACTACAAGGTACTTGAAAACACTACAAGGAACTACAAGGTACATTTAAACCTGGTACAAAGTAGCTGAAAACAGCACAAGGAAGTACAAGGTACTTTTAAACCAACTACAAGGTAGTTGAAAACACTACAAGGAACTTTTAAACCAACTACAAGATAGTTGAAAACACTACAAGGAACTACAAGATACTTTTATAGCTATTACAAGGTAGTTGAAAACACCACAAGGAACTACAAGGTACTTTTATAGTTGCTACAAGGTGGTTGAAACAGCACAAGGAACTACAAGGTACTTTTAGGCTAACTTCAAGGTAGTTGAAAATACCAAAAATAGCACAAGGAACTACAAGGTACTTTTAAACCAAGTACAAAGTAGTTGAAAACACTACAAGGAACTACAAGGTAATTTCAAACCAACTACAAGAGAGTTGAAAGGAACTACAAGATACTTTTATAGCTGTTACAAGGTAGTTGAAAACAGCACAAGGAACTACAAGGTGCTTTTATAGATTGATTGATTTTGATTTGATTTCTTCATCTTTATCCTCCTATCACGAGAAAGCGATTGAGGCGCTATGCGTAGGACGAATCCAGACTCGCTTAGGAGTTGCCTTTGTTTCCAAGTTTTCCGCTTGAATTTCTTCTGACTTCTTTAATTTGCTGCTTGCCAGATTCCACTAAGCAGAGATAATCATCGTGAAGCATCTTATCCAAGGACGCAACAACGAGACTAGGTTGGGAGGTGAACCATCAACCTTGCGATCATGGTCGTCGTAAAAACGACGCTCCGAACCACTACGCCACGCTGCCGACTAACCACTACGCCACGCTGACGACTATAGCTGCTACAAGGTAGTTGAAAACAGCACAAGGAACTACAAGGTACGTTTAAACCAACTACAAGATAGTTGAAAACACTACAAGGAACCACAAGGTACTTTTAAACCAAGTACAAAGTAGCTGAATACACTACAAGGAACTTCAAGGTACTTTTAAGCTAAGTACAAGGTAGTTGAAAACAGCACAAGGAACTACAAGGTACTTTTAAACCAACTACAAGGTAGTTGAAAACAGCACAAGAAACTACAAGGTACTTGTAAATCAACTACAAGACTTTTAAGGATATTTCAAACCAAGTACAACCTCCCCACCCCAACCCCTCCGACCCCAACCCCCGACCTCAACCCCCAACCCCAACCCCCCGACTCCAACCCTCCCGACTCCAACCCTCCCGACCCAACCCCACTGACTCCAACCCCTTTGACCCATCCCCCCCCCGACCCCCAACCTCAACCCCCAACTCCAACCCCCCGACCCTATCCTCTCCCACCCCAACCCCCCGACCCCAAGCCCCCTGACCCCAAATCGCTTGACCCATCCCCCTGAAACCAACCCCCCGACCCCAAGCCCCTGACCCCAAATCCCTTGACCCCATCCCCCCGACCTCACCCCCCAACTCCAACCCCCCGACCCTATCCTCTCCGACCCCAACCCCCCGACTCCAACCCCCCCAACTCCACCCCCCCCGACTCCAACCCCCCCAACTCCAACCCCCCCGACCCCAACCCCCATCGAGTTCAAACCCTTTGACCCCAACCCTCCTACCCCAACTCCACCCCCCAACTCCAACCCCCCGACCCCAAGCCCCCCGACCCCAATCCCCTGACTCCACCCCACAACTTCACCCCCCGACTACAACCCCTCCAATCCCACCCACCCCTACTCCCCGACCCCAACCCCCAGACTCTACACCCCCCCCCCGACTACAACCCCCACCCCACCCATCTCGACTCCAACCTTTGGGATGTTCCTTACGCCCTTGTCGTTAATCCATAAGTTCCTTGTGGTGTTTTCAACTACCTTGTAGTTGGTTTAAAAGTACCTTGTAGTTCCTTGTGCTGTTTTCAAGCGTTTTGTAGATTTAAAAGTACCTTGTAGTGTTTTCAAGTACCTTGTCGATGGTTTAAAAACACCTTGTAGTTCCTTGTAGAGTTTTCAGCTACTTTGTGCTTCGTTTGAAAGTATCTTGTAGTTCCTTGTAGTACCTTGTAGTTCTTCGCACTGTTTTCAGTGCCTTGTAGTTCCTTGCGGTGTTTAGTAGAACCGGTTTGAAAGCACCTTGTAGTTCCTTGTAGTGTTTTCAACTACTTTGTACTTGGTTTAAAAGTACCTTGTAGTTCCTTGTGCTGTTTTCAACTACCTTGTAGCAGCTATAAAAGCACCTTGTAGTTCCTTGTGCTGTTTTCAACTACCTTGTAATAGCTATAAAAGTACCTTGTAGTTCCTTGTAGCGTTTTCAACTCTCTTGTACTTAGCTTAAAAGTACTTTGTAGTTCCTTGTGGTGTTTTCAACTACTTTGTACTTGGTTTAAAAGTACCTTGTAGTTCCTTGTGCTGTTTTCAACTACCTTGTAGCAGCTATAAAAGTACCTTGTAGTTCCTTGTAGTGTTTTCAAGCATTTTGAAGGTTTAAAAGTGCCTTGTAGTTCCTAGTAGTGTTTTTAGCTACTTTGTACTTGGTTTAAAAGTACCTTGTAGTTCCTTGTGCTGTTTTCAACTACCTTGTAATAGCTATAAAAGTACCTTGTAGTTCCTTGTGCTGTTTTCAACTACCTTGTAATAGCTATAAAAGTACCTTGTAGTTCCTTGTAGCGTTTTCAACTACCTTGTACTTAGCTTAAAAGTACCTTGTAGTTCCTTGTAGTGTTTTCAACTACTTTGTACTTGGTTTAAAAGTACCTTGTAGTTCCTTGTGCTGTTTTCAACTACCTTGTAGTAGCTATAAAAGTACCTAGTAGTTCCTTGTGGTGTTTTCAACTACCTTGTAGTTGGTTTAAAAGTACCTTGTACTTCCTTGTAGTGTTTTCAGCTACTTTGTAGGCTACTAGGTTTAAAAGAACCTTGTAGTTCCTTGTAGTGTTTTTAAGCATTTTGAAGGTTTAAAAGTACCTTGTAGTTCCTTGTAGTACCTTGCAGTTCCTTGTAGTACCTTGTAGTTCCTTGCGGTGTTTAGTAGGACCCACTTTTGAGGCTCAAAAGACCTAGATTAAATGAAACGTTGCAAGTCCTTACAGGTCACTGCAACTTACAGAAACACAGAAGTACTATGGGACATGAAGTATCATCGACATGTCCTAAATGTAATCTAAAAGAATTCTATTTGAATAAGTTTCAGAGAACCGGTGTTAGGCCTAACAGTTAAGATGTAAGATTCTATTTGAATAAGGCTTAGCTAATATAATGACATAGTTGGACAAGTACTGGTAATCAAGAAACTGAATTAAATAAACTGATAAAATGGACAGCTTAAGATCCGGTAATATTCCTTCCAAAAAAGAAGATCAAGCTCCCTGCCCAAAATGTGGTATTGATGACAGCCAAACTAGATCTAGGCATTGGATAGCATGCGATGATTGTGGCTTATGGTACCATATCACTTGTGTGAAGATTACCAGGAGACAAATTGATGAGTTGGATAATCCCTGGATTGGACCTTGTTGCTCACCTGCTTTACCACAGATGGTAGAGGAATTTTCCTTTAACAGAAATGGATCCATTTTAAAGAGAGTGCCAAAAGCATCAAGAATCCAAGCAGCAAAAGTTCTCACTGAAGTTCTTGAGCGAGTGGCGTTAGATAATAGCTTAGTTACTTGGAAGAGTTTGTTTGATTTTGCTAGAGGTTGTTTGTTGAAACCAAAGAGAGGTGGAAAAAAATCCAAGTCTTTAGCAGCTGTTGTAAATAGACAGATTAGAGATTTTGTTGATAATCAGTACCGGTATAAGTGTTATGAAAAGCAAGAGGAAAATGTTGAAAGAAAAAAAGTGAAGAAAGTTTTTAGTAAGAATATTAGCAAATTGGTATCCTCTAAGCTGTCTGATGGTGATGTAACGGGAGCTGTGCGGATCTTGTCATCAGATTCCAAAGTTTTGGAATGCTCTGACAATGTCATCAGTCAGCTGAATGCCAAACATCCTGACCCGCATATCAATGCTGTTTTGCCACATGCTCCGGATGAATCTACACGCTCTAACAGCATTTTGGTATCTTCAGAAAATATTCGAAAGGGTATTCGATCATTCAAGAATGGTTCCAGCGCTGGTCCAGATGGCTTAGCTCCTCAGCATCTAAAAGACTTGATTTCCGAGACACTTGGTGAAGTATCTCAAAGACTTGTGGAAGTTTTAGTGAAGTTTACAAATGAAATTGTTTTACGTGGAAACATTCCATCAGCTGTGAGTTCAAGTTTTTTTGGAGCTTCCCTGATTGCACTCTCCAAAAAAGATGGTGGGGTAAGGCCAATAGCAATTGGGAATACATTGAGACGCTTGGCTGGTAAGTGCTGCATGTTGAAGCTGTCTCAACAATTGCCAAGCACTTTTCAACCTCATCAGCTTGGCGTTGGCACTACCTCAGGCGCAGAGGCTGTAGTCCATGCTTGTCGGAACTTTATTGGAGATGCAGGCTCAACAAACAAAGTTTTGCTGAAGATTGACTTCAAAAATGCTTTCAATACTATCAGGAGAGATTGTGTTCTTCAGAAAGTTTTTGAATCTTTTCCTCAGATTTACTTCTTTGTTTATCAAGCATATGCAACCCCGAGTAATTTGTTCTTTGGTAAGGAAGTTCTGTTGTCCAAGGAGGGTGTGCAGCAAGGAGATCCTTTGGGTCCATTGCTCTTTTCATTGGCAATCAATGATGCTATTTCTTGTTGTAAGAGTGAGTTTAATATGTGGTATTTGGATGATGGCACACTTGGAGGTAATGTGGATGTTGTTTTAGCAGATTTTGTTAAAATTATGGAACTAGAAAACAGTCTTGGTTTGAAGGTGAATCCTGCCAAATGTGAGATTGTAAGCTTAGATTGCGAAAATGAAGAAACCACATTGGAGAAGTTTTGCAAAGTAGCTGACCAAATCATTCCCATAAAAAAGGAAAATTTGACTTTGCTTGGTGCCCCAGTTTTGCCATCAGCAGTTGATGAAGCTTTGCAATCCAAGTTAACCTCTCTGTGTAGAATGCTCGATCGCTTGGAACAACTAGATGCACATGAAGCTCTTTTCCTTCTTCGGAACTGCTTTGCAATTCCAATGCTCACATATGTGCTTAGAGCAGCAGCTTCTTTCACATCACCCGTTTTAGAGCAGTATGACTTGGAGATTCAAAACACATTGAAGAAAATTTTGAATGTCCAGCTGACCACCCGCTTGTGGGAACAATGTTCTCTCCCAGTTAAGTTTGGAGGGCTTGGTATAAGATCTGCAAAGGATGTTGCATTGCCTGCCTTTCTATCTTCAATGTTTTCTTGTCACATGAACTTGCCCAACTGTTTTCATTCGGACAACCAGGATATTTGTTTGCTTTCAGCCCTTTCCTTATGGACAGAAAAAACTGGGATAGCGTCGTCTCCACCTCATCCTCAATGGCAAAAATCATGGGATCTTCCATTGTGTAACATCAGATTAACTCGTTTGATAGAATCTTCAAGCTCATCTCCGGAAAAGTCACGACTCTTGGCTGTATCTGCTCCTCATTCATCCCATTGGCTAAATGCGCTTCCCATTCCTTCACTTGGTTTGAAAATGGATAACTCTTCTTTCAGAATTGCTTGTGCTCTTCGTTTGGGTTCACCCTTGTGCCATCCTCACCAATGCATCTGTTGCACTTGGGTGGATTCCAGTGGAGTGCATGGCCTCAGTTGTAAGAAGAGCGCAGGAAGATTCTCCAGACACACGCATGTCAACAATTTGATTAAAAGAGCACTGGAGTCTGCCCATGTTCCTACTATTTTGGAACCGCAAGGTGTATCGCGCACAGATGGAAAAAGACCAGATGGAATGACCATTTTTCCTTGGAAAATGGGAAAGTGCATGGTATGGGACTTTACGTGCAGCGACACCTTTGCCCCAAGTCACCTTGAAGTTTCAGCCAATCTTTCTGGAAAAGTAGCGGAACGTGCAGAGCAGGCCAAGCTAACAAAGTATGCTCAGCTTGCTCATGATTTTGAGATAATACCTGTTTGTGTCGAAACATTGGGTCCATGGGGTCCAAATGGGTTAAAATTTGTTCAAGAGGTTGGCAGGAGGATATCTGTGGAGTCTGGCGAACCCAGATCTACTGAGTTCCTGATGCAAGCTATTGGAATGGCAGTGCAGAGAGGAAATGCTGCTAGTGTGTTGGGAACTGTGTGCAAGGGTCAACATCTGGAAGAGTTATATTATTTATAATGTGTCTTTTTTATTGGTTTGTTTTAGTGAGGTGCATAATATTATTTTGTTTAATAAGGAATGGAGTTTTGCCTTTAACTAACCATATTTTTCTTTGCTTTACATGAACTTAATTACTTTACCTTAAACTGTTAATGCGGATTAATTGTTTAAATTATACTGCTGTGCTTGAAATATTGAAATCCATAACTGATGATTCTCCAATTCGATCTTCAATGCGAAATTGTTGTTGGAACATCTACATTGATGAAATTTGCTGGGTTGCTGGTATTTTGTCTGGTTAAATTACTGTACTAATTAACTAAAACTATGTTATTGATTTCCCAAAATATTTAATTCTGTCTAAACAAATGAATTCTTACGTATTTTGTAACTGTTTAATGTGCAATATTATTAATGCAATGTTTACCAATCTGCTTTCAACTGTTAATGTTATATCTAAAAGAAGAAACTCCAAATCACCATGTTGGAGAATGCACTTATTACCAAGCACTACGAATGAAGGTTTTTGGTAAAGAAAAAACCACCATAAAGTCAGTGGTCGAAAAACTAAATATAAACCTACTGGCTAAGTATTTGAAGCAGGCCGGAAGACTCGCTGAATACGGCCAGTAGTAAATTAAATAAACGAGAATGCGATGAAAATTGTAATGGGCCTAAATAATGGCCTACACAATGTGCCTGAGAAGGTGGAACCTAGTTTCTCTGGCACCTCCGCCCCTTAATAATAATAATAAAAAACAATAACTTCACGATCATACATCAACACAAAATATTTGAGTGAAGTAGACTACCTGTAATTAAGTCAGGTCACAGGTTATCTGATTATGAGCGTTTCCACCCTTATTCCTTATTCTTATTGTATTATTTACCAGTACTGCCAAATCGCTACACTACATTTTCGGAAGGAAATTAAAATAAAATTTGCATTATGCAGTAGAGTTGTCCATGGACCGGAATAGGAACTTGTTCCGGCAGGAATACATAAATTTTTTAGGAGCAGGAGCCGGAATGGAACTTTTTTGTGGCTTACCGGAACAGGAATTCCGGTTGACTGTTTAAAAAATGTTACAGAGCTCTTGCCTTGATTGTTTGTTTCAAGTTTCATCTTTTTGCTAAAAAAGTTGGTTAACTAGGTATAGATTCTGTGTGTATAATAATTTTTCTTATTGGTATTGATATAATCGGTATTTACCGGCACTAAAAATAATCACAAACTGAATGATGACACCTTATGCTATTGTTGTAGATTAGGAACATTCAGGAATTAGGAATTGTTTTTTTTTTAATTTAGGAACGGATCGGAATAGGAACAAAGGCTTTAGGTTTGGGATAGAATTAGGAACAAAATTCTTCGTTCCGAACGACTCTATTATGCAGCAAATTGAAAATCAGGGTTGCCAGATAATCAACCAGAAAAAAGTCCGAAATTAACCTCAACAGTCAAGATAGTCCAAGCTGGGTCCAAATTTCCAACCAAGAAAAAAGTCCAAATTAATTTCAAAACAGTTCAATTTTCACTGCGCAATAAAAAGGTCATCATGTCCGAAGATGTCCAATTTTCTACCCAAAATCAAGTGAAGAGCAAAAAAAAAAAAAGGAAAAAAAGATCACCTCGTCAGGATCGAGATGTCCAAATTTTCGCACAAAATCAAGTGAAAAGCAAAAGAAAGGTCACCACGTCCGCAGATGTCTAATTTTCCGCTTATAATTACAATCAAAACTATAAGGAGTTAAATTCCGGATATTATATTTCCAGAATTTTGTAACTAATCGTAGTTTATGGAATTATGCTGTAGGGCACGCGTTAACTCAGCCGTGACTACAACGCAAGCACAATGTCATCAAGCACGCAGTTGGTACCACAAAAGAGAAAAAATTTGAAAATCATTCCGTTAAATATAAGTCGAAATTCTGCAATTACAAGCTTCCCGGGAAAAGCTTTCACGCTTGTGGCTTTGCCCCCAGATCTTGAGTTTTGCCGGTTTTTCTAGGATTTTGGGTTTTTCAGACAAAGAACTGGAGTTTTCAGGGTAAAACTAGATTACATAGGGTAGAGTATCATATTTCATGACAAATAACCATGACAGTTACGCTTCATTCTTCCGGTGGTGTAGAGCCAGAGATGGGCATTAGGGTGATGACTAAAAAAGTTTTTTGAGAATTTCAAAACTTCTGATGTGGGATGGGATGAACTTTTTTATATATAAAACAAAAATGGGGCTGATTTTTAATTTTGTTAAAAAAAGTTTCCCCACCAAACAACTTTTTTGCTCCCCATTTTTCATTTTTTGGCCATCTTTCGCCACCTGTAAGTTATTGCACGTGTGCATTCAAAATCTCACGTGTGCATTCAAAATCTCGGATACAAAAACATGCCCAAAGCAAAACTTCAAACCATTACAATTCACCTTCAAAACACTAAAAACTTGTTATTAAGATAGCTTGCTGCATGATGGAAGTTTAAGAGTGAGATATTTTTCATTCGTACAGTTTTTATGCAGCTCTTCCATTAATTTCATTGCTCTTTCAGCAAACCAATTTTTTCATTAAAGTTACAATTGATGTTACGAATTGGATGGTTCGATTCTCAGTTTTTTTACCTGTATGCGGGGAGTAGGCTACTATTTTTCATTCCATTAAAAGATAGCACTCCAATATTACATCGAAGAATGACTTCATAGTAGAAGATCCTTCATGTCACCAGGGCTTCTTAACGATGGCTGTCTAAACAAGTGATCGTAAGAAGACGAAAGTTGGTTCTTCTTTATTATGAACTAATCGATTGTTGTAACTATTTCAACCCTGACAGACTGATGGGCTTTGTTGTTGGTTGACTTTGCAATTGCAAATCAAAGACGTGCAGGATGCAGGAATTCCCATTGAACTACACTTCCATTATGGTGACATTGGAGTTTTGTTTTGCATGTTCTGAAGATTGTGTCCTCTTACTGGATCCTGTAAACAGAAATTTGGATGGAGTTTTGGCATTTTTTTAGTTTCTTTAACTTTCCGGGAGAATGATGTTGGGACTAAGCAACCATTTCTAGCTTTTTCGATTTTTTGAGGGGCCCTTGTCACATCTTAGCTCATAGGCTACCTGTATCATTCCCTTAATTTTTTCATTTTAAATGTTTTACCTTGAGAAGAATCAGTAGAGGTTAGAATTAGGGTTTGAAGTTCTTTTAAAAATGTGGAATTTTTTTTAAGGGATGGGAGGTTGTTAAGCTGCACAGATGAGAACATAGCTGGGTCGAAGCGCGTATGCAGCTGCAAATAATTCGGTTACCCTATGGGCCTGTACTGAATAGTGAGGCTACCGGTAACTTAGTTGTGGGTTAGACTTTACAGTATTTTTTACTGGAAGTTTTTGTTTCTGGCTAGTCGCCTACTAATAGGAGGGAACCCCCTAGAAAAAAAATGAAGTTGAAAAGTGTAGGTTGGCACTGTCCTCTCTGAGGTTGCGATCATGCTGCGATTGGCGTTGTTCCATATGATCGGTTTTCTCACCCGTGCCGCCAGCACTTCCGCATACCGCAACTTTGTTTTAATTTTACGAAATTCCACGTCACGTGACTCGCGTTCTGTTTGATTTTTACTCGCTTTCGCGGTAAGTTGGTGTTAGCATTGATTGGCAGTTGGGGATTGGGGATGATCTACCCGGCCGAATTGTGTGTGGGTGTGTGGAAGACCTTTTTTTGTGATTAGTCTGAAAAAGTATTCATATTTGAAATAGAAATGTGTGACACTTTCAGACAGCAGTTAAGTGAAAGCTTTTCTTGGGGTGTCTGTACAGACAGATAATTTAAACTACAGTAATACCGATAGCTACGAAATAAATCTTGTATCTTTAGTCTAGGCGAGTCTGTTAGCACTGTAGACCATAGCAGTGTAATTTTTCTGGTCTAGACTTGTTCTGAAGCTCAGAGCTCTAGACTGGAAAACTTGTACAGTTTTATCGGTACAGACAGATAATTTAAACTACAGTAATACCGATAGCTACCGGTACGGTATCAGCTGATGTTCAATTAACAACAAGTTTATTCATCTGGAGTGCAGTACAACCATAGCCTACACAGTACACTGGCGCAGCCAGGGGTGGGGAATAGGGGCAGCAGTCCCCCCCCCATTCAAGGTGCAGATTTAAAAAAGTTATTATGCTGGTATCTTCGTTTATAATATTTTTAGCCTTAGCATGTTTTAAATTGCCAGAAATGCGGAGGTAGGTGAATAGGCTAATTTGTTTAATGATCAATTTAATCATAATTTTTGGACTTAAATGTAGGTTGTAGCTTACTACATATGCCACTGTGTCAGTAACTTGCCATATTGCAGTGCCAATTAGTTGAACTGACTGCCCCAATACTTCAGAAAATCAAATGCAGCGTATGATCAATCGCTGTTACATTCTTTCTACTTATAATGCATTAGTGCCCTGTCCCTGAAAAGTGTGCCAACAAGCCATCTACTGTGCTTACTGCTCATTTGCACATAGGTCTATCATCAGTTGCACACTTGTAGAAAAGTAACAAGAGAAAAAGTGGGCGATTTTACTTCCTCTAATAATCAGTGCGCAGTGGTTCGTTCTGTGGTTAGCAGTAACAATTGTAGTCTTGCAGAGGCAAAAACAATTTCTGAATTACGGTCTGTGGCGCAACAATGGAATGAAATCACTTATTCTTCAATATAAACTAATAGGTCTGGATGAAACCTTTCAGTTGCGATATGGTCATTCAATGACAAAAAAATGCCCACCCCTCTTTTATATTTGTGGCTAAGCCGGTGACAGCCTACAACATTTTTACACATAATTTTATCAATGGAGGGTCAGAAAACAATCTCTGTATTTCTGTTACCTGGTTAATTTGGTTAATTTTGAAACAGCTCAGATGGTCGAGTGGTGAAAGTGTCTGCCTTGAGAGCTGTAGACGGGTCTCATCTGGAGTAAGCCATCTGCGGCTGGAATAACCTGTCCACGTAAGGCATTGGAAGACGCGGATGGCTTACTCTAGATGAGACCCACTGTAGACTTAGGTTTGATTTCAAGTCGGGATAAACCATCAACTTTAAAATTGGCATTCACAGCTTCCCTGCTTGACGCTCAGCATTACCGGACAGTGTGAAGAAGGACAGTGTGAAGAACAAGCCAGCAAGTTTACTTGTGCCATTGGAAAAGGCACTTAGCAGGATTCCCTCATCTTGGTGTGGTAGACAGATGGCTGGCAACTCCTAAGCGAGCTCGCATAGCGCATTGATCGCTTTCTGGTGATAGGAGGATAAATATGCAACTAAGTATAGTCAAGGCTTGAGGGTCTTCAGTTGACAAAAGTGCTCGATGACGTAGTCAAAGCGGAGTATATGATCTAATAACAGATTAAAAACATAAAAATTATAAAAACTCACTACAGATTGTTTCCTCCTAATGGGTTCATCAGGGGAGGTTCTAAAGATTAATTTTTTAACTTTCAATTAATCTTAAAACCTCACCTGATGAATCCATTAGGGGGAAACAGTCTGTAGTGAGTTTTTATAATTTTTATGCTTTTAATCTGATATTAAATCATATGCAACTAAGTATAAGTACTTACAATAATTACGTAAAAAAAAGGCAATGTCTATTTTGCCGTTAACGGCATAATAGCTTTTAGGTCTATTTTGCCGCAGTTACGTAACCCCAAGTCACATGAATATTACATCTTATTCTATTTTATTGTTTTCACAAACTCTATTGTTAACCCCAGATCACACAAATCCAAGTCGAACCGAAGCCACTGAAGCAAAACAAACTGAAGCCGCGATGAGAATCAAACCCAAAACTAGTGCAGCGCTTCCCTTTATACGCTGCGCTCTATCCACTGAGCTATCGAGAAGTTGTGGCAATCTTGCTCAAAATAGCACTTAAAAACCCTCGCTCTCACGTACGGCAAAAATTTTAGACCTAAAAGCTATGGACACTAGTACCAAAAAACAAATAAAGAAGAGTAACAAAATAACAAAAAGCACTAGGTAAAAAGCATTTCTTGAGATTTTACTGACTTAACATTATTCAGCCTATAGGGTAACGTCTAGTATCAGCCCCCAGGTTTGGTTAATCAGAATCAGTTTTATTTTCAGCGCAAAAACACATTGCTGATAGAACAACAATTGGCCTGCGACAAAGGAAAAGATGCGAAGGGACCAAAGTGGTCTTCGAGTCAAGCAGCCACCTTTAAAGCAGAATAAATGGAAAATCTGTAATTTATATTGTGACAGAAAGCATATAAAATAAAAACTGCCGAAGAAAAAAAAACAAAGCCCCCCCCCAAAAAAAAAGATAAAAAAACAAAAAAAAAATGGTTAGGGTTGAATTTGGTTAGGGTTTGGTTCAGTTACAACTCTAACCAAACCTAATCCTAACCAAACTGGTCCTACTGAACACCACAAAAGACTGAAACATCGCAAAGGATGGCAAAGGACCTTAAATTGATGTACTAAACACCGTTAAGTATGACAAAGGACCCTAAAACTTTAATCTAACCCTAATTTAAAGTCCTTTGTCATTCTTCGTTATGGTATGATTCCAAGTCCTTTGTTCTTTGCGGTGTTTTGTAGATCAATTTAAGGTCTTTTGTCATTCTTTGCAGTGTTTAGTACATTAATTTGAGGTCCTTTGTCGTCCTTTGCGGTGTTTGGTAGGGTGTTTCGCTCGAAAAAAGTTTTCTTTGCATGGTGATTTTCTAATGCCAAACGAACTAACTAGATGAATGTTCAAAATTTTTTGGAAAAATTTTTGTGTTTTGGCTCCCCACACCCCTATGTTTGAGCCGAGGGGTCAAATTTATAAAAATACTATTACTTAAGCTAGGATTATCGGACATTGCTGATGTTGGCATCAAACAAACCGGAATAGACAAGTTTACAACCAACTTCCAGAGGAACGACGGGTCTAACTTCTTTAGATTGGGAGATATAAGCAATTTTCAGTGCTTTTTTTATCATATACAACAAGAATAAAGGTTAATTTTTGATGAAAATTTTCCAAGATGTTACATGTTACAGGAATTAGTTTACAGATGAGAAAAGTGATTAAATTGAAGTCCATTCATCAGTGCATCTATTTGTCTACGTTACAATTATTGCACTGCGAGTCACAATACAGTTGCATTCAGTTCCAGAATGAAATTTTATTATTTTGGCAAAAAATTTGTGAGTTGCAAGTTTGCAACCGAATTTTTGAGACTACAGTAGTTTTAGTTAAAGCAGAAACCTTTTTGTCTGATTGTTGCTTTTGTATTCCAATAAGAATAAATATATGTCTGAAACTTAAAGCACTCAAGTTGGCCACTTAGACATTAAGCACAAAGACTAGAGAGTATTATGAAACTCTGTCCAAGCTAATCACATACACACTAGTTTTAGTGCTACATTCTGTAACATTCCAGAAAAAGTATTGGGAAGATGCAATATGAAAAGGTATCTTTTTTATGGACAGGAAGCTATTGGAACTGTTCCCTTTAAGGTGCGGAATTTGAGAAAAACAAGAAATTTTGGGCAAAAGTTTTCAAATTTTATTCAAACTTGCTGACTGGAATGGTGATTTTTGGCCGAATTTGAATCAAATTATTTATTATTTAAAGTGTGTTATGTACTTTAGAAACTCAATTTTGATGCAAAAATTGGATCAAACTTTCATTAAACCCTCTAAATTTTTGAGCAAATTTTTTGTTAAAATTTATATTTTGGCAAATTCGCACTTGCTAAAAACTTACAGGGAACAGTGACTATTGGCCATGCCAGATGGTTGACTACTGCCGGTGGATACCTATGCTTTAAGCTATTTGACATACACGATTTAAGTTCTGAGCAACAAGCTTCATTAGACCAAGTTGTCCAGTTTATTGTTGATGCATACGTCCCCTCATTTTTTGAGATTTTTTTCAAGCCCACTGCAATTGAATAGAGAGTTGTTTTGAATATACGAGATTACTTGAGAGCTTCTACGACATTACCAGCTAAAAAGTGTTTCATAGATCATGCTTCCACTTGGATGAACCCCAAAACAGCAGCACTTGGAGTTTTGTAATCGGACATATCTCAAATAGCCATCCAGACACCGAATGCGAAAGAGCTGCTATGGTCAAATCGTCCACTTACAGCATTTCTGAATGCTTAATCCAGATCATCACCATGCCTAACCAAAGGAAGTAAGAATGGCTGGAAAGCTTTTCGCAACTACAGTAGTTGCTGTGAAAGGCTGATTGGACAAATGAAGGACGTACTAACCAAAACAAAAGCTCACACGTTCGTACGATATTGACCACAAGATGAAGGGATATATTACCATATCTACTATGTTAAGTGAACTTGATGAAATGAGTGACTGTTTTGTTCAGGGTTTTTCAACCTTTTTCCTCATGGCCCAATAAAATGATAAAATATGGCCGTAGCCCATTTACTCTTATTAAAAAGCAGAAAATAAGCATAACAGAACAGCATCATTAGGGTAGCCAAAGTTGCTTTCTAGTCAAACTCTGTGGCCCATTGAAAACAGTGCCATGGCCCATAGGTTGAAAACCTCTGGCTTAGTTGTTTAAGTTAAATTTGAGTTGATGTTGTTCATTGTTTGTAATTGTTTTGAAAAAACATGAGATGATTGACTGATGCATACGTCCCCTGTGTATGCATACATGCATATGTGTAAATTTGAGTCTTTATTTAGAAAAATAAAGAAATTTATGAAAATATAGCAAAAATTCACATTTTTGTTAATAACTTGAAAAATAAGGAAGTTAGACTCGTTTTTCCTCTTGAAGTTGGATATAAACTTGCCCATTCTGGTTCGTTTAACGCCAATATTAGATTGATGTGATAGTCCTGCCCAGAGTTATGGCGATTTCTTAAATTGGACCCCCCTCGTTATAAAAATGGGGGGTGTGGGTAGCTAAAACGTAAAAAATTTCAAATTTTTTTTACCAATTATGAAGTTAGCTCATTTGGCATTAGAAAATCACTATCCAAAAGAAAATTGAAAAAAAAAATTTAAAAGTGAAACACCCTAATGTTCAGTCCTTCGCAGTGTTTAGTAGGACTGGGTTTGGTTAGGATTAGGTTCGGTTAGGGTTAACTTTGGTTAGGGTTCGGTTCAGTTACAACTCTAACCGAACCTGGGGACTGATACTAGACGTTACCCCAGTCTACGCACTGTAAATTTACACCGTCAAAAATCTTCCTGTGGTAAAAATAAAGAAAACAAAAAAAAGTAAACTGCTTATTTACTGCGTACTTCTGGATTACAGTACTTTGATACTCATACTATGACTCCGGTATTGTACCAGTGGATGATAGAAGGTGATACTTTGTTCCAGAAGCCTACTGGTACCCCAATGGCCGGTGCTACCATACTCAGTCACTGAACAGGTACTGGCCTACCGGGTAACTGGTATACCTGTATAATGGTAGGCTTGAAGCAATTTTCTGATTTTGCTGCTTTTAGTAATCGTCAAGTGATTTTGCTGTTTTGTAATGTCAGTTCCAGTACAGAGTAGCAGCTTACTGTTTCTGTTACCTGGTTAGATTGGTTGAAGTTTTCAGCAGTTTAGACTCAAAACTAATTTTGTCTGTTCCTTTAATATAAAATAGTGTACCAATAACTTGTTTCATTTTTGTTGCGCTGGTACTTCCAATCTGTTCATGCTTGATAATTCTGGTACCATATTTTTACTTGACATAGCACCTGTATTTTAAACTTGGTTTGGTTTGCATTGGCTAATTAATATATTCTGGCTGGATTTATTTGTAAAATGTCAGAAGAATGTGAATAGTGTTAGTGATGTAGCAGTCTAGTCTATTTTTGAAGGTTAAAAACAGGAAAAAGTTTATCTTTTTTACCATAATGACTCAATTGCGTGAAATTGACAGTTTATACCCATTTGTCGCTGCTTATCATTTTTTTATTTTTGTTTTTAGACAAATAAGATTTGAAAATTGTCTCAAAGTAATTGTAGTTCTTATAATGTCTGGCCGCTTCAGTAATCAAATGGAAGTTTTATTTTATAAGTATGGAATATTTTCATCAAGGCATCCAGTATTAATGATTTTTTTGTCTGCTGTTATTATACTTTCATGTTGCTATCCATTACTCAATTTGCCAATTCCTGGGAGTGAACCCCAACAGTTTTTTACCCTGTTAAAAGACATGAGTGAAGGTGATATGAAATTAAAGCAACAGGACTTTCCTACTTGGTATTCTCATTCCAACCGAACTGCTTATATTCAGCAGTTTGTTGTGAAGTTTTCAACAGCATTATCTTCAGGCAAAACAGCATCCACCAGCCAATTGATCAAAGCAGCTCTGTTTTCTACATTTTCAATTTTGGAAGAAATAAGAAATTTTAGCTTGGATAATAGTTTATCAATCCAGAATGATTGCTTTCATGTAACCACTACAGCAATTAAAACAAAACGACAACTGAAAAGTATGTTTCCTGAGAATGACTGTCTTTTGATATCACCGGCATCATACTGGAATAATCATCTTCAAAAATTTATGGCTGATCAAGACATTCAAAAAACTGTAAATCAGTATGAAAGTAAGACATTGAAAGCACCGCCTTCAGTAAAAGAAATGATGTTTGGTTTGCACTCAAAACATATCAGCTTCAAATTAAAAAACTCTGTTTTTTCTTATACAATAACTCTTGTGCTTAAAAAGTATAATCCTAAATTGATTCGTAGTCTGGAAAAACGGTTGCATTTGCTATACTCATCACCGAAGCTGGAACCAAGCTATCATATTTGTGAAGTTGAGTTGACAGAAAAAAACAAAGAGATTTGTTCTAATTTATTCCAGTTTGTTACAAATATTTATTACAAGTCTCAGCTGCGTTTCAATCATTTGTTACCCCTTCTTTCCACATATTTCCTTTTGGGTTGCTATATTTACTTTTCTGTGAGAAAAATCAATTTTGTTAAAAGCAAAATTGGCATGGCATTTTCTGCTGTAGTCAGCGTAATTGCTTCATTGATGATGGCTGTTGGGCTTTGCTCACTTATGGGACTTACTCCAAAACTAAATGGCGGAGAGATGTTTCCATACCTTGTTTGCTTCATTGGTTTGGAGAATATTTTGGTAATTACTAAATCTGTGGTGGCCACTCATTCTCATTTTGATGTAGACAAGCGCATCGCCATTGGTTTGAGTCGTGAAGGGGGCTCCATAATTAAGAATTTGTTCTTGGAGCTTGTTATCATTGGTCTTGGCTATCTTACCTACGTTCCAAGAATTAATGAATTTTGTGCTTTTGCATTTGTGGGCATCCTCACTGACTTCTTTATTGGTATGTTCTTTTTTGTAACTGTGCTGTCTCTTGATATAAGACGTCTTGATGTTGAGGATCCATATCAGGAACCTGTTAGCAATGACTCAGAATTGCTCTATCCTGTTAATGGCAAAACGTTAAAGAAAAGAAATTGGAAAAGACTGACAAAAAGCAGTGAAACTCGTTCTTCTCAACTTGAAGACGGAGGCAAGGCTCAATCCATTTTAAAAGTGCCCAGAAGATTAAGAGTTGTATTTTTTGTTGCTGATACTCGTATGGTTCAAAGAGGATTGATGGTTATGGTGGTAGTATGGATCGCACTTCTTGTATATAGTGATCCTGCTGGCTTGTTTAATCATAACCAGAGTTCAGTTACTGATGGCTCACTTAATTTGGACATTATATCATCACTAAAAGATCTGGATGAAGCTGTACCAACGAGCCATGAAATTAATTGGGGGTTTAAGGATATTTTATCATCTCATTATTTGTCTTTTCGGCACTGGCCTACATTGTTTGCGTATTATAATATTACTTTAGCTGAAAAGTTTATCAGCGTATTGCCTTCCATTTTGGTTCCAGTTCCCCTCAGTCAAGATTTTCACAAAGTTTTTGATAAAAAGAATGACAAGCCCTTAAATGAAAAGCCCTCATCGTCTTCCACAGTCTTGCCAGATATTCACTTTCCAATGCATCTTCCTGGGCTTGAATATAATACATTGACTGGCCTTGAATATTACATTACTTTAATAATTGGAGCAGTGTCTGGTATAATAATATTTTTTCTCCTTAACATTATGTATCAATGCATTTGCTCTAGGAGGTACTCTCTGCCTCCTGCTCCTGTATCGGACCCTGGTGAATGCATTCGGATACAGTTGAAAGGGCATTCGTTTAAAATTGATTCAGTTTATGTGGAAGGAGTAACTGTTACATCAGCTGATCTTTCTGGTGAATTAAGAACGTGGGATACGCATTCTGGTGACTGCACCTCCGTTATTCCACGAGATATGGTGGAAGAAGTTTGGCCTGATGAAGGACCGTCAACCAGCCGATTTCAATATAATCCAAACACCCAACGTAGAGCTTCGAATTCACTATCAGCAGTGACTGCAAAAGCTTCGGTCTGGAGTGTTGTCAGTTCTGGCCAGTTCATTATAGTGGGTTGTAGCGATGGGCGTATTGAAGTGTGGGATTCTGCATCCAGTGTTATACATTGTAAATACACTAGCAACAGAGACGGTGTTGTTGGATTGGCATGCGAAGATAGACGTGTTGTAGCAGCTCGAATTACAGGCAGGCTTGACTTTTTTGTGCTTGAAGATTTCATGGAGCAACAGCGCACTCACAAACGAACACCCAGTGATATACTATTGCACAATCCAGCTGGAACTGTGGTCAACCTACAGTTACTGAATACAGTCAAATCAGCTCATCAGCAACCTATTTGTGCATTTGAAATGTGCATGCGTCGAGTATTAACTGGAAGTCGTGATAATACGTTAAAATTATACAATTTCCAAGACGCCAAATGTCAGTTTACATTGTTTGGTCACTCCAGTCCCATCACGGTTATATATATGGATAAACACGCTCCTGCGGGGGCTGTTAGTGGATCTACTGATGGAACAGTATGGTTGTGGGACCTACTCTCAGGTAAAGGTTTGCACAAAATGAAAAAACACAAAGGCGCGATACTTTCTGTTCAATGTTCAATGCATTATATTGTATCATCTGCGGAAGACTGTAATATGTGCATTTGGTCACGAAGGACAGGCAGTTTATTGCACAAAAAACAGCTTGATTCGTGCTCGCCGAGTGCGTTAAGTTTATTAGGGCAAAACTGGTGTGTGACAGGGGGCAAAGGTTATTTATTTCTGTGGGACATTAGAAATGGTGAACTGATACGCCGTTTTCCTCTTGCTCACAGGTCATCTATCCAACCTACTGTAGAAAACATTAGCGTTTCGACGGACTTATGTGTCGTTTGTGTTCTTGGCCACGAATTACTAGTTGTCCGATTTCCCGCTGTTTTAGAAAAAGACTGAACTTTCACTTTTTACATTTTTATATTAAATCAAGAAATTGTTATTTTGTTAAAGCTTTTTGTATGATGTGCATTGTTTATAAAATGATGTTTTCTTGACCGTACGGACACAATTTTTTTTAAATTTAGTATTGTATTGTGCGTTTGCATGTGTATCAATTGAGAGCCAAGTGTCAGCAGATAAGATCACAGGAAAGAAATGTAACCACTTCGATTCGAAATTTATTGTCTGTCAACTTCTCATTTTCGGCTGAACGGTTGAATATTTGGCGCACAGTTTACATTCAACAGCATTCTTAATTTGAGCAATAAGTAAATAAAATTATCGTTCTGGCTAGATTTGTGCAATTGCTTCGACAGCGGGTTTTTTTTTTTATTACTATATTAGCCTAATTTGTCACAGATCCAGATTAGTCAACTACTTTGCTGTTTGTACTATTTTGTAATGATTTTAAGTAGTTGTTATTCTTTTGCATGTATGTTTTGTATTCTTTTCTGGGGACAAAACCAAAGACGTCACTGCCTTTGCTTGTGTTGGTCTTCCTTACCGAGACTAAACTAGATTTTGTCATGGATAATTTTTGCATTAAAACAGATTTTGAATGCTTGTTCTTAGTGTAAATGGACAATGTACTGTGTATGTATGTATGCTCTTTATTAGTTTTGCGTAATGTTCGTAATTTTTTTGAGTTTCGAGCTCAAGCCAGCTAATCAGTCTGGCATTTTGAACTTAATCTTCTACCTTCCTGGTCCGTACACTCTTATTGCCATTGGCCATGATTGCACCACTGGATTAAGCAAATTAATAATGTTGCATAGTCGAGATTATGAGCTAACGTGTTCCTTTTTTTTGCTGTTTTTATCTAATTGTTTTGCTTTTGGTATTTTAAGAAGCCCTGCGTTTTGTTATTTCGATGTACCGGTATGGTTTTTAATTAGGTGAAGTAAAAACATATTGCCTAGATAAAAACTTCTTGCCTACTACATTTTTTTTAAACATTGGCTAATCGTAACACTATGGAATGATACCGTTTCTGAGAATTTTCTCTAGTCTTTTCGAATGAGGATTGAGGAACTGTTTCGATTATCAAGATAAGTTATAATCGAAACTGTATTTGTCTTAAACTTTGGCACTGTTCGTGTTTACTTCGGGTTGTACCTGGATATTAGACAATGACGTACTCGTAGTCTCGTATATTACGTAAGAGAAACAGCAATGCAGCATCTGCTGCGTTACTTTCCACTGTAGTTTCAACTTATAAAATAACCTATATCAATTGAATTAATATATAGCTAAAAAATTAACTTTGCTGTCTTACAAAGTACCTCTTTTTTCAACTGTGTTGTCAGAGATTGCAATTGCAGACTGTGTCTGCGTAACAATAACATGAAATATCTTAACTTTTACAAACTATTCCGAAGGATTGAAAACAGTACCTGCATGGTAAGGTCAAAGTTGTTTTTTCTTTCTTACTAATTGTAATAGAGTGGTGTTAACAATTGGGCAGTGTCGATGTTTTGATTTAGCAAAATACTCGCGATTTAAAATTTTGGTGGGGATATTTTTTGTGGTAGTTTTTTTTTAGTTTTGTAAACAGGAACTATTGGATCAGACGAAAATCACACGATATTGATCACGTCACATCTTCTCATGAAATATTTTATTAATAGCCTAAATATGGCATATCTTTTCGTGTAACAGCCGTAAAAGTTGCCTTTTTTGCGTCGAAAAGCTAAGGGAATTCACCATTGGTACTATGGGTCGTTTCTGTTTTGCAGAAGCGGAAGTACGTGTCTCTGCAATAAGTTGATGTTGTAATTGTTCGTTATAACTAGAGCAAAACTAATGAACCATTGTTATTTTCAATGTTAAATTTGCTTTGGTTTCTGTGTTGTCGTCTTGGTTAAGTCTCCCTCTACTTGTAATTTGCCACGTTTTCGTCGATATGTCTAACTGTAATACCTTTCGTTAACAACTGTTATATTGTATTTGTCTTAATTCATACATTTTTGCACAAATACAATATTTATCTACACCTACTCTTCTATTGTATTAGTTCGATTGGCAGTAATTTTGTAATTGAAGCAGCTTTGTCAGTGGAAAGCTTGCGTAGAGAGTTATTGACAACACAGTAGACCTTATAATAAAAAAAAAAAACGCTACCTGAACTTTATTTTTTTACTAAAATTTTTTGCTTGGGGGTGCATTTACAATTTTTTTTGTGGTTGATTGGTTTTTTATCACGTCATGTGAAAGTAAACTGAAAGAATCATCATTAATTCCGAACTCTCATAACTACGTGTTTCCGTTTTCTATCTTCAAGGGTTAAATGTTTCTTCAATTTGATGCTTCTTTAACATCTCTTCTAGCATTTATGCTTATAATGTGGACTATTCAAAAGAGCGCGACAATGGAAATCAAAACTCATATTTTAATTGAAGAACAGCTGAACTCTTTGTACTGTAATTTTGAAGTAGATGTAAAGATGGGTAAGCTTTAAGAGCAGGCAAGGCAATGTAATTTGAAATGTGAATGACCCAAATAGACCAAGCAGTGTTGACAACCACAAGCCTGAACCTTTTCTTCAACATACTGTATATACCAAGTAAGGTGCGATCACACTTACTTAGATTTTGAGACATTGTGCAAGTTTATCTTATTGTGATATGACTTTGTGGGAATGTGATGTCACAATAACATCAACATGCACAATGTCTCAACTCCTCAGTTAGTGTGATCGGACCTTTATGGTTGAAGTTGTGCAGAACTCTGCATATTGCAAATGCTGCGCAGCGGCCTGTCATAACAATGATGATTGATAACGTGTTCAGTGTTCACACACTTGAGACAAGTAGAAATGTCAGTCATGTATTAATGCGGGTAGCTACAGTCGTGCATAACGCAATAAAAATATTTTTTCGCATGTAGTTTGAAATTCGAGCTTCATTTGGTCCTCTTCGTTACCATAACACATTATTCAGTGGGAGCTGAGGTTGAGGAAAGTACGCGCCACTTCCTCGTTCACATTACATGGGCCACATTTACTTCTTCACATCAAATTTTGATTACCGTCACAAAAACAGCCAACATACCACTCCAAATTTTCTTCCAACTTTTATTCTAATCATCGTTGATGCTGAGTGTGAAATTTACAGGACAATTAAAAATAACTCAGAATAGTAGTAGTAGTAGGATTTTTTATTTTTAACCATAAAACAACGCCATCATCAATACAAAAAACAGCTTGGTTAAAAATAAGGAAACAGCGACAAAACGATATACGTTGAACATGCTCAAGATAAAAATATAGAACTAAAGCGTTTAAAAAAAAATTAGCACGGTCGCTGCACCTAAAGTACATCACATAGCACATGGATAACTGGCAGTGGCAGATTGTGGTCCAAATCCGGGCTTTACGAATGCTGAAGCTGGACCCCACTTAACCTACCGAATATTTTCCAACTGACTACGTAAGACTTCACCAGAAATACAACAGATCATACCTATAACATGCGAAAGGCACTTGTTTGTCCTATTGTAACTTTCTAAGAGGGTGCGATCGAAGGGCTACGAAATATGCATCAATTAAGATATAATTTTAACCAAAATCGCCGGTTAACATAGTGATTAA
Organism: Trididemnum miniatum; assembly: GCA_964006365.1. Classification (NCBI taxonomy): domain Eukaryota; kingdom Metazoa; phylum Chordata; class Ascidiacea; order Aplousobranchia; family Didemnidae; genus Trididemnum; species Trididemnum miniatum. Next base: position 11,603,792 of record OZ023236.1, on the reverse strand, counting down.
GGATAGGGTTATCGTTGTGGCAGGTCTGGAGTTCGATTTCTGACTAGTCGCATCGGACACAGTGTCGTCAGCCAGAGTTGTCCACGGGCTGGAGATGTCGAGCCAGACTCGAATGCTAATTTATTAATCAGTCTGTGCCCGATTTCAACCCGAAATTAAAAACATCACTTTCAACTTTGAAGGAAGTTTGATAAAAAAGAATACGAGTTTTACCGATCATTAATTACATCAGTTACAAACAGCAATATTTATACTAACTTACATAGTAGAAAAAATGCAATATTTACTTGCATAACCAAAAAGAGTGCTCAATAATCGCTTAACACTAGAGCAAAAACTAATTCGATTAATTTGGCAGCATTTATTGATAAAATTCCAACGGTCCGCTTCACGCTTACGTGATCATCAGGGAGTCTAAATAAAGCAACTGCCAATTCAGAGACTCAACGCGCCGTTCTGCCTTCCTCATTTGAACTGATTACTAAATTAAGTGGGGAAAATCTGCCATGCTGCTTTACTAGATCCGTTCTATCCTCATCAAGCTTACTAAAAATCTGTACATGAATAAATTATCTTATCTTATAACCGTGGGAATGTTATGACAGCTGATTACTAGGATAAAGGCCATTATGACAAAATTACAAATTAAGCGGTTATGACATAATAGAAAATGTTACACGATGAAGGGGTTTGGAATGAAAGGCAGTGCAAACTAAATAAAGGCGAAGTAGCGGTAGAAACAAGTCAAAAGCGTTACAAACAATATACAACTCACAAAAAAATGCACATAGTGATAGGTCTAGCTTAAATTATGTGGTATTAAACTTTTTTAGTTTAAATTTATTTTTGTGTCTACATTTAGATATAATTTCCGAGCGCTTGTTCAATTAATTTTCATCTCTTCCGGCAGTTAAAATAATGAATTTCTCATCTAAGCGCAGGTTGCATCTTCTTCTGCCCATTTGATAGGGTATTGACTTTTTCTTGATTGACCATTTCACAGTTCGACTAAAACAGTGGTTCTCAAACTTGTCGGAAGTGTCGAACCCATCAGGTGTCATGCAAGCATACATCGAACCCTTAATTATAACCAGGAGCGGATCCAGAAAATTTTAGAGGGGGATGCAGTTTTGAATTAGGTTGAATGTTAAATGAGTGCAAAGACGTTAGACGTCTAAACCGGAAAAAAGCATAAGCTCTTTGAAAATGTTTCACGTCAGGGGCGTATTCAGAATATTCTTAAGGCGGTGGAGGGTGGCATAAAATTTTTACATTTTTTAAGCGTATTTTTTTCCGGAAAGTTAATTTGAAGCAAATTGAGGAACAAAAATATGGCTCTAGGGGGGTCCGGGGGTATGCTTCCCCGGAAAGTTTTCAAAAATTTAGATACTGTGATGGCCATTTTAGAGCTTTTTGAACAATTTTTATGGCAAAATCAAAATCAAATCTTCATTATACTCGCGGTATTACGCCGAAGCGTGTAACGAGTTGCGGGGCCCATCTCCGCGGCTTAGCGCCTGGGCAACACAGCTCCGAAGAAACGTCGCAACGGTGGCGAGTCGTTGGCGACACTGTGCCAATTTGACCGGTCCGGGAATCGAACCCCAGACCTCCCGCACCGAGAGCGAGCGCTTTGCTACTGAGCTAACGGCCGGTCATTTTTATGGTAAATTCTGTTTAATTATATGATACATTTTGTTCGCACATTTTCGATTTATGCGTGCTCAAGGCGTAAAGATGATTGTTATCAAATAGGATAAATTATGGAAAAATTGTATTCATCAAAAACAGCGTTGAAAGAGTATGGTGGGGGGATGCATCATTCCACGCAGAGATAGTCATTTACTACAACTGCATGCCTTTTTGCAAAAACTTATTCTGATCTTAGCCGAACCCCTGCTACAGCCTCACCGAACCCCTGGGGTTCGGTCGAACCCAGTTTAAGAACCACTGGACTAAAACCTCTGTTGACGGATGACCAATACAATTTGGAAAGCTCAGTAGCACTTGACTTATGTGGATGTCGGAATGAATAAGTATGATCGTTATATCTGCTTTTAAATTCAGGTTCGCAGCTGCTATAATAAATTTGAGAATTTTTGCTTTGCTTAGTAGCGCTAATACGGTAAGTATCAGCACTGGTATAAAAGCGTCTGCAGGCTGAGTTTTGGTTTGCTGGCAGGTGGGACGTTTATGGCAAATGGCTTGCGTTGGTATTATCGTCTGATAATGCAGACAAACTGCTATTCGCTCCGCCAGAAGCTAAAACCGTAGTTACATGTTTATCTGAAATTTCTGCTTTATAGACTATGCAATGAATATTACAGCGACCATTCAATGGGCAGATTTGTTTATTTCTGCAATTACATGGTTTTTCTTCCTCAGATGCTTGGGCTAGTTCCAACATGCGTTGGTTATGATTGTTAATAATAGATCCAACGTTTGGCATGCAGCTGTAGCTAACTTTTATTGTTTTTATTGCAAACTTTTCTTAACTTGTGGTTTTTGGTGAAGTGCTTCTGGACTAATTTCAAAAATTCTTTTCCGATGTTACTTTTAACATGTTTGCTGAACGGTGGATTGAACCAAATAATGTTGCGTGATCTGTTCCTATGTCTTATGACGGTATATGTCGGTGAATAACTTAAGAGTAGATCTGCACCCACTTTTAGAGGACGCTTCTTCGTATGCTGGCTTAGCCTTCTCGAATTCTTTCTCGCCGTATGATATTTTGGAGATACGTGTTTCAATCATAGTTGGTAGATGAGTGATAATAGATTTCGGGTGATTGGATTGAGCGTTGATATACAGCAAATTATTGTTTGGTTTTCGAAAAAGCCAAAATTTTCCACTATTCAAATTTAAAGTTACATCTAAAAAATCAACTTGATGCAAATTCAATTCAGACGTAATCTTTAGCCCCAATTCTTCGAAAATTTTGACCACAGTTTTTCTAAACTTTTCCATTTCTGTGCCTGAAGTGTTTCTCAAAAGCGCGAGAACGTCATCACGATATAGACCAATCAAGCTCTTATCAATTACTTGAGCAAGTTTATGAAGCAAAAACAATCCAACAAGTTCGCATACCTCCGCTCTATCGAAGATCCCATATTAACGTCAAATGCATTGTTTTCTTTTTTAACTTTATCACTAACTTATATATAGGCCTATAGTCCACAAAATGGAATTAACCAGCACGCACTGCAAAAATTCCAAGTTTTTTGTAGGCCTACTTTACGAGAAAGAAAAACCTTATCACTCACTGAAAACCTTAATTTTGCTCCGACGTCCGGCGAGATTGAAGCCCATCAATTTTCCAAAATCAAAGCCCGAACCGCAAAAACTGAGCCCGATCGACAACTCTGTCGCCTGCAGCTCGCCACGGATAAGATGTATTTAGGGAGCTGAATTACTCAGGCGCTAAGTCGCGGAAATTAGCCTTACCGCTCGTTACGGCACACGCTTCGGCGAAATACCCAGATTATAGTGAAAATATTTTAATCAAAACCTTGTTCTATAGCGCATCAAAAAAGCGACGGCAGATACTTCATTTCGTGGTAGTGTTTTAAAGAAATAGTGGATCGCAGTGAAAGATAGCAAATAAAAAGATAACCATAGAGGCCTACACGATGGAGAGCACCCGTGTTCGTTGCTTACGGGAGTGTGAGAATTTTAAAGTTCAGTACCACGTAAAAGGAAATGAAGGAAGTAATGAAGATGGGCGAATAAAGCTAGTACCGATATGAGAAAAATGGAGAAAGTTAAAGCTAAGGCAGATGAAGTGCTTTCGGTAAATTGTCAAAAAGAAAAAAGTGCAAGGTTTCTCAATGAAGATCGAATTGAACAAAGGTCGTCACACCACATTCTTGAAAAGCAACTAACTCTGATATTATTCAATTCAATTCGCATGATTATGACGGGACCCATCTCTGCGGCGTAGCGCCTGGGCTACACCTTTGAACTGTGATGAAATATCGTAGCGGTGGCCAGCCGTTGGTATGGAAAGTTTGACTAATTTGAAACTTTTCGAAGTCTCTAAATGGATTATGCCTAATAATTTAATAATTGTTAACGCTGCTTCTAAAACTGTTGCTTTACCATTAAGTATTGGTCGCAATACTCAATCCTAACTCTGATATCACTCTTGTCCTCGACGGTCAAACTTTGAATCCAACTGCTTCAGCAAGACACTTGGGAATCATTACAGATGATTACCTATCGTTCAAATCTCACATTAATCAGCTTGAAAACAAAATTTCACGGTCTGTAGGAGTTATAGCGAAACTAACTATCTTCTTCCGCACAATACTTTAATAACTCTCTATTACACTTTAATTCAATCTCATTTGCTTTATGCCTTCCCAGTATGGGCTTCCACCTATAAAACGTATCTGCTAAAATTAAAAAAACTTCAAAACAAAACCTTAAGAATCATCTCGAAATGTCCAATTAGAAGCAGTATAACACCACAGTACTACAAAATTAAGATTTTGAAACTGGAAGACCTGTACAATTTAGAAATCGCCAAGTTTATGCGTAAGTTTTCACACAAAAAATTGCCCATCAACTTTAACGACTACTTTAATTGCATTTCTGAGATTTCTTCACATAAAACGCGTCATGTCTCTGATAATATCTTTTTACCCCGTGCACACGCTTCTCGTAGTCAACGATCAATAAAATATACTGGTGTTAAAATATGGAATAATATTCCTTCTGAAATTAAAAAACTGCCATTTCATAAACTCAAAAGAGATTTACAAAAACTTTCTTCTGCACAATTATAATGCCGAAACAACCCCCTAATATTATATTATCTTACAAAAATTACTACTGTACATCTTTAAGCACTAGATTTTATTAAAATCACGCATTGCCTAATCACCATTTGTTAACTAATCATATTACCATTTGATCATTTCTTTTTTTTTTATTTTCATGAATATTAAGAATAGCTGGGCTGCTGCTTGACTCGAAGACCAATGGTCCCCTCGCAGTTGCTTGTAGGCTATTATTCTTGCGCTACTGTATGATGCTTTTGTGATTGCGAGTTAACAACAAAAATAAACTTGTTCAGTTCTGTTGGCGACGCTTACCCTGCCCACTTTTCCAATTTACGTGGTTCCAAAGACCCACCGGGCTTACCGCATCACAATTCAATTTTTGATGTCATAATCACTTGTTTTAATCATGACATCAAGAAATTGACTGAGAATAAAAAAACTGATTATGATGCAGCAAGCCCGGCGACCTCTGGAACAACTTCAGCTGGACTTGAGAAGTACCGGATGTCCAATTTGGTAGGCCCGGAAAATGAACCCTAAGTCTCCCGCGCCGATAGCTCAACCGTAACCCTAAGCCTCTTTAATCACTCAGTCAACCGGATGGTATCGCTTTTTTTTTTTTTCGGAATCAATCCAGCTAAAAATTCTTTTTTCAGGACGTTTGCAACTAATGAAGTTCTCTAATTGGACCGATCCTGATTATACGAGCTTTCTACCTCGTAGTCGAGTAGCCCTGACATAGCATGAAGGACTACAATGCTAGTTTAATTTCTTTTCGTAATAAAATGCTCCAATTCAGTGCTCTTTAATTTTTTTCAGTGGTATATTTTTTACATTAGAAAAACTTTGCACATCCCACATCAGGACCAGGACTTCAACGTTTTTAAACGACGCCTTTACTCCTTTTTTTAGGGCGCTTAGGGAAATCATCATCAGGAATTTTTGGGCACGGAAGTTGAAGACAGATAACATAAGATGGTTCCACCCTCTAATTCATGTAGTATTACAGGAAACCGAAATTTACCGGAATGGTCTGATCTTGGCGATATACACCGCATATCGTTTGTTGATAAGCTTTTTACAGCGTGGTATACACTTGAGTATGCCGTACACCCGGTTGAAGAGCACATCTCAAATTAATGAGAGGCTTGCACAATTTGTAGCCCTAGCTCCAAGGCAATTTGCATTCATGAATTAATGAGTCGGTCAAGCGGTCCATCTCGGGACTTGATCAACACAATGGAAGTAGGTAGGTTCTGTTTCGGATTGCAGACAGAGCGTCTACTCCTACCACACAACGGCTTAGTGTTTTCGTTTGCCTCACGATACCTTTGTTCTGACAAGCGGTAAAGGTGCATTTGCCCATCGCTTGCCTTAGTCATATTAACAATTTGCGATTCCAAATTTTCTTTTCGAATTTCAAGTCCCTGGAACATCTTTGTCAGGTTTCCTATACTTTCCTTGTAAAAACACTCGAGGAACTGATATATTGTCTTTCTTGTTCGACGTTTCTCTCAACACATATTCATTGCTCGCCACACTATACCCGGCTTTGCCAACTAAGTGCGACATGAATTCTAAAAAAGAAAATGATCTCTGTAAGGAATATATACTTTGAACATCTGAAAACACGACCGACGGAAAAATCACAGCAAAAATTGTCAAACACGAGGGTATATCAAAAATTATCCGCTTATGTACCATAACTATAACGCAGTAACGCACTCTTGCATTACTTTTTTCACTAATTTTTTTTAACAAGTGTGGACTACTGTGTCATGTGATCACAATCAGCTAATCTAATTGTTTAAGTTTTAACTCGTGCTATTGTCAGTTGATAAAAATGGTCGCTTTACTTGCATTATAGACTACTATGCTCGCATAATGCACCAACGAAGAACGTGTTACGGTCCGAAGATTTGCCAGGAACAGAAATTCACAAAGATTCATAGTGCAGTATAGAGACAATACACCATAAAAAAGAACGGTATATGAACGGATTGAGAAGTTTAAAACTGGCCGGACCAGTGTGAAACATTATTTGTTGACCTGGCACAGTATTCTTTTCTCTGGTGTAGGTTGATGGACGTCCTACTTCTTCCACATGTTTCTCACTGGCCAAGACAGTTTCAAACTTCACAATCCTTTCTCAGCGTAGGTTACGAAAACAAATTACCCTTTTCAAAATAATATGCCCTTGTACCATCATGCCTCACATAAAAGTTGTCCGATATTTTATTGCCAGGTTTAAACCTGAGCATTGCCCAATCATATAGTCCATAGTCGCGAAACAACAGTAATCCTCCGGGCTTTAAAATCTGAAAAATTTAAGTTCATTGTTATTTAAAGTAGATGCTGCGAAATATCATTGTCATATTATCGAGTTTCGTGCAGGGGGAAATTAGCTTCTAAACACTTGATACCGTAGGCGTTCAGTTACTTCCTTGAACAAAGCATGACCTAAAGGTAGCAAACACACTTAGTTACTAGGTCGACCATGAGAGCAAACCTATTGGTTTAACACTAGAAGCCTTAAGATATTTCTATACCTATAAGGACGGCTGCGGTCATTTTTGATCGGCCACTTAAACTTGGTTTTAAACGTATTTGATTTACTCAGTTCAGTCGGAATTGATGCATAGCCGGCCAGATAATTTCTTTTCGCGTTTTTAGCAGTGCACATGAAAAACAATTCACTTTCACTGCAGAGTTCCTTTATCAGTTCAAGGAGAAATGGTCTCCTTGACAACTTCAGTTTAGTTGTAAGGCAGCAAACAATGTAAGAATTTTGCAGGAACAGTCAAGAATGTTGAAAACATTGAAAACTCACTCTCAAACTTGATAAAAAAAACAACTCTAGACTATACAGCATGATTGAATATATAAACGCCTATCTACAAACACTGCGGGAAAAATTTAAAAATTTCAGATCATTACCTCTCGTCAATAAACATCTATCTATTTGAATCAGCCGAAAATAGCATCAACGAAGATTTAATGCATCACAATAACGTCAAAAATGATATTTGAACAGTCGTGTAGTTCTCAATTTCTGTCCTAAACTGAAAGGAAAATCAAACTCAATCTCTTTGTAATTTATACGACTTTTCATGCTACAACATTCTCTTACACTAAGTTTTGTTCCACTTCTCAGAAATACTGTAGAACATATACATTACAATCAGATCAATTTCTTCGTAGTTGCGTAAACCTATCGCACGTAGAAAGCGGTAGAACTAAAAACGTATGGAACCGCATATTATTGGACCAAATCGGATCGAATATAGGACTGTATGGAACCGTATGGCACCGAAAGACTCTTAGGGGAAATGGGCATCGAGCCACATGGGCGCTTGAGAGAAATGGGTACAGGGGCAAATAGGCACCGAAGGAAAATGGGTACTTCGGGCAAATGGGTGCAGGTGGAACCAGGCATTTGAGCAGATGAGTACTGAAACAAACGGGCACTTGGGGCAGAATGGATAACTAGATATGCCCTAAGCATTCATAAGCCATGGTGCTACTTTTTTCCAGTGCCCAATGCCCATTTACCCACAGTGCCCCTTTGCTTCGGTGCCCATTTGCCCCAGCGCCTATTTGTTTCAGAGCCTATTTGCCTAGGCGCCAATCTGTCCAGGTGCCTGCTATTTGCCAATGCCCATTTTCCCCAAACCCCCATTTGCATTCGGCTCGTTCTCCATTTATCCCAAGAGCCCATTTGCTCTGGTGCCTATTTCTATTAGTGTCCACTTCCCTCGCTACCCATTTCTCCCGCGCCCATTTTTCCCAAATGCCATTTTGATCCTATACAAAAACGTTCGTTCCCATAGAGTCCTACAGGCCTACTGCCCCATGCTGTCCCCATTTGGTTCCATAACATCCTTCACGGATTTTAGTTCTACCCCATTTGATCTTTCTCCCGTATGCCGACGTGCTCAGAAAAATATAATCTCATTGTCAAGCACCGGTCATTTTTGACCGGTTAGAGCTTATAGATAGGTGAGTAGCATACTCTGTTTCTAGATCCTCTTAAAGAAATTTTTTAAGGCTGGTAAAATATCATGTTAAGTTAGGAAAACTCAAGAAATTTCGTAAAAAAAATTGCAGGAACGCAAAAATTACAAACTGTTCAAATGCAAATCCGGTCAAAAAAGACCGGTTCGGGCTTCTAGTGTTAACTCCTTGCCCACACTAAATCTTCATTATTTCGTTACTACAAATAGCACTTAATCATAAATACGAGTCTTCATTATTTTGTTACTACACATAGCACTTAACCGTCCATCGAAAAATAAAATCAATGCGCTGTCATCATTATTGTGCTGATAAAACCAAACATAGTGCAAAAGCGAGAAGTGAACAAAAAAGCACAAACGTTAAATTTACATGCTTACCAAGTATTTACAATTGTTCATACAAAAACATTAAGACCTTGCCTTGAAAATATTTTGAAGCACATAAAAGAACTTATCGGGATGAATAGCGGATAATACAAAAAGCAAAGTCACCAAGTCCACAGAATTTTCTGGAACGACTTCAGCTAAAGCCTGCATTGAGAGATCATGCTGGAAAGCCAAACATTTTTCTGTATCATAATCAGGATTTTCCTAAAAAACATCATGTTAAATTTTTTTGAAATAAGTAAACTGAGATGCAAGTGATGATTTACACTTCCTCAGCAGAGCAGTTGCAGCACGTACATCAAAAAACGTAACAGAAGACTCTTCCTATTTTATTGCCAAACAGCACTTAACTTTCGACTATTTTTCCTTTTGTCGATCCACTGATAGAGACATTTTCAATGCAATAACTATTTATTTTCTATGACAAACTTATTTACCTTTACAAACTGCACTGCTCGAGGTGAGAAGTCACATGCATAAATGAACACTCCATCACGCTCTTTAAGAATAGGAAAGATAGCATTCCCAACACCACATCCAGCCTCCAGTAGCACAAGTTTCTCACCCTGCAGTATAGAGGCATTCAAACAAAATTACAAGAAAAATCAACGTCAATGAGGAATAAGCCGTAAGGGAAAAACAAGTAATCTTCCATTAAAAATACTGCAGCATCAAACAGATAAATTGAGTACTTTTCTGCAAAAATTGACAAGCCCTATTATTTGTAACGATGCAATGCACTGAAAGGCAAAATTTATGTACAACCATATGCATATTAAGCATGATTAACTTCCAAAGCAATGGCATATATCAATAAAACATTCAATGAATTTACCCTTGCTTTGGTATAAGACAGTTCTTCAAATTCTCGAAAAGTCCAGTGTCTGTCTTTAAAAAAATTAACATTATTTCTTTTATAAAACAAATCCCACATTTTTTTTGCTTCGGCTTCAAGCTTTCCACTTTTAAAGTCTGACACAAGTTTACTATTCTGCAAAAATACAATCAGAAGTAAAGAAGTGATTTTACACACTTTAAGCATAATGCACTGCACAAAAGCAAACTTTACATTGGTTTAAGCATCGTACCATGATACCTAATAGGTATTCATATTGTCGAAAGAAATCATTTTGCAACAGTAAAAGTTTAAACCTGTAAACCACTGCAAAATAATAAGCTTTGTGTATACACAGTGTAAAAATATGACTTGAATCAGCAATAAAAATCAATGTGAAGTTTCACAATTGTACAATACCCCAACTACCTTCTTCATCTTTTAGACAGAAAATCGCAGTGAATTAAAATGAGTACTCAAACACAAGGTTTTGTAAAAAAGTATGTTTATGAGGAGATGGAGACCTCAAACTCAGCGTTTACTTTAAACAATACATCAACGTTCCAAAATGGGTACCGAGGGAGTAATGGCGTCACAGTAGCGATGATGACGTCACTTTACATGCAACTTTAGCACAGTTTTGCCCAGTTACTAAATACGTGAGCCACAACATCCACTCGATTTTTTAAAAATTCTCTAACGCTACATACATGAACCTAAATATTTCACTAATCTTTCCAGCTTCAAGCTACAGTTGGAATGCTATGACTGGTCTCTCAATCGCATACTCGCAGTTGCGCAGCCACAAATTTCAGATAAACGCGTTTAGTTGTTAATGATTCAATAATTGTCTTGAATTAAGATGAAGCCGAATGAAATGCAAATGAAGCAAAATTTGCCCAGGTGCTCAATTGTTTGAGACCCAAATGCCTGGGACCCATTTGTGTGGGACCCATTTGTCCGCAACTCGATTGTCTGGGACCCAATTGTCTAGAACCTAATTGTTCGAGACCCAAATGTCCTGGACCCACGTGTTCATAACCCATCTGTCCAGGACCCATTTGTCGGCGACCCAATTGTCTAGAACCTAATTGTTCGAGACCCAAATGTCCTGGACCCACGTGTTCGAGACCCATCTGTCCAGGACCCATTTGTGCAAAACAGAAAGGTCCGGAACCCTTTTGTCCGGGATTCATTTGTCCTGGTGCCCATTAGTCTGGGTGCCCATTTGTCCGGGACCCATTTGTCCAGGACCCAAATGTCCAGGATCCATTTGTCTGGGACCTATTTGTCCTGGTGCCCATTTGTCCAGGACTCAAATGTTTGAAAACCGGTTTACGCCTAGTCTATTTCAGTATTTACCATCACATAAAAGTAACTAAAATGACCGAGTCCTGCTGAAATCTGCAGGAGCACAACGACCGCATTTGCAAATGAATTATTGGTAGTAGCACAAGGACTGCTAAGGGCACTAGTAAGTTTTTACCAAGGGCCCCAAGCCTAACCAAACTCTAATCTTTAATAATACTGGTAACTCACTAGCACCACTAGCAGTACTTATACTCTTAACTCACTTGCAAAGGCAGTCCTTGTGCTCCTGCTGGTTTTAGGAATACCAAAATGATGGGTCCTACTGCACACCGCAAAGGACTGAAACACCACAAAGGACGACAAAGGACCTCAAATTGATGTACTAAACTGCTAAACACCGTAAAGTACGACAAAGGACCCCAAAACCCCAACCCTAACCTAACCCTAATTTAAAGTCCTTCGTAATTCTTTGTCATGCTACGGTACCGGTATGATTCCAAGTCCTTTGTTGTTCTTTGTAGTGTTTAGTAGATCAATTTGAGGTCTTTTGTCGTCCTTTGCGGTGTTTTAGCCCTTTTTGGTATTTAGAAGTTTAGTAGGACTGCCGAACTGATCTTTTTCTGGGGGTGCATAACTTTTCGATTAGAAGGTACCAGTATATAAACACATCGGTATCAACAAAAACATAGACTCTAACAGTCTAAAGCACTCAAGTTTTGAAAGTGGAAAACTGGCATCCATACTGCAAAAACAGAGAAAGGGTAAGACTATACCAGTATACTGGTAACAAACAGAAAACTGAAATTCTGGTACAGTGGTAAAGATTTCTAATGAATTGAATCCTACCTGATTTTCCAACAAAGCTCGTTCTTCTTCTGATAACTTCCTTGGATGATTGTCATACTCATCAGTGCCAATTTTATCCATCTCTTCCACAAAAGCAGATTGCAAATGACTTGAAGGTACTTTACCTTGATTCATATTTTATTAATTAGACTAGTTAAGAGCCTGAGTGCTCGTGCTAACAGCCAAGCCACTCACAAATCCAGCCTTATTTCCACTAGCAACCTAGGCTATATGAATTAATCTAGTCTTTCAAAGTAAGCTTTTTAGAAAGCATTAAACTCGACTTACTACCGTGCAAACACAAACTGAGCAAAACACATTCTATCTGCCTACACATCAAGCTCACATACAGCATACGGTACATGCGTTTATGCGATTACTCTGCTTAGTTTTAATACCGGTAGGTCACTTCAGTTTTACACAGGCAGTGACGTCATCCGCCAAAATGCGGATTAGTGGAGGACTGGAGGCACACGGATTTTTACTGATTTCTCGAAACTAAATCACGAAAAAACACCGTTTTTTTCAAAAGGCTTTATATTATCCAAGTGTTATTTGAACCAATCAATGAAATTTGTTTCAGTTCCCCTTTAAGGTCCCATTTATCATTCTTGTTTATTCACGCACCAAAGTAAAAACAGCACCGGCAACGCAATTGTAAAAAAATTACTAAAAATTTCAAATCTTTTACAATTGGCACATTGGGAGACCATATAAAAGAGCAAATTGTTTATCGAGTCATAGCCTCCCACATCCAATTATGCAAATTAGCAGACACTTGAAGACATTCAGACATTTGCTTCTCAGGGGGGAGATGTAGCCTATGCTGCTCTGTGTTGCTTTACCGATAAATTACCTGCACTGTGCATGCTAGAAGGAATAGCCGTAGCCTACGGTAGCACTAACAACTGTATGGGACCGCAGGAACAGCGTGAAAGATCGTAGGAACCGTATGGGCCTATGCGGTGCCCATACGGTTCCACACTGTCCCTACGGTCTTCCACACAGTCCTTACGGTACAATGTGGAAGCATATGGGCACCGCATAGACTCATACGGTCCCATATAGTGCCCATACGGTCCCATACGGTTTTTAGTGCGACCACCTAGCCTAGCCTATTTCGTATGTTGCCTATTAAGTCAAGTCAAGTTTATTTTATCAGGACGCGTAATACAGAGCTTGATTTCTGCCTTGGCATTTCTGTGCTGGATCAGTTTGTTATCATTATATGTCATCTAACACGGCTGCGAACTTGAACTCGAAAGAACTCGATCATTTTGCTAATCTCGAACTTGAACTCGAAAAAATATATTTTCTGAACTCGAACTTGAACTCGCATAAAACTGTTCAAGTTCATTAAAAAAATATTAAAATTGTTGAAAAGAAATAAAAGATTACTATGATATAAACTTATAGTTTGTTGTTCAAGTAGTCACAACACGTGTAAATTGAAGTTATGATTTTACCAAAAGAAAAGCTGCATGTCGTTTATTTGTTCATGCCATTGCGACCTACAAAGTCAGGACTGCGAAATTGAACTTGAACTCATACTCGCCGAGCTCGGTCCTTTTTGCCGAACTCGAATTTGAACTCGAAAAATAAAATTTTTAGAATTCGAACTTGAACTTGCAAATATCTATGGAACTCGAACTTGAACTCGGTTAAATATCGATTGAGTTCACATCCCTGTCATCTATGTCAGCCGCACCTTCGGCAGCAACTTACAATTATCAAACTGGTATAATGCACAAGAGCTTAAAACACAGCGTTGAAAACATAAAACAGTGAAATTCACACTCACATAAAAGAAAAATATAATGAATACACACAAAAAAGCACTGCAAACTTGTTTTATTAGTCTCATATTACATATAAGCAGTAGAAAGTTGTAGCATGTAGTTAAACGATAAGTAGGCCAAACACAGCTTTGATAGTGTTAACACAGCTGTTTCAATTGCAATTGCGACAAAATTTAAGTAAAACATAGTTTTAACGTATTACAAAAAAATTTATTTTGAAGCCTACTGTCATTGTTAAAAATAATGTGTTCTTCGGCTTTATTTATTGCTTCCTTATAATTATTTTGTAACCGGCCGTTAGCTCAGTAGCAAAGCGCACGCTATCGGTGCGGGAGGTTTAGGGTTCGATTCCCGGGCCGGTCAAATCGACACAGTGTCGCCAACGATTCGCCACCGTTGCGACGTTTCTTCGGAGCTGTGTAGCCCAGGCGCCAAGCCGCGGAGATGGGCCCCGCAACTCGTTACACGCTTCGGCGTAATACGGCGAGTATAATGAAGATTTGATTTGATTTAGTTATTTTGTTGCACCTATTCACGAGTTTGTATGGCGCTTTGAAATAACTTTGACTTCGATTTCTGCAGTTAACTAAATTTGCATTTTCACGCGCGCATGATGCTTCGTTGTCTTAGTTAATTGTGTTTTGACCAAGGGTGGAAACCTGGCTACTTGGCGCTAGAGTGTCAGTTTCGGTGTGTTGAAACCCAGATGTCAGGTTTCAGTTTTGGTTTGGTTTCACGGCTGTTGAAAAATCGGTTCCAGTTTCGGTTTCAGTTTTGCTTACGCGCAGCTTCGGTTTCTGGGTTTCAGTTTGGGTTTAAGTTTCATCCAAGAAAGTTATATTACTGTAAATTAGGATTATTTAAATCCTCTTTTTGGCGCTTTTTTTATTACAATGATAAGCAGCGGCTCAGATGGCCGAGTAAGAGGAGCAATTGCTTCAGAAGTTGTCGACTTGGGTACGATTCTTAGTCCGGTGAAACCAAAGACTCAAAAATTAGTATTCACAGCTTCTCTATTCGATGCTCAGCGTTAAAAAACTGTGCTGGTAAGGATGGTGATGGCAATTTTTAAAACCTAAAACCTTAGAAAATTTTGAACAGGTTTTAGTTTCAGTTTCGGTTTTGACGTTTCAAGAAAAACGGTTTTGGTTCAAGTTTAGGTTTTCAAAATTTTGGCTAAGTAGGTGTCAGTTTCAGTTTGGGTTTCCCAAATTTCCTTTAAAACCGGGTTTTCAGGTTTCGGTTTGAGTTTCCACCCTTGGTTTTGACCCTCAAGCGCTCTTTGCTTCGCCGTGCTTCTGCGGTTTACGCAATTTTGGATTTTGTCATTAAGTTCTGGACCTCGAGCGCTTTCTGCCTTGCCGCACCTTTTCTGATTAGCAATTAGCAAACTGTATATAAGCTTCGATTTTTGTTCGTTTAGTTAGAGCATTGGTTAGAGCTAGCTTTTGCTCTCGTTGTTGTGCATCTGATGAGTCTGGAGGGACGAAAAAAATTATAACCGGTTACCCTTTTTCATGCTCTAAGCGTTAGGATAGACACTAGAATAGACGAAGTTTTCTGGTCTGTAGAATAAGATTTGTCACGTGACTTGCCAATGTTTTTCGGAAATTCAGTCAACATGGGTGCAAATCTAGGGGGAATAGGGGGAAGTATCCCTCCAATAATCTGGCAGCATCCCCCCAATATATTTCATGGAAGTGGAAAATTCTCCATATATATCAAAATCATCCCCCAATAACGAAAAATGATCAATTTTGCTAAATCATTCCCCCCAATATCCATAATTGGTCAATTTTGCTAAATCATTTTCCCAATGCTCAACAAAGCTTTGCACCCCTGTCAATCAAGCGTAATTTTGGTTGCTTTGTTTCAAATCTTATTCTACAGACCAGAAACCTTCGTCTATTCTAGTGTCCACCAAGCGTAAGTGTACAGTTGCGGTTGATGTTTTGCACACGGCACGATTTTTTTACTTTTTTTCCATTCTCTTTTGTAACTAGACGAGAAGCTAAATAAGCGAAAAATCATTTCAACAGAATCGCTACAGCGACTTCAGTATGGTACGCTGACAAAAAATTAAAACCTAAGAGGGCGTAGAAGCTATGCGCTACCTATGGCAATTCACCGTATTGTCCCCTATACCACCTCACTGTTGCCATGCGTTCGTAAAATTTTTGTACTTATAGTTTCCTTACGCATCACGTGACTCTCCAGCTCAGATGGCCGAGTGGTATAGAGCGTCTGTCTTTTGAGCTGTAGACACGGGTTTGATTCCGAGTCGGGTCAAACCAATGACTTTAAAAATTGGTATTCACAGCTTCCCTGCTTGACGCTCAGCAGTAAAGGGACAGTGTGGAGAACAAGCCGGCAAGTTTACTTGTTGTGCCGTTGGAAAAGGCACTTAGCGGGATTCCCCCATCTTGGTGTGGTAGACAGATGGCTGGCAACTCCTGAGCGAGCTCGTATGGCGCATTGATCGCTTTCTTGTGATAGGAGGATAAATACGCAACTAACTAACCAATTCTCAAAAAGGCTGTAGCGGTTTTGTTGAAAATGATTTTTCGCGTAGGCCTAGTTAGCTTCTCGTTGTAACTAGAGATGAGCATGGATCGGATTCGGAGCCGGATGGTGCAGTGTTTTTGTTGGAGCCGGATTATCCAAACTGTAGCTTAGTGCTGATTAGATCGGACCCGGACTGACTCTCTACAGATTAGACTACATTATACCTCCTTTTGAAAAACACTTAAAAATTATTTTGCAGCATATAGACTAATGAGTAGCTTCCGTAGGTTAAGTTGAATTTAGATTTGTAGTGATATCAATGCACCTTTGCAAAAATACTTTATTTGCATAATTGCAACATTTTGCATAGCAGCTTAATTATTCACTTTCCGGTATTGCCTACCATTCAGTAACTATACTGCATTCGACTTTAGAACTTAGTCATCATATGATTCGTTCGCTACACAATGATGCCAACCAGGGCTGCAAACTCGAACTTGAACTCGCTTGAACTCGATCGTTTTAGCCGAACTTGAACTCGAAAAATAAATTTTTTTGAACTCGAAAAAAATGCAATCGCGTTCGAGTTCACTAATTGAGTGCTTTAATTTTTTTGATTCAAATCTCTCAAAGCGAAGTTTAGCCTATTTTTGATTTTTTGTTGTACTGTAGATTGAATGATAGCAAATTTGCAATTTTGGTATCGATACTGCACTGGCACTTTATTTTGCGTTGTCTACTGAAACTTATTTATTGAATCATAAACGGTGTTCCGAGAGATTTTAATGAAAACGCAGCTGCACTGCAGCAACTGTTGTTTGCGCGGTGCTGCAATCTCTGTTCCAACTGTTACTAAGTGGGTCAGGGGCGGATCCAGGGGTGGGGGAACCTTTTTCAACAATGCTTTTGATGAATACAATTTTTCCATAATTTCGGATCTCTTTGACAACAATAATTCCTACGCTTTATACCGATAATACCGGTACACAGAAATCGAAAACGTGCCAAAAAAATTGCATCATAGGGCCTACCGGTATTCGGTGAAGACCTCAAAATTAAAGGCAAAAAATTCAAATACAATTTGCTTTAAAACTTGTTCAAGAAGCACTAAAATGGCCATCATAGAATGCAAATTTTCAAAAATTTTCCGGGAGAGCATGCTCCCGGACCCCTAAAACCGTTACTGTCCTCATTTTGCTTCAAACTAACTTAGCCAGAAAATCTACTCTCAAAAATGTCAAACTTTGGTGCCCTCCCCCTAAAAAAATTCTGGTTACGTTCCTGGAGTGAAAACATTAATTTTAAATAGCTTAAACGCCCTTTCTCGGATCAAAACGTCTTTGGAATTAGCTAACATTCAAACTAAATCAAAACTGTATCTTCCACCAAAATTTTCTGGATCCCCTCCTGGTTAGGGTATGTTTGTTTAAGGCAGGGGTGTGCAACATTTCTTGTCGATGGGCTATATAACCAGTGCCGGCGCTAGGCCAACTGAGCCCCCCCCGAAAACCTCACGTGGGCCCCCTTTATCCGCAAGCAAAATGGAAGGTAAAGGTGGTTTTACACAGAATGCAATTTTCATCCGATTTTGCATTTCATGCATATTCGTGCGATTTTTTATAAACGAACCTGACGGATATGTTTTTATACAAAATGCGATTGCGACCGATTTTGCATCTACGTGCCCTAGTTTGAAATCAACGCACGTATTTTGATACATTTTCGTATGTAATTTACTTACGTAAATTGCATTGTGTTTTGTGTAAAGTTTCCTTACAGCAATTACTGGTCGAAAGGATCCGCTCCTGGTTAGTGTTTTAATGCGCTTATGTTGAAAAAGGTACTACCAGTTTACTTTCCACAAGCTGGCAACCAATGATTGCGACGTAATTTGTTTCATCTATTTATTAAGCAATGCATATTTAACAATATAAACGACGCAGATTTTGCATCTTGACTTAAAAAGCAGATTTTGACCTTATTTTGACGCAACGCACATTTTGACCTTATTTTGATCTAATAATTTTTAAACTACGCCTAGTTTGAAGCTAAAACATGCTTAGCAGAAGTTTAATGGCTTTCTGAGCCAGGCAATAATATTTGACTTTATTGACTTCTGGTCGCCCTAGTGATTACCTAAACGAATACCAGTAACGGATAAAAAGTATCGAATATCTTTTCTAAAGTAATCACTTGGAACCGTTACTCAAAAGCAACGGTTAAGCACATATCTAATCAGGGATGCCAGATTGCTTTCAGCAAGAGGTTCCAGATTGGACCTCAAAAAGGTTCTAAATAGTTCCAAATATTAGAATTGCAATTTCGTAAGTTAAGCGTAGCAAATACAAACTTGACACTACTTCAATACATCATACTAGTCATACAGTATGCATATGTATATTAAGTTATTAACATATAACACCAACAGTCTATTACCAACATTTTTTTCTTCAATGAAAGCGTTATAGTATTAGTATTTTGTTGCATAACAGCTCAGATGGCCGAGTGGTATAGAGCGTCTGTCTCTTGAGCTGAAGACTCGGGTTTGATTCCGAGTCGGGTCAAACCAATGACTTTAAAAATTGGTATTCACAGCTTCCCTGCTTGACGCTCAGCATTAAAGGGACAGTGTGGAGAACAAGCCGGCAAGTTTACTTGTTGTGCCGTTGGGAAAGGCACTTAGCGGGATTCCCCCATCTTGGTGTGGTAGACAGATGGCTGGCAACTCCTAAGTCAGCTCGTATAGCGCATTGATCGCTTTCTCGTGATAGGAGGGTAAATGTGCAACTAACTAACATATTCATCCTCCTATCACGAGAAAGCGATCAATGCGCTGTACGAGCTCGCTTAGGAGTTGCCAGCCATCTGTCTACCACACTAAGATGGGGGAATCCCGCTAAGTGTCTTTCCAATGGTACAACAAGTAAACTTGCCGGCTTGTTCTCCACACTGTCCCTTTAATGCTGAGCATCAAGCAGGGAAGCTGTGAATACCAATTTTGAAGTCATCGGTTTGACCCAACTCGAAATCAAAACCTAGTTTACAGCTCCCGAAGTGGTTGCTCTCACCACTCGGCCATCTGAGCTGGGTATACACCCTTTTTTTTGTTACGGCACAGTTAAGTAAACATAGGCTTACCATATTTTCGCAATTACAAACCGGGACGTTTCCGAACAAAGTCCGTCATCAGATAAGTCAAAAATTATTTTTGCAACTGATTTTTGTGTTTAAAATATTTAACAGTAGGCCTATATAAATAAAATCATCGTACTTCCTCATGGGGATTTAAAAAACAGACGATGGAGGCAGAGTGATAACCTCTGCAAACTAAAATAACATACAGAAAAGATGGAACGAGAAACAAAGTTACTAAGTAATCAATTAGACGTCTCGTACAGGTTCTGCATAACTTTACGTATTTGCCCAATCATATTTCTCTGTGGATAACACTTTTTTCAAAAAGCTTTGTTCGATTTGACTTTCTCAAAAAAATTGCAGAAAGAAAGATTCGAATTTAGTTTTGCAGGTGATAAGGACTATGCTAATCATTAGCATATTGTTGTTTGTTTGTTTGTTTTATTCAGGGGTAGATCATATAATGCGGACCGCGGGCATTTACAGAAATTTAACCTTGTTCCCTACTGATACTGAATGGAATATAGGACATTTGCGTCCCTGATGACACTTTTTTTCTTTGCTCTTAATTTGATTTTGAGCGGAAAATAGGACATCTGCGGTCGTGATGATCTTTTTCACGTCGCTCTTCCAATCAGTGCGGTCCTCGGTTTCAAATTTTTTTCCAACGCGGCCCTTCGTGCGTGAAGTTTACCCACCCTTGGTATAAGAAAGCCGCTATATGCTAATGGGTGTTTTTTCCACTAAAATTTTAACTCTTTCAACAGTTTTGTTTTATTTAATTTTCATTTTTTTATAATAAAAATGCGTTTCTGAATAGCTGTTGTTTCGTAAAAATAGTACCGGTAGCTTCTCCACCCTTACAATTACAATTTAGGTGTGTTCTGTGCGATAGGCGTAATTTTGGTCCTATACTTTCCTAACTGAACAGACATGAAAAACAATCTTTCTTGCTTAATTCGGCCTATTCACCCTAAAACTTTTTTCCTAATTTAGTAATTTCTCTTGCGAATCAATTTAGGGGTGCTTTTTCTTGCTGCACCTCAAGAGTGAACATGACTGCATTTATAAAGCGATACATTGACTAGAAAATGTAACAATGAAGCAACAATACGCTCCCAGTTTTAACAATGCCATTGTAGCAACGTTAGAGGCTACTTGCCTCAATGACATTAATGACATAACACTTGCGTTGCACCATTAGACTCCACAAAACGAACAAAACAACTCATCACTCCGGTTTAATTAATAAGACAGGGCTAAGCCTAAGTTAGCTGGTCGAAGGGCTTAACCGGGACATTTTGAACGACTGGTCGGGACGCCGGGACACGGCGTTAAAACCGGGACTGTCCCGGCTAAACCGGGACGTATGGTACGCCTAAGTAAACACCACAGACAAATACCCCTTATAATTACTTATCTTTTAAAAAAAATGTCTTAACAAAAATGGAGCAAAAAATCAAAAAAACTTCAAAAATGGGGGTAGGTGGGGTCAGAAATATTTGTTGGTGGGTGGTGGGTGAGTTTTTCAAAATTTTCAAAAATTGTTATCATTATCATGATACATAATTATTAAAAAGTTCATCTTTTGCCATAGCAGGTCAGAACAATCTTTTTTTTGTCATAACCCAAATGATCACATCAATTCACTGCAACTAAAAAAACATGTAGTTTAACTAGAGAAACCTGTCTAGCAGTCTAGTGCTGACGAGTATACGGGGAGATCTGTTTTTAGTAAACCCATTTGGCTACCTGGGTAAGGCCTATAGGGCAACCAGTCTAAACATTCAGCTTTGATCTAGGCAGCCTGTCGAGTTGGCCTGTTTCAGTAAGCTGACTGCACGGGTATCGCAATACGACCATCACTAGTCACTACAGTTCTGACGTCTGAGTTACCGGTATCATAGTCCGTATAGCCTAGTTCTACTAGGCTATCTAACTTAATCTAGTCTCTCACAGAGTCGGCGGCATAGCAGTCGACTTAGGGGGGCCAAGCGTTTATCAGGGGGGGCCAACGTTTGAAATTAAACACAAAAGCCGCTGTCTTCAAAAGAGTAAGCTTGTTAATTGGGGGGCCAGGCCCCCTGGCCAGTCCTTGGCGCCGGCCCTCTCTCTACCGTATCAAGAATTTCCCAACATTTGAAACAGTTTTTAAGCTAAGAAAAACCCACATCGCAAAGATCAGCCCACGACTAGCCTGACAAACTTCTATAATTTTGGTTTAGCTTACAAACCAAAATGAAAACTTCGACTACAACCAAAGTCTCGTCAGCCTTGCTACGCACAGCCAATCCAGGCTAAACTCATTCCAGACTGCAAAGACTCTGTTTTTGCATTGCTTTACCTGTACATCTCGACTTCATCTCTTTTCTAGGATGTGCCCTATTTTTGGCAGGCGACTGGCCCCAAACAACGATACCCAATGAAAGAACCTATAACCACTAACCCACAACTAAGTTACCGGTAGCCTAACTAGCCCACATCGGGATATTGATGTTTAAACCACCGATAAGCGCTGACGTTCACTGTGTTTTCTGGGCTGCCTGCGCAGACGCAGTGCCTGCCTTGTCCCCCGCTTTTTTACGAGCGAACGGGTTGGGCAGAAAGGTTTTTTGTAGGTTTTGGTAACTGGTATAGTTACAATTAAACCTTAAACAAAAAATTCCTTCTCAGATTACCGGGAAAATAATGTTTAAACCAACCGGACTTTTCTATTCTTATCGATTGTTTACAGGGAATCTGTGACATCATAATCCAGCCTGTATTATTTTCTTGAGGGTTTTATTTCAAATGTTCTACCTTGAGCAGAACGAGTAGAGGCTTAGATTTGGAGTGTGTAGTTCGTTTGAAGGTTAGAATTTTTTTTTTTCAGGAAGGTCGGAGGTTGCTATGCTGCACTGATGAGACCATAATAAGGTCGAAACGCGTCTGCAGCTGCAAATGAGTGGGTTGCCATGGGGGCTTCTAGTGATGTGGGCTAGTTAGGCTACCGGTAACTTAGTTGTGGGTTAGTGGTTATAGGTTCTTTCATTGGGTATCGTTGTTTGGGGCCAGTCGCCTGCCAAAAATAGGGCACATCCTAGAAAAGAGATGAAGTCGAGATGTACAGGTAAAGCAATGCAAAAACAGAGTCTTTGCAGTCTGGAATGAGTTTAGCCTGGATTGGCTGTGCGTAGCAAGGCTGACGAGACTTTGGTTGTAGCCGAAACATTAATTTGTCCCTTGCAAATTTCTCATCAAAATAAAAACGTTTTTTTTTTTTTAATTTAACACAAGATAAGTTAGGAACATTCTTTTATGATGTCACAATAAAACTTTGACGGTAAGACAAAAAATAAGGCAAGACAAACAACATAAGGCTTGGTTTATGGTTAAGTTCCAATAAGACAAAATAAGGACCCAAGCCAAAAATAAGGACATTTCTAAAAAGTAAGGACAACAATATTTTCTAAGATGTAGACTCTCGAAATAAGTACAAATCTTTGAAATAAGGACGGTATGGAATCCCAGCGTGTAATTGATGCGTGAAGAGCACTCATTTTCATTAAATTCTAATTCTTTAAGAACACTCTCTGGTTCCACAGAGCAAGCGTTTACCGGACTACGGGCAAATGTTTCACCTAAAATCCAGGGGTGCCTTGGTAAAATTCGAACTAGGGGGGCCCATTATAATGCAAAAAAATCTATTATTTTATACCAGATCTTCTTAAACTTTTTCAGTCACGCCCCCTTTGGCGTTAGTTATTTTTGTCCACGCCCCACCACCAGTGCCGTGTGATGACTGTTGTCCCTCCCCCTCAAAAAGCTCCAAATGGGACCCTTTGATATCTACAAGCATTTGGGCAGTTTCGGACTTTTTCAACTCGGTTACAACTTTCCTCATCAGCTGCATTTGTTTGACGGGACACATCCAGAAATTTCCTTAAGAGAGGCGCCCCTAACTTTCGAACACGCAGTTTCTTTATGTGTGGCAAAATCAGAGCGAATTTGAAGCTGAATAAATTTTGATGATGAGTTCAGGAGGGTCCGGGGGCATGCTCCCCCAGAAATTTTTTGAAAATTTAATTGCAATTTACATCATGTAATTGCAATTATAGTACTTTTTCCGCAACTTTTTGACGAAGTTTTCTTTAAAAATTTTGCCTCTCTAATTGTGAGTCTTATAGGCTACAACAATATTGTGAGGCCCCTACAAATGTCGGGGGGACCAAACTTCGGAGATACCTTACACGGCACTTCCCACCACGCTTCAAAAAACAAGCAGAAAATATAACAATTTATTTGCAATGTTTCGATCGACATGGGAAGGATGCACCTGTTTTGGGTAAACATGTTTTGATGTTAAACGAAAAAAAGATTTCAAAATACACGTTCAATCATTAAGTGACTGCTATGTTCACGCCCCCCTTGCAAACCTTTTACGAAATACGTTCACAAGGACTAGGCCGACTTTAAGATCCCCCCTACAAACAGTTTTTTTAGAACTAGGAGAGGCGAGCCCTACGCGGCCCCCCCACCAAGGCAACCTTGCTAAAATCGTTTTAACACTCGAACGAACTACTGGCTGTTTTTCGTGCGCTATTAAGCGTCACAATAATAAACTAAAATTAATGACAAACGGCCTAGCACAGTGTGACATGACATGTCATGGGAAAAAGCTGGAGAAAAGTATCAAAAAAAAAATCATCAATCCATTTGGCAATAACCGGTACTTAAAAGAACAGCTGAAGTTTAAAGTAGGCCTTACTTAAAGTTACAATATGTCATAAATTTGAACTTTTAGCGATCCGTTCGACGAACCAATTTTGATCCACTTTGCTTGCTAAGTCGCACACCCCTAAAGGCCCTAATGCTTTTGTGAAAAAAACATGGTAAACCTACAATCTTCCAAAAACCTATCATGTACGACCTCATTCGAAGCAAGGCGCATAAAATAGGAAGTTAATATTGTTGTTATGTACTTAATTTATATATCATAAAATTTGTGGTTTTGACAGAAGAAAATTATGCTTTTGTTCATGCAACAGATCAAAAAAATCGTTACAGTAGCCTACATTATATACAAACAAGAGCGGCGCAATTAAAGTTCAACATTCTTCAAACCCTTCTTCCCCCTCCCCCCCCCCGTCAGCATCTTTCTACACACACGCACTCAAACAAATTAATGTTACGTCATAACACGTATTAAAATGAGTTGTTCAGGTCGGGGCCTCTGACCAGGCCTGCCTCCCCCCGACCGGGGGGTTCGGGGGCGGTTCCGCCGCTTAGAAATCCAGCTGGGCCACATCAACAATTTATTTTCTCAATCAGGGCCGTTGAGAGCCAAGCCCGGGCCCGGTACCAAAGTTAAATCTGGGCCCCCGCAAAGTGGCAAAAAGAATGTTCCGCCAAAGTAATAAAAGAGATGATTATTGATTTGCCAGAAGCACTTTGTTATATCGAAATCGATTAACAATCAAAAAATGGCCAATAAAACTCTTGACCAGGTAATGCTTACTGTTTAGCTATCTTAGTTGAAATATAGGCCTACCAAGGCTACCATTTAGCTACTGGTGATTCTCAGCACAGCAATATATTATACCTTTAGTAGCCACTGTTGATCTGCAAAAACATCGAACTATAACCAGAAGCGTCGTGCAACCAAAAAATTTGGATGGGCTTGAGTAACAACTTAAACGAATATAGTGATTGCAACCTTTGTAAAAGCCGTGTTGAGCATTGCGTAACATCACGAAAAAAGATAAGCTTGGAAAAGATACCGAAATATGTTGTGATACCCCAAAGTTTTGGATAAGAAATCAAAAGTTGTTTTGATGCCCCCGCCCGCTTCTTAATTATAGAGATTATGCGCAATTAGTGGGGCCTCCACGATTTAGCAAGGGGGACATAGTTTGGATTTTGGGGGCGAAGCCCTCAGCTGCCAAAGGATAAGGGGGTCTGGTGGCATAGCCCCCAGCCACCAACGGATTTTTACGGTTTTCACATAAAAAACATTCGTTTTAGCACACTTTCTTATCGAAAAAGGACCTAGGCTACTGGTCCCTGCAGCGAATGCAGTCATTATCATAGTGTCGCCACGCATGTCGTCGTAAGAGCTAAAGAATCAAAAGCTAGAAAAGCTTTAAAATACTGCGAAAAGCAGAATGTATCTAATGGCCGTTCTAAATTTTTACGCAGATTTTTTTTATAAAGTTTAAAAAAAGCATTTTATTCTCTACAGCTACCAAATATTTTTTTCAAATTCTTCTTCTTAAATACACTGTCAGATCAAATTAAAACGAAAAACGACTACATACATTTCACTTATTGCACTCACATTTTTTTGATTGGAGTTTCGTATCTTTTGCATTGCTTCTTTACCACTTTTCTTTCAGAGGATAATTTACAGCACCAAATTAAAATTTTTTTGTTTTATTTCACACAAAGCTTGTTACAATCACACTTACATTGTCTTTTTTAACAATTAACGGACTTACTGTCATAACTGCAGTGATTTCAATGCTTAGTAATGTTTCATGCTGAGCTTTAAGCTTCGGAAATTCAATTATTTCGCGTTTGTAAATTTCCGTGAATAAGTAATTTGTTTACCGGAAATTGTTTCTAACTGTTTTGAACTCGTTACCGCCTCTCATTTTTTTGCAGTTGATGTCACTGGCGACGACACAACACCACCCTTGCGCACACGCATTACATTTGCATATGTCGTGCCAATACAAAGTGAACATCAGACGAATTTGAACTTGTCGCTATCGTGTTTACTACAATCGGAAGCAATACAGATTTATACTATACAAGCATCAAGTCCGCTGATCAAGCTTGAGCAATGACGTAGGATAGACAAAAGAATGATGCAATCATCCACGCTTAACGTCAGCACCTAGCGAACAATTTCCTCATGCCAAGAATGCAAAATGATCGATTAAAGAAATGAAGAAAATCGAGATGCAATATTAATCATGTATGAACCGATTAAGCAAACCAATAGTAATTTTTGTCTCTATCATAACAAAATTGTGTTTTGCTTTACACTGCTGCATAAATGCTTCTACAAATTAATGCTTTCATAAATGAAACAATAACCAATATTGTAGTAACAACTTCAATCATCTAACTCAGACCTGGGCATTTTACGGCCCGCGGGCCGTATCCGGCCCTTTGCTGGACTCTGACCGGCCCGCGTAAGGTTCATAAGAAATTATAAAATAAACGTATTTTCGTATTTTACCTTATGCGTGGGTTGAATGTGCATTGCTTGTATTTTAAAGTTGTGTTTTTTTTTACATAGTGCATAGATACGTAAAAGTACGTAAGTGATTTGTGTTACTGATTTGAAGTTGTTGCAAGAAGACTACGGGTGTCAAGACGGATTTTATCCCTGAAATGTCGACTAAAAAAAGAAAGATTGATGCTGAATGCAGAGTTTTCAATAAGATGTGGACTGCTAAGTATTTGTTTACTGAAATCAGAGGCAAGGCGGTGTGAGAACTACAAAAACTTGAGTGATGCTGAAATGGCTCGGATGTCTGAAGATTTGGTTGCCAAGCTAAAAAAACAACAAGGGTTATTTACCAAGCTTCACACATATAGGGAAGCAGCAACCAAAACCAGCTTTGTAATATCCCACAAAATCGCTAAAAAGAACAAGCCTTTCTCAGATGGAGAGTTTGTAAAAGAGTGCTTGATGGACTCTGCATCACTAATATGTCCTGAAAAAAGAGAAGCATTTGAAAACGTCTCACTGTCCAGGCGCACCGTGACGAGAAGAATCGAGGACATTGCCGGAAATTTGGAGCTTCAGCTGCAACGCAAAGTGGCAAATTTTGACTTTTTCTCCTTGGCTTTGGATGAGAGCTGTGATGTCAGTGATACAGCCCAGTTACTTGTATTTGTCCGAGGGATAACGAACTTCAAGATTACGGAGGAGCTGGTAGCAATGCGCTCAATTAAAGGCACAACGACGGGGAGCGATCTATTCACGGAGGAAAACGCATGCATGGATTCACTGAGACTGAAATGGGACAGACTGATAAGTGTCACAACCGATGGTTGTCCAAATCTAACGGGGAAAAATGTTGGGCTGTTGAAACGTATGCAAGATAAAGTACTGAAATCAATGCAGATCATAAATTGGTATTTTTGCATTGTATTTTACTTCAGCATGTGTTGTGCAAGTCAGTGCTTAAAATTGATGGTGTGATTGATGTTGTAACTAAAATAGTAAACTTCATCAGGGCACCAGCATTGAATCACAGGCAGTTTGTTGCACTTTTAGAGGAGCATGAGACTGAACGTAGTGACATCAGGTATCACACAGCTGTCCGATGGCTGAGCTTAGCAAAAGTGCTAAAAAGCGTCTGGGATCTGAAAGCAGAGATCCGAGAGTTTTGTGAGACGAAAGATAAAGACATCCCAGAGTTCTCAGATGAGAGGTGGATAGCAGATTTTGCATTTGCTGTTGATGTGACTGCACTGAACACTACACTGCAAGGCAAGGGCCTTTTCGTCCATGAAATGCACAACCTGGTAAAGGCTTTTATGACGAAGTTACAGTTTCTTTCGAGGCAACTGGAGAGCAATAATCTCACTCACATGCAAACCCTGAAAGAAGCCACGCCATCAGATGATAACCTCCACAGGTACTCATCTATGTTAGAAGCACTGCATGTTGAGTATTCAAGGCGATTTCAAGATTTTAGAAAAATGGAGAGTGAAATGTTCTTTATTTCCTCTCCACTTACCTTCAATGTGGATGATGCACCTAGTGATGTCCAGCTGCAACTCATTGACCTACAGTCTGATGCAGTGCTGGCAGAGCATTTTAAGTCACAACCACTGCTGAACTTCTACTCTTCTCTTAAGCAAGAGAAGTTTCCAAACATAAAGAGACATGCTCAAAAGATGTTTGTTCTCTTTGGTTCTACCTACATATGTGAACAAACATTCTCAGTGATGAAGTTTAACAAGTCCAGGTATAGATCCTCTCTCACAGATGATCATCTGTCAGCTGTGCTTCGTATCGCCACCTCAGACATTCAACCGGACTTTGATACACTTGTTAAAGACCAAAAGAGACTAGATTTCTCTCATTGAACAAGAAAAATAACAAAAACACAGAATGAGTGTAAATATGATTTAACTACAGCTATAGACATGATTGCTTTCTAATATGATGTATCCTACTGAGCGTGGTTGAAAATCGTTACTAATACAGTGTAAAATTCAAAAACTGTACAAATGTTTACATTTTGTTAACCATTGTTTTGGGAAATTTTATTCAGTAAACAGTGGCGCGGGAACGTTTTTTAGACAGGGGGGGGCTCAAAATAGTAAGATCGTGTCAACGTCTGGGGGGCGAAGCCCCCCAGACCCCCCTTTTTTCGAACGCACGTTTTTAAGAGCAGGACACTCAGCAGACCTATTTTGATAGACATCAATTGCATGCCGCTCAAGTGACCGGAATTTTTTCAGGATAATCTTTCATCATGGAAAACAAGATTGCTTACTACCATTAGGCTTTTCTAACCATGCTCGAATTACTACTCATGTATTTGTAAAATGCAAATACCTCAATCACAAAACCAAAAAGTAGGCAAACAAAATTTGCCCGATCTAACTTTTGCTTTGCTGATCAGAGTTACATGCAACAAACAATGCCCCATTGAGGTTTAAAAATAACAAAAAACACACAATCAAAATAAAGCACTGAACCATTTTTTAACATAATGAGATGTGTAGATATAGGTATTTAGGTAGGCGTACTAGCTCAATTTTAGTAACAATCATCGGCAGTGCTCGAGTTGTGAAAACACTTATGGGGGTGGTAGGCTACAACTTTTCATGCAGACCTAAAAAGAGATGGTTATTATAGTTGTAAGGGAAAGGTTTACGCTAAAATGTTTTATGGGGGGATGGTGTTGTTTTCAGGGGGGATGGCATCCCCCTCAAATCGAGTAGCCTACTAATCATCGGTGCCAGTTTAGTAGTGATTTAGCCGCTTCATTGGGTTGGTAGAAAAAATTCAAAACCATTAAAAAACTCAATCAGAAGAGAACTTGCACCAGCTCATATAAGCTTAATTAGGGGTTCCCAACCAGTCGATCGCGATGTACTGGTCGATCTTTGGATGCTTGGCTGTCGATCGCGGGTCAATTTGGCATGTACACAAATCAGGTTGGCCACCAACATTTCCAGTTCATGTAACGCGTCCGGGCCGTGAAGACCTTTTTTTTAGCTTTTCACAAAAATTTTGGTGGAATTCGGAACATCTGAAGGATTGAGGACCGTTTTTTTGCTCTTCACCGCATTTTCGTTTACGATTTACGTAATTCCCATGATCAGTAGCGACTTTCATTCGAGCATTCAGAGTAGTTTGGCGTAAAGTGTTTGGCAGCTACAAGAATTGACAGCCATTATACTTTTACTGGGCCATCGTCCATGACTGCTGTAAAGGTTTGCAAACGCTGATATAAAACACGGTTAAAAATGAACTTCAAGCATTGAAAATTTTACCAAATTTTACGTTGACCAAGTGAATAATAACTGACTGATTTTTAAAAGAATAGTGATTCTTCGTTGGTTAAAAGCACTTTAAAAAATATTTGCTTCATTACGTATGTACGTTGCGAGCATTAATCACGTCGCACTCAGTGCATAATTGTTTTAATTGTCAGGGGGGGCTCAAATGGTTCAGGGGGGGCTAAAAAAAGTTCAGGGGGGGCTTGAGCCCCCCCTGGCACCCCACTTCCCGCGCCTATGTCAGTAAATGTCATTTTTTCTAAGATAACCCCTCTTTTTCATTGCTCAATTGTCACATATTCTCTTACCACTCTTACCAACTTATCAACACAATGCTATTTACTGCCTGATATAAAGAAACACAATATTATGCAGACTTTAGTTCGGTCTTTCGGTACGGCCCTCCATAATATTTTCTTATTCTCATGTGGCTCCATGGAAAAAATAATTGCCCAGGTCTGATCTAACTGTTTCTTGGAACTGATGTACTGATGTAGAGCATAGCGACTAATCGCCTTGAATTTCTTCTATCGGAAACGATATCACTAACATACACACACACACAATTTCATGACACAAACATTCACACCCGACACATCGCCTATTAATATGATTAATTAATTATAGTGGTTGTTTGCGACACCGAGCAATGCAAGCACGACATGGGCCGGGTGTACACTAACGCTTAGTACACGAAACAGGGTAACCGGTTATCATTTTTTTCGTCCTTCTAGACTCATCAGGTGCACAACTACGAGAGCCAAAGCTAGCTCTAACTAAACTAACAAAAATCGAAGCTTACATACAGTTTGCTAATCAAAGGGCAGCGGCAAGACAGAAAGCGCTTGAGGTCCAACACTTGATTGCAAACTCCAAGATTTCGTAAACCGCAGAAGCACGGCGAAGCAGAACCCGCTCATGGGTTAGTTTTAACAAAATCTTAAATCGAGCGGTATGTGCGCGAAGAGTCTATTACTGTAGCTAAGACAACTAAGCATCATGCGCGCGTAAAAAGTAAATTTAGTTAACTGCGGAAATCGAAGTCGAATAATCCGAGATTATCTACAAAGCACCATGCAAACTCGTGAATTAAGTTTAACAAAATAATTTGGGAAGCAAAAAACGAAGCCAAAGAACACACTGATTTAATTTTAAACTGTAGTATTGACTATCAACCAAGGCCAACAGTACGTCGCGTAAAAAAGCAAATTTAGTTAACTGCAGAAATCGAAGTCAAAATTATCTACGAAGCGCCATAGAAACTCGTGAATAAAGTTTAACAAATTACAGCAACTTGGGAAGCAATTAACTAGATAACTCGTTTTTTGTTAGTCAATCGTGATTTTTTCGCATTTTCTCGTTATAAGCAAATTGCATGAACCTAGCTGACTATCTTAATTGCAAACCGATGATTTCTAAATCTGCCAAGTTGTTCCTGGCGATTCATTAATATGCGATCTTAATATGAATGTTTAGTTTACATTGTGCATTGATCGTTCTGAGCCTTGAATTTTTGATTGTGTGAATAAATTTATAATTTGCAAGCTGATCTGAATTGAGTTTGGTGAAAGTACGTACTAGCAATTGTCACTTTTCTCCATCACACAATATATATATATATATATTTTTTTTTTTTGCAACCATTCTTATCTAGCAGCGTTTAAGTTTATAGAATAATTCTTGTGTTTTCACGTATAACCTTTGTGTTGTCTGTCTGTAGTGAATATCTTGAAATTTTTTTCGCTACCCGGGAGAGAATGTGATGATATTGATGTACCTTTGCAAAAATACTTTATTTGCATAATCGCAACATTTCGCATGGCAGCTTAATTATTCACTGCCGATGTTGGCCTACGAAACATATGATGACTAAGTTCCAAAGTCGAATGCAGCCTACCATTCTGAATGGTAGGCTGCATTCGACTTTGGAACTTAGTCATCATATGTTTCGTTTGCTACACAATGATGCTAACTCCATTAGATGGCTATACATTATTTGCGTTATTTAATACCGCTGCTTTGATGACTATCTCTTTTAACGCTCTTGCATGCTGAGCAGGAAATAAGCTAATATATATGTACGGATCTTTGTTAACTTGATTATATATACACATTATATCCAGTGGTGGGCACGAAATTTTATTTGATCAGCGAACAGGCCAGCACTGCCGTTTAAACTTGTAGGCCTACCATTAGTTGAAACCGAACCGGGTGAAAAAAAATACTTTTGTGACAGAACCGGCTCATAAAAAATTTGAATCCCACCACTGATTATATCTTTATGTAGGACTACTCCGCATGTTGGTAACGATGTATGCTGCATATAAATAAAACCGATAAAATTAATATATCTGTTTAGAGTAAGAATAGAGATGGTATGGGCCGCTAAGAGACCCGCTAACGAGCCGTTAACCGGTCTTTTTATTGGTCCGCTAACGGCCCAGTTCTATCTGTGTTTTTCACTGGGTCGCTAACGAGCCGCTAACAATTTTTGAAATCCCTTAAGTTTGAATAATGTGATTAAAAGTGCATAAAAAGAATGGGCTATCGCTATGGGCGGGCTGGGCTTTACTTTTGGTATGAGCTACCGGGTCGGTTACAGTTACTGGGCTAGAGGTTCCGGGCCGTGGGCGGTCTGGGTCCCCAAAAGTCAGCCCGAGCCATCTCTAAGTCAAAGTACTGTTGCTCGTTAACTATACCCGACTGCTACATTTGGTAATTGTCACACACTTTTGGAGTCAGATCGCGTGCTACAGATTGAAGGGGTTGCTCTGTGAAAATGTGATCATGAACAAGCAATTAGAAATTTTTGTCAAGTGTTTTTATGTTTGGACTAAGATTGGACTGCGGACTCTCTGTAGTTTTACTGAGCGTCAGCCATTAACTAGCCGTAGTTAGCAGCTAGATTGCTTAACATCAGATTCATCAGCAAAAACATCAAACATCAATTGATACATCAAGGGTCGAATCAATTGATACATCAATAAAAACATCAAGGGTCGAAAACATCAAATTGATGTAGCCTAATTACATCATGTGGCATCACTGCAGGCTGCTCAAACTCAGCTGCAAGAATAATTTTTTGCAATAGGCTACCGTAAATTTTGTACTGGTAGCATTTTCACAATACCTCAGTTGGGATTTTTTTCTCACTTTTGGGTGTCTTGACTCTTGGAGAGTGAGGTCAGTGAGCAGCGTACTAACGTAGAAGGCCAAGTGAGTGTGCGTAACCGCAACGCAAGTGGGTAGTGTGAAAGACATGGTACAATACCTGATAGGGATTTTTCGACAAAGTAAAATTATAGCGAGTTGGTTAGCTCCCAATTCTCGAGACCCCGGTTTTATTTTAGACTTTTAATTCGCTGCCTGAACAAGTAGCTCAACAAACTTTGATATTGCATAAATTTCTTGAAATCATCATATTAACGCAGTTAAATAAAGTACTGTAACGTCAAAAGAACGTCGTCGTTTGGCGGGGCATCTCTTCCAAGACAGATGAAAGGACCAAGGCCGAGGGTTTATCCTTTTACCACCCTGGCCACCAAACTGCTTGGGTCAGATGCTGACTGTAAGGGACTTCAGCCAGCATCTTGTTTCGTCATCCAAAACCATTAGACCAAACATACCTCGGGGTGCTCGATGTATGGGACACTGTGAGATGATGTGATCTGCGGTTTGTTCACTGGCACCACACTCACAATTCGCTAGAGGAGCGAGAAAAGAACGTGAAAATAAAGGACTCTTTCTTCGAGTTGTGAAATGAGTTGAAATTAGGATTTAAATCAAACTTTCTAAACGACGAACGGCACAAATATTGCTTTACTCCGTTAACCTTGAACAGTGACTATACGTTTTACAGCAAATTCTGAAAAGCAAACTTTGCACAGGTAGTGTTGAACAGACAATGGTTTCTATAAAAAGAAAATTCTAATTAGACTACTACCGGCACTAACAACTACCAAACTATGAAAACATGTACGTACCAGAACTAATTTTCCAACCGAGAGTCAAAGATCCACTATCAAGACACATCAACTTATCAGTCACATCAAACTACTATTGGCAAAGCCAACGCCACACTTATCTGTAGTTTTAACTTGACACTTATTCAAATAGAATAAAAAACAAAGGCTGAGATTAGTACTGTTTCAATAATAACTTAAAATAGTCTCAGAATCAATTTGAATTACACTTAAACAAGATATCTTTCTACATGTGGAACCTCAAACACTCACACTGGTATCTGGTAACGATCAATGCGTTACGATCACCTCGTGTAAATTAGGTCACGTGAACTGAGGAATTGCGAAACAAAGAACTTGGTAATGATGACGGTGATGTTGCCATCTGAAAATATCTGACAATACTAGTACCCCACTACCCAGGTACCTGATGCATCTATGCGTTCCTCCTTCCATGATGCATATATACCGGTACTTCATTACTAAAAAGCATTATGTATGTAGGCTGCTGTGATATTACATCTAGTGCCTCGAAAAAATGTGATCTTTTGCGTTACAAGCAAAAGCTTAATAACACGCAATCTTTTTTAACGCGGAATGAAAATCTAGTAATCTGCATTCTTGCTTACATATAGGCCTACTGTAAAGCTTTTTAAAGGCTGTCATAAATTCAAGAGAAGATAAAAATATACTGCAGAGAGATGAGTGATGCATAAGGTTACGCAATTGCAAACTTATCGCGTATTAACAGCTGAGAGTGATTTGTAGAACGTGAATTGACCAATTGAAAAGTAGCTATCGTAAATTTTTGCAACTAACGATGTGACAAAATATAGTGATTTTCAAAGTTTTTTTGGTCTTTTTTTGACAACTTTTGTCTTATTGGCGCTTGATGCTTTGACGAAAAGTTTGATGTAGTTTAGAAAAATTTTTGATGCTTCTGAAATCGATATGTTTGGCAACACTTGGCTGCGAGCTCTGAGCAGAGATGAGCACGGAGCTGGAGTCCGGCTGCATTTTTTGGATTCGGAGCCGGATCCGGAATTGGGTTTTTGAGTTGAAGCCGGATTCGGAGCGGATACGGAATTTAGCCCGAACCTAAAACCAAAACAATGCGTTTCTCTATTATTTAGCATTAGAGATGGCATGGGCCGCTAAAAGATCCGCTAAACAGCCGTTAAACGGTCTTTTTATTGCGCCGCTAACGGCTCGGTTCAACCTGTTTTTAACCGCTATAATTCTGGCAGAAAATAGGAGAGAAATGAAGAAAAAGATGAAAAAAGCGAAAAGCGTACCGTGTGCAAAACATCAACCAATGCATCAACCAAAAATCGCTTACGACTACACCAGCAATAACAACACAAAAACATTCTAACAGCGTGTCAAACTTCATCGAAACATTAAATTCCTTTTCGAATGAATAATGTCAAGCCGATGCCAAATGATAACAACTACCATCAGAATAACTATGAACTTGGACCAACACGACGCTTGTTCACATTTCGCGTTTTTTTGAAACTTCGCAAAAGCGGGTATCACATTATCCAATATTGCAGCCTATTCCGCAATGGGATTTTTTGTATATTAACATGTATCGCAGAGTGCATCACATTCCCTTTCGAATGAATATTGTCAAGTCGATGCCAAATAATAACAACCACCATCAGAATAACTTTGAACTTGGACCAACACGACGCTTGTTCACATTTCGCGTTTTTTCGAAATTTCGTAAAAGCGGGTGTCACATTATCCAATATTGCAACCTATTCCGCAATGGAATCTTTTATATATTAACATGCATCGCGTAGAGCATTACATTCCCTTTCGAATGAGTATTGTCAAGTCGATGCCAAATGATAACAACTACCATCAGAATATATTTGAACTTGGACCAACACGACGCTTGTTCACATTTCGCGTTTTTTCGAAATTTCGTAAAAGCGGGTATCACATTATCCAATATTGCAGCCTATTCCGCAATGGGATTTTTTGTATATTAACATGTATCGCAGAGTGCATCACATTCCCTTTCGAATGAATATTGTCAAGTCGATGCCAAATAATAACAACCACCATCAGAATAACTTTGAACTTGGACCAACACGACGCTTGTTCACATTTCGCGTTTTTTCGAAATTTCGTAAAAGCAGGTATCACATTATCCAATATTGCAACCTATTCCGCAATGGAATCTTTTATATATTAACATGCATCGCGTAGAGCATTACATTCCCTTTCGAATGAGTATTGTCAAGTCGATGCCAAATGATAACAACTACCATCAGAATATATTTGAACTTGGACCAACACGACGCTTGTTCACATTTCGCGTTTTTTCGAAATTTCGTAAAAGCGGGTATCACATTGTCCAATATTGCAACCTATTCCGCAATGGAATCTTTTATATATTAACATGCATCGCGTAGAGCATTACATTCCCTTTCGAATGAGTATTGTCAAGTCGATGCCAAATGATAACAACTACCATCAGAATAACTTTGAACTTGGACCAACACGACGCTTGTTCACATTTCGCGTTTTTTCGAAATTTCGTAATGAATTTTTTATCCAATATCCAATATTGCACATTATCCAATATTGCAACCTATTCCGCTATGGGATCTTTTATATATTAACATGCATCGCGTAGAGCATTACATTCCCTTTCGAATGAATATTATCAAGTCGATGCCAAATGATAACAACCACCATCAGAATATATTTGAACTTGGACCAACACGACCCTTGTTCACATTTCGCGTTTTTTCGAAAATTCGTAAAAGCGGGTATCACATTATCCAATATTGCAACCTATTCCGCAATGGGATCTTTTATATATTAACATGCATCGCATAGCGCATTACATTCCCTTTCGAATGAGTATTGTCAAGTCGATGGATAATGTGAGACCCGCTTTTACAAAATTTCGAAAAAACGCGAAATGTGAACAAGCGTCGTGTTGGTCCAAGTTCAAAGTTATTCTGATGGTGGTTGTTATCATTTGGCATCGACTTGACAATACTCATTCGAAAGGGAATGTAATGCTCTACGCGATGCATGTTAATATATAAAAGATCCCATTGCGGAATAGGCTGCAATATTGGATAATGTGATACCCGCTTTTATGAAATTTCGAAAAAACGCGAAATGTGAACAAGCGTCGTGTTGGTCCAAGTTCAAAGTTATTCTGATGGTAGTTGTTATCATTTGGCATCGACTTGACAATATTCATTCGAAAAAGAATTTAATGCGCTTTGCGATGCATGTTAATATATAAAAGATCCCATAGCGGAATAGGTTGCAATATTGGATAATGTGACACCCGCTTTTACGAAATTTCGAAAAAACGTGAAATTCAAACAAGCATTCATTCATTCATTTTATTTCATCACCACAAAACAACAAAAAAACAAAGAAAGTAACAAAAAAAGCATACAATATAGCGTACCGGTAGTTGTTGGCGATAGGGAAACTGCGAAAGGACCTCCTCGGTCATCTAGTCAAGCAGCCACCCCAGACGACATCATAAATATTAAATACAAGCCAAAAAGGACCAAGAAAGGCCCTTCGCTTGTATAATGTCTTCTCAGCTTTAACCAAAAATATCAGTTGTATACAATTCAATGAAATGTTTCTTTAAGTTAGAGTTAAAAGATGTTTTGGGTAGTTTTCTAATTTCCGTAGGGATTGAATTCCATACTTTAGCACCCTGATACCTGATGCAACGCTGCAACCTGCTTGAACGATAAAGAGGAATCGATAGATTAAAAGGGTTTGAAGAAAATCTAGTTGAACGAGTAGATGATTCGTGTGATTTTTTGAAAAGATTAGAAAGGGGAATAGGTAAATTATTGTGGACATGTTTGTGTACTAATTTGGCAACTTCTAATTTAAACAGTTCAGGAATTTTTAAAATCTTTAATTTAATGTAGAATGGAGTTGCTCTTTCGGAATAGTTACCATCTCCTATTAATTTAACTGCTTTGTTTTGTAGAATACTTAATTTACGTAGATAGGTAGGAAATGTTGATCCCCAAACTATTATTCCATATATAAGGTAAGGATGGATTAAAGAGTAGTACAATTTTAGTAAAGCACTTTGTGGTAAAATGGGTTTTAGTTTATATAGAATGCCAACTCCCCGAGATATTTTTTGCTCCATCATATTTATATGGGATTGAAAATTTAATCGGGAATCGAGAGATATACCTAAGTAGTTAACATTACTTTCGGTAGATATATTAGTGTTATTGAGCATAATTGAAAAATTGAGGTTATTTTTATTGAGCTTTGGCGGGATTAGGAGGAGGTGACTTTTTAGGAGGTTAATGGTTAGTTTATTCGAGTTGCACCATTCATGTAACAGAGAAATTTCGCGATTTAAATTATCATGTAAAATAGTCAAATCTGGGTGATGAAGTAGTAGGCAGGTATCATCAGCAAATAATCTCGGAACACTACAGACTGCATTAGGCATGTCATTTACGTACAGTAAAAAGAGAAGAGGACTAAGTACAGAGCCTTGAGGTACTCCAAAATCATTATCACACAAAACTGAAGTTGAACCATTGAGGGATACATACTGTTTTCTTTCTAAGAAGGAACTTAATAATTTTAAAGCTGAGCCCCGAATTCCGTAATGATTTAATTTGGATAAAAGAATGTTATGACAGACAGTATCGAAAGCTTTTTTTAAGTCGAGAAAAAATATAGCTGTAAATTCGTTAGAATGAATGTTATCGAAAGTAGCGGTTACGAGATCGAGAACTGCATGTGTTGTAGAAGTATTTTTTTGAAAACCGAATTGATGTGGGATTAAGACTTTATTGTCCGTTAAGAAAGAAGAAATTCGTTTATGGATCATTTGTTCAAATATTTTTGAGACGCAAGTTAAGATGGATATTGGTCTATAGTTATTGGGATCGTTTTTGTCACCATTTTTATGAATGGGGATGACTTTGGCAATTTTGCAATTGTCGGGAAAGATACCTGAGTTGAAAGCATAGTCGATTGGTATACATAGGTAGGGAGCAATAACAAGTGCAGCAGTTTTAAGAAAAAAAGCGGGAATATTATCATGACCAAGGGCTTTGTTTATATTAAGGGAGGTAATGACGTTTAGTATTTCGTTAATAGTAGGCGCTTGTAGATAAATGGAAGAGGATATACGATTCGTTAGGTAATCTAAAGGTTGAGGTTTTTTTTTGACTTAGAATGTTACTTGCTAATTCTTCACCAATTGAACAAAAAAAGTTGTTAAATATATTTGCTTTATTCGTTGCATCAGTGAGAACATTGTCCAAAGAGCTCTGGTTTTGTTTTTGCCTTTTGTCAGGCATAGGAAGTAGCTTTCGAAGCACCTCCCATGTACCTTTTGGATCTGCGCGGTGTTTCTCCAGCTCGCTTTCAAAGAAGGATCTTTTTGATTTGGATTTAATTTTAGTCAATTTATTACAATATTTTTTAAATAAAATTTTTTGGGAGTTATTTCCGTTTACATAATGGGATATAAACATGCTACGTTTTCTTTTGATGGAAACTAAAATGCCTTTTGTTATCCAAGGCTTCTTTTGTAATTTTTGTTGTCTTCTTGAGAACTTTTTTAGGGGAGCATGCTTATCAATGGACTGCGAGATAAGACTAATAAACTTATTGAAAACATTATTGAAATTGTTGTCGGTTAGGGAAGTTAAGTTTGAAAAGTACGAGTAGAGGATTTGATTAAGGTCAATGTTAAACGATTCTGAATCGAAGTTTGTTTTATCTCTATAATAACTGGTAGTAACTTTAGGCTTAAAATCTGTAAGTAGACTAATCTTACAGAGAATGGGATAGTGGTCACTAATTTCAGAGGTATCAAAAATTGCTGGGGATATGTCATTTTTATTGTCATTAGTGATGATGTGGTCTATGATTGTTGCTGTTGAGTCAGTAACTCTTGTAGGTTTAGAAATAATTGGGAGGGCTCCACAGCTTATTATAGTTTGGATATAATGTTTTGAAGAGGGTGTC
Organism: Trididemnum miniatum; assembly: GCA_964006365.1. Taxonomy (NCBI): domain Eukaryota; kingdom Metazoa; phylum Chordata; class Ascidiacea; order Aplousobranchia; family Didemnidae; genus Trididemnum; species Trididemnum miniatum. Next base: position 11,563,685 of record OZ023236.1, on the reverse strand, counting down.
CTAGTTGCACTCGAGATGTTTATGTTTATGTCACCTAAAATATAATAGTTTGATTTAGACTTAGACAAGTCTGTCAAGCAAGTCGATAGATTATCAATAAAAGCGTCCACATGAGCTGCTGAAGGGTGTCGATAAACAACTCCCAAGATACAAGAGGAGGTTTTATTTAGAATTATATTAATCCAAAAAGATTCGGAATTAGCAAGTTGATGTTGATTTTCACGTATCTTATAATTGACCGAATTGAGAATATAAAGCCCTACCCCTCCGGCACTGGTATCAGAATCAACGTGAACAAAACCGTAGTTTGGGATATTAAGATTGGTCGAAGGCTGGTTTTTAAGACGAGTTTCCGATAGACAAATTACATGAGGAAGAAATTTCAAAGACTGAAGGAAATCGTATAAGGAATCAAAGTTTTTTTGCAGGGAGCGTACGTTGACGTGCAGGAGTATCAAGGTGTTGTTACCAGCGGTGAAATTTAAATTATTTACGTCAAAATAATTACAGTTTTTGATATTCCCGGTTAAAGAGTAAAAAACATTATTGCCAAGCTCATCTTGGTCATGAAAAGTTGGGTAGGCTGCCCAACCCGGACAGAGGAAATCCATCAGCTCCCCCTCGCCCACGCCTGGCGCCGTGAATGTAGGCTGTAAAGACAGGATCATTACAAGTTAAGTTCAGTTACAATGCTCGCCGCTTAAATAAAAATAATAGTAACGAAATAAACAGTTTAACACAATGCAAAATTAGTCAGGTTACAGTGGTAATATCAATAACAATGCTTATAGCTGTAAAAAATAATAATAATACAATAACAAGATCAATCACCCATGAATCAGAGGTGTCCGGAGTCTAAAAATTTCAATCCGAATCCTAATCCGACTCCGAAGCGCTAAAATCCGAATCCGACTCCGAATCCTAAAAAATTCAGGAAACAGAATCCGGCTCCGAATCCTGAATTGGTATTATATACAAATTATCACAAGATCTGTGGAAAATTGAAGTACTGCACCATTACCTTTCCATGCCCCAGTCTTATCTCATAAATCCATTAGACATTAATCAGTCACCAGATGTTAGTCAAAACAAACCTTTTTTTACAATGGCAAAGCTTTTAAGAACTTGTCAGTAAACTTAATCATTACATTTTTATTCTTAAATTAATTTAACTTTAAAAATAATAAAACCTGAAAAAAGAAAATAAACACCCTGAAAATATAAAAGGTAAGCTGTGATAAATAAGAAATCAGTGAAACACTATTTACAAACTTGCAACAGTAGATAAGCCACTAGTTTACTAAATTGTGAAAAACAAAAAATGTGAAATGAATAAACACTGAATAGCATGAAAAACAAAAAAGAACAGTGTGTGATAAATAAAAACCAGTGAAACACTATTTACAAACTTGCAGCAGTAGATAAGCCACTAGTTCACTAAATTGTGAAAAACAAAAATGTGAAATGAATAAACACTGAATAGCATGAAAAACAAAAAAGAGCATAAAACTAGTTTCATGTCATTGCATTAATAACATTTACTCATGGCAAGAATTTACAACCATTAGTGCGTCAACAGTTGAAGCACTTAGTTGTGATCTACGTTTTGAAATAGTGGTCCCACAAACACTAAATACCCTTTCACTACTAGCACTGGATGCTGGAATACTGAGAATCCCAAGAGCAAGTTTGCTGAGTGATGGAAATTTTGCTTTAATTGTTGATGATGACCAAAACTCTAAAATGTTGAATTTTCCATCAGATGCACAAAACCTGCTTGTCAACTCATCATCAAACACTGCTTCAACATATTCAGTGATTTCATCAACCTTGCAATTGGCAGTGTCACAGTAGCTATCTTGCCAATCCAAAAATTCATCATCAATGTTGCTTGTTTTTCGTTTTTTTTGGCCAGCAGGCATACCATATGCATGATCCAGTAACAAGTTTTCACTAGGAGGGCTACTATCCACTGCTCCTTGTTCTGAGGCAGTTGCACAAGTAGGAAACAGCTCCACAAGGTACTGTTTGGCAATGCACAGAATTTCATTTTTTTCATCTTCCTTGAGAGCACGCATGCTTTTAAATTTTGGGTTTACAAACAAAGCTAGTTTGTGGGTTGGAGTAATTTGAAACTTTTCATTAAGAGCACAAGATGCTCTTTTTTTCAAAAACTTGACAAAACAGGAATCAGTGTATGTCACAGTTGTAAACCTTTCAAGCTTAATGTACCACTGGTAAACATGGTGTATTGTTGGAAAATTATCCCCCTCCAGAGCTTTGGTTGCATCAAAAAATGGTTGCAAAAACTGTTCAAGGTTACCCAACAGAGTGATATCAATATCTGCCAACCTTCTTTCTTGTCCAATATCAGAGAGGATCTTTTCAATTTCATCGTATGTCTTAAGTATGGATTGCACCAAAGTTAAAACCGAGTTCCATCGTGTGTCATTAGATTGTTTTAATGAACTGCTCAGCTTATTATTTAAACCAGATTTTTTGAAATATGTAGCCAAACTTTTAGCAGCCACTACATTTTTTTTCAAGACTTTCAAATGTTCCATAAGGTCATCATCGTTTTGCATAGGAAGAATCTGGGAGCTTAATTGGTCTAACTGTAATGTATGTCGCAATACAGTAGCAATCATATGGCAAGCACATGGTTCTCGGTGATAGTTGCTTAATGCTGCTTTAATGTTGCTACCTTGATCTGTCACAAAATACAAATTTTTTTGAATCACATCTGAAGATATGCCAAGATCTGTTAAAGTTGAGACAATGCTTTGCTTTAAGTTATAGGCAGTTTTTTGATCTTCTTCAAATTGGTAAACAGCCAAAACAAACTTTTCCAGTTTTTGATTTTTAACAAAATGCACTGTTAAGCTTATGAAGTTCCTCATTTTCAGATCACTCCACAAATCTGTGGTAATTGCAACAAATCCATTTTGCTGTATGGCAGTTAGCACATCGCCAACAATACTTGTTTTTAGTAAGGCTGCTTTTTGGTCCAATTTCCTTTTAACAGTATTTCTACTGGGCAGTAATTTTTCAGCAGACATGTTGCCATACTTGGCTCCGATAGCGATGGCAGTCTGAACTAATTCCACCATGCCTTTTCCTTCAACAGAGGCTAAAGGTCTAATATCCCAGGATACAAAATTAACCGCAGCATTTTGCATTTGTTTCACAGCTTGTTTGGGAGGGTCCGCTTTGTGTTTAACAAATTCAGTTATACTTGCTTGTTTAGAATTGGCAGTATCAGAGGATTTTGAGCTGCTAGGGTTTTCACAAGCTTTTAGATGCATTCGCAAATGTGATGTCCCACTATTCGCTTTGTGATGTTTAAGATAAGAAAAACAAATTTTGCACCTAACATACTCAGCGTACCTATTGGAATCTTTATAGTAGAGCAAGGAAAAAGATTTCCAGACATTGCTTTTATGTCGAACACAATCTTTTTCATACAATTTTTCATTCTTCAGTAGAGTATCAAGTTCTTTGTTCCCCACCATCTCAAACCGACCAGTGATTTCAGTTTACAAAATTCAGAACGTTTTAAGTGCGAACTACGAATGGTTTCGCTCCGCTGATTAATAGCATACAAAATAATGTAAAGATTAAAGGAGCAAAGACGTCAGGAAAGGGAAAAATCTGCAACCATAAACCAGCAAACAGCAACTTTAAAGAATTTGTTATCATCCAAAATTAAATCCGGATCCTGATCCGGATCCGGAAAAAGCAAAAAATCACAATCCGGATCCGGCTCCGAATCCGAAGCAACAGCCGGATTATCCTGTTTTTAAAATCCGGATCCGGCTCCGTTGTACACCTCTGCCATGAATGCTAAGAAGAGTTTGAAAAACTTATATTTTTATATCCACATAGAAGGCTCCAAATAGTCACAATTCGTAGATAGTTAAATAAATATAAAATTAATGTATACTTTACCGAATGTTCATTTTCATACACTTCATTGCTAGAAAACTTAATAAACGAAATACGGTCATTTGGTAAAACATAACTAATATTCTAAGCCTCTTTATTTAGAGGATGTTAACAAGATCATATTCGGCATTATTAAGTTCGTTGTGCGAAAGCTAGAAACCGTTGAATTAGTAGCCTACGTATGTTTTTTTCCATCAATGAATAAACAGTAGGAATCGTCGCTTATGCTCCAACTGGTTTTCTGACCGGCTTGACGTGCTTCTTTGAATTTAGGCATTAATCTCTTCTTCTGATTGTAAAATTGCTTCGGCAAATGTTCAGTTATAAAAACAGGGGTTTTTCTTAATTGCAGGTCACAGCTCTCAGTAGATTCGTTTGCTTTCAATTTTTGCGATTCATTATAAGCTTTCAAATTGCCCAGATTTGACATTATTGAATACTTGTCATGTGAACTAGCCATTTTTATTATGATCGGCCTTGCGACTTTTTTCCCATGTTTTGTTATGGGATGCTGGGGAAGACGGTGAATATCTAATATTGAAATTTTAGATGAGTCGATTTTTAGACCGTCATCCATAAATTTAGTCAAAATATTTCTGGTTTCGGCTTTTGTTTCCCAAACTTTCTCGTCAAGCCCATGAATCAAAAGATTCATTCGCTTACTATAGGCTTCCCGGTTAAGATCTTGTTTTTCAAGGCTTTCAACTCTTGCTAGTAATTCATAGTAGTCTTCTTTGCTTACTTTGGCTTCGACCTTAGTTTCTAAATCAATAATTAATTTTTTTTGTTCTTGAAGTTCTTCGCTTATATAGTTAAATTTTTTATCGAGACTGTCAACTTTACTTTCCAAAGCATGTATTCTTGCTGAAAAAGTGTCTATAGCAGTTAAAATAGCGTCAAGCTTCTGTTCCATCTTTTGCAAGCGAGTCGAAGACAACACTATTGTTCGAAATTCGAATGCTATTTAAGCGCTGTACTGCTAGAAATTGATCGCGACTGCGCGTTGACACAGAACTCAAACTGTTGCAAAAATGCGTCTGCACTCCAGCTTGCCTTTTTTGAAAAGCGTCGTGTTGGTCCAAGTTCAAAGTTATTCTGATGGTGGTTGCTATGATTCGGCATCGTCTTGACAATACTCATTCGAAAGGGAATGTAATGCGCTATGCGTTGCATATTAGGCCTAATATATAAAAAGTCAAATTGCGGAATAGGTTGCAATATTAAATAGTGTGAGACCCGCTTTTACGAATTTTCGAAAAAACGCGAAATGTGCACAAGCGTCGTGTTGGTCCAAGTTCAAAGTTATTCTGATGGTATAAATTTTTTTTGTAGGGGTGGTAACGATTAATTTATTTTCAATAGTTAACTTTTAATAAATTAACAATTAATTAATAGTTATTTTCGATTAAATCAATGCAAATGTCACGGTATTTCTGTAGTAGGCTGCAGCCAGTTTATAACCATCATTTAGCTATTTGAAATTTTGCTATTTATTTGCCGAGTTTACTTGACCAGGAGACAGCAAAATGACCTTTGCAGCTTCTAGTTGTGCTGTCACCCGTATACCACGCAAGGTGAAAACTCCACACTATCCTTTGATGCTGAATGAGAAACAGGAAGCTATACTAGATTTTTAGTCTGTAGTCTGACCCGACTCAGAAATTAAATCTAGGTCTACCGCTTCAGAGACAGACGCTCCATGCACCAGGCCAACTTACGTAGCTTATCTATATGTTGCATATTTTGCAAACTTACTCATTAACATATCATAGATAAATAATATAGGAGGTGCTCTCTTAAACTACCACACTATACTCTTATGCCTTTTCGTTCCATCTGACTCTGGTAAAACTGTACAGTGTACACTAATACAGGTTATCAACTTTGAAATTGCAACAAAAACTTATTTTTTCAGTCTTGTATCATTTTGGGCAACGTAACAGAGGCATTGTTATTGCGTCACAGTTATATAAAGTATTGATTAACGACATGCGTAACTGCTCTGCATAATTGCGCTAAATCCAGAGTTGTATTCAATGTTTCGCTGTTCGCTGGATTCTCTTACATTATAATCAAGATGGGCTAAAAATTAAAGTTTAATCCGATTAATAGTTAAACAAAAATTTAACCGTTAAAGTGAATTAACGATTAATCGATTAATTAATCTTTAAATCCCGCAGCCCTATTTTTTTGGCATTAACTTGAAAATGTTTAGACGAAAAATTATTTAATGATGTCTGCGAAGCATGTAATCAACAAAATATTTTATAACGGAATGCTTGCTCTAATCGATGAAGTTTGACTCGCTGTTAAAATGTTTCACAATCAAATCTTCATTATACTCGCCGTATTACGCTGAAGCGTGTAACGAGTTGCAGGGCCCATCTCCGCGGCTTAGCGCTTGGACTACACAGCTCCGAAGAAACGTCGCAACGGTGGCGAGCCGTTGGCGACACTGTTCCGATTTGACCTGCCGGTTTGACCGAACCCCAGACCTCCCGCACCGATAGCGTGCGCTTAGCAACTGAGCTAACGGCCGGGCTGCTAAAATGTTTTTAAGCTGTTATTGCTGGTGTAATCGTGAGCGGTTTTTGGTTCATGTTTTGCACACGGTACGCTTTTTTCATCTTTTTCTTCATTTCTCTCCTATTTTCTGCCAGAATTATAGTGGTTGATTTTACTACTGGGCCGCTAACGAACCGCTAGCAATTTTTTCAAATTACCTTTGAATTTTTATAAGTGATTCGTGAATGGACATTTAGGCCTTGTTACGCTATCACAAAAAACGCCTAGAAAATGGATTTCGTGATACCCACCGAAGAACTAGATGAAACTTCGTAAATTTGAAGATTAAGAAATGCTGAATTTAAATCTCGTGTCTTCCGTGTCCAACTGGTGCCGTTACGTCATAATGACGTCATAAAGACAAAAATAGCTCTTTCAAAGATGCAGAAATTCCACACACTTAAAAGCCTCTAAATTTTTTTGTGGTTGATGTAAATGCATCAGACCACTTTCAAAGTAATCTTTGGTTGACAGACTATGTCCATGCCAAACTGGGACGTCATAAGTTGATGACGTCATAACCTACAAGACAAAGATTTTGTAAAAACAATTATTTTTTCTGGATGGGGTGTATACAGTTCCTTGTAACTTCGGTTGTAGTACGTTTAACAAGCTAAAAATTGGTGTGAAAAATCCAAATATACATATTACCACATCTGCAAAATTTCAACCAGTTTTATTCAGTGGTTTTTTCGCTATTGACCTACAATGATTACATATTAACCATTAGCTTAAACCGCAACCAAACCAGAAAATAAATAATCATATTGAGTAATTGCTTCCAACTTCTTGTGTTAGTTATACAAACAGTTTAAAATAGTTTGGAGACATGTCTAGTCAATAATTTGCATCTATTTCAAATACTGACGTCATAAGTTGATGGCGTCATAACTCACAAATAAGATTTTGCAAAAAATATATTTTTGCTAGATAGGGTGTATACACAGTTCCTTGTAACTTCACATATAGTAAGTTTAAAAAGCTGAATTTTGGCTGGGAAAATCTAAGTATACATATCAACACATCTGCAAAACTTTGACTAGTTTGATGGAGTATTTTTTTTTTCTTCTATAGACGTACAACAATTAGTTATTTACCGCTAGCTTAACACGCAATCATACAAGATAGTAAATAATTGTATCGAGTAATTGCTGCAAACACTTAAAAATAGTTTGAGACATTTTCAGTCAATAATTTGCTTTTGTAACACTGACGTCATAAGTGATGACGTCATATCACCCGGAAGTAAATACTTTCTCTGAACAGAGTGTACATAAATTTTTTAACCACTATTTTCATTGAAAAACAATGTGAAACTTGACGTGGATAAATTAAGCATACGGTACATACTGGCACACTTACAAATTTTGTCCAGTTTTATCAAAAACTTTCTAAATTACGAGACGATTATCCTACTCTCTAACAGCTGATAACTTTACAATACTTCACGTATTTCAACTACTGCATCAAGTTAACGCTAAGGAATTCAATTGGTATAAATTAAGCACTTCAAAGTATTTTTTTAATGTAACCAAAAACAACATACCGTTACCCTTTGCGTCAGTTTTGTGCAATTAAATAATGGCATCACAATTCTCGAAAGAAATATATTTTACGAAAAAGAACTTTATTAGATCAGCAAATTATTTTTATTAGTTACTGTTCGTTGCTGCCAATCTACTTTAAAAAGATATAAACATAAATTTTTACGCCGTAGTATATTTTCATTGACTAAATTTCGTATCTAGCTAAAACACCTATAGCCTACATTGATAAGCAGGTCTTATTACTTGAAAAACAAAGAGAAATTTGGTGTGAATAAGCTATATTAAATTTCGTTACATTAAAATAAAACCTTTAGTTACGACAAACACATTTTAACATTTTTCAACTAGCTACAAATTGGTTATCATCACTATCATCGTCGTCATTACTGACATCATTCACTAGTTCTACTTCAATTACGGTCTCCGAATCATTTTCACAAACAACGCAAGAGCAGAGTTCGGTGCATGATACGCCGTTTCCAACGCAAGAACACTGATTTATTGTCTCTGTTAACAGTCTGCTCAATCACTTGATCTGCGGCTGTTGCGAAAAATCCGTATCGCTCTTGTTGCTGAATTGCAAATTCACCAGCACGTAAATGCTCAAGAGCAAATGGGTGTGCTTTTTCAAATTCACGCATTTCATGCAAATAGACAGGAACGTAGCGAGAATAATTCACACAATCGTAGGCAAGCAGCCAAGGAGTTATCTTCTCCAAAGTATTTAAATGACCTTCCCAATCTAATCGACGGGTACAGCTAATAAAGTGTAATAAAGTAGACACCAAATGGCTGCAACAGGGCAAAAGTAGGGAAAGCAGAGGCTTGCGTAGCACAGAACATGTCGTAATTGCTTACAAAATATCGAAAGACATCTTCCTGAAGTGGATGGAAAAGCAGAGATCATCGCCTCTGTCAAGTCACTAATTTCTTTTTTTTTCACGTATGTTGAATGAACTTGATGACCGCAACGCTTGTATGGACAAACTTTCAATTCTTTCAGGAGAATCATCTTCTGGAAATATTCTTTTAGAATTCGAACATACGCGCCTTTCAATACTTCTTTCATTGGTAAATCGAAAAATAGCATTATTGATGAAAACCATGTCAATGGGCGCTCGGTGACAGATCAGTTAATGAATTTATATCCCATACAATTGTAAATTTTTAGCAGCAATAATTTTTTCAGTACAATCCAAACTCAGCCATTTATAAGCACATTACTTTAGAATGCTGAAACTTGTTGCAGTAAACTTTTTTGAATCACTGTAATAGACGTCGTCATAGTGAACAATTATGCATTTCATCAAATCAAAATCAAATCTTCATTACTTGCGGTATTACATGTACTTGCGGTATTACGCCGAAGCGTGTAACGAGTTGCGGGGCCCATCTCCGTGGCTTAGCGCCTGGGCTACACAGCTCCGAAGAAACGTCGCAGCCGTGGCGAGCCGTTGGCGACACTGTGCCGATTTGACCGGTCCGGGAATCGAACCCCAGACCTACCGCACCGAGAGCGTGCGCTTGACAACTGAGCTAACGGCCGTTGATTCTCTAAATTATTACTCACCGATAAATGAAAATGATAAGCGCCAAGCTGAATGAGATCTATTAGCACCAATAGCATTGGTAGAGTATTTTTGCATTTAGTCGCATATTTATCCTCCTATCGCGAGAAAGCGATCAAAGCGCTATACGAGCTCGCTGAGGAGTTGCCGGCCATCTGTCAACAACACCAAGATGGGGGAATCCCGCAAAGTGCATTTTCAAACGGCACAACAAGTAAACTTGCCGGCTTGTTCTCCACACTGTCCGTATAATGCTGAGCGTCAAGCAGGGAAGCTGTGAATACCAATTTTATAGTCATTGGTTTGACCCGACCTGGAATCAAACCCAAGTCTACAGCTCCCGAGGCGGACGCTCTAATCACTCGGCCATCTGAGCAGTATGGAAAACTAGTCTGTCCGTAGGAATTGCACCCAGATACTGGATTACCACAAAAAGCACGTAACTGTAGCCTGACTTTTTATCATCATTTCCTCACAAACCTATCCAGCAACAGAGTATACAGATACGTAGGTTAAATGACGTTTCTGCAAGTAAACCTCTAAGTCATTTCGATAAGCTAGGCTAACTGACTGTTAAAAAGGTATAATAATACCGCTTCAACTTTTTAATTTTATCTATCTCTACACTTCAGCAGCTAAACCTACCTAAGTTTGTGCCACTAGTACTTGTAAACTGCCAGTTCCACTATTTCGTTGTTTTACCTTGATCAGCTGTTTGGCGTAACTATGACGAAACAGCTGATAAGAACATGTTTCCAAATTTTAACTTGCATAAGTTAATTTTTTATGAGTTAGATGCTGTCACTTCATTTAAAAATTATACAAAAATAATTAAATTCAGCTTACAATTTAACTTAAAAATCAATATGTTAGATATTTTTTTCTGCTTCAGTTTAAAATGTTATCGAACACTGAGCAAAAAACATTTAGGAACTAACACGGCAACACCTAATGACGAAAAAGCAGTGAGGCGCTTTAAGCGCAATAGTATTCATCCGCTAAAATTTTTCAATATTCAAACGGTTATATCTCAAAAACGGCACCTACTTGCACGGGAAGACACTCCAGTTTCGATCTACTACCATAATTATATTTACAGACAATTTTTTACATAGTTCTTCGTTAGGTATCACGAGACGACAAGATAGAGGACAGTGCAACAAGGCCTAATTGAACAAGAGCTATGAACCAACACTGCCCCCTTACACGACCGATGCAAACGTCTTCATCCTTCAGGTGCAGGGTGTAAAATTTTGTGTGAGGTAAATTGCCAGTAGTTTTAACTTTCGGTTATGCTCGAAAAGTACGCTATTAACAGATTAAGTACTGAGTAATTTTGGTGTATTCGCTGCTGATTGAGGTTCTTGAATGGTGTATTTGTTTTTTAGGGCTATCGAATGTTATGCAGAGCTGGTACCAGTACCTACCAGTAGTCTACAGGTTGGGTTGGAGCCCTAACTGAACCTGGGGCAGTGGGGGCTGATACTAGATGTTACTTCCTGCCCAGAAATGATATCTGGGCCATTATTAGATGAGGTAGACTATAGCATTGGGGTCTAGCTGGTCTACAGGTAGGTAGGCCTACCGGTTATTGTTTTTTAAACAAGTTGAGTGTGAAGAAAATGCAGAATTAAGTCAATGGCAAAGTCAGTTGTCAATAAATCTCTCAGTCTTGCTGCTTGTTAGAGTTGCAGTCTGGTGAATATTGCATGCAGGAAGTTTCTGGGAAATTAGATATTGTTTCTGCAATAAGATACCGGTATTCAGAGAGTCAGATAGTGTGTTCTGCGTTCAAGTGCAAAAGTTCCCATGAAAACAGATACCGGTACTGAGATAGCAGTACAGATCAGTCTGTCAGTGCTCTCCTTCAAATGCAAGTTGTTTTCACTCACTGCTTGTTATAATCAAGAAGAATTGGTACTGCTGAAACTGCCTACTTACAACTGTTACAATGCTAGCCCAATAGATATGCACCGATACGGTACCGTACCAGTATGTGCTTTTCATGTCAGAATCTACAGTACTGTAGTTTGAGAAGTACTGGTAGGCATTTACTTACCGGTACCGGTATGTACCGGTACTTTGAAATTAATGTTCATTACAATGATTACCGGTCTGCTGGTACAGGGTAGGTCTGTCTAATATGTAATTGTGCTTAAATTTCCTGTGAGTTGAAATAATTTACAGAAAACAAGTGATATCACTTTACTGTTTACAAAACAATATATATTGGTATTTAAATGGTACCTATGCCTGTAAATGCCCTGTATGCTACCAGTATATGATATGTTGGTACTGTAAGTACTGAGTGGGGTGCTAAAAATCTGAAGTTTTCCTTTTTAGGTTTGGGTTGAATAAGATAAAAGGTTTGTAAAAAGAACGGGCTTTGGGCGTGCCAGGCTTTATTTTGTGATGAGTTTCCGGGTCAGTTACAGTTACTGGGCTAGAGTTTTCAGGCCATGGGTGGTTTGAGTTGCAAAAAAGTGAGCCCTTGCCATCTCTATGAGCATAGTCTATTGTTTAGTAATGATTGTGTATTTTTTTGGAAAAAAATTCAAATGGGGTGAAGGCAAAAGTATTGAGGAATATTACAAATGTGAATGGACTACAAAAATTAACGCTTTGGGAAAGAAAATTGCCATTCAATCGCATTCGATTAGCAGTAAGCACCGCCTGTCCACCCCATACAGCGACTTTACAGTGGCGTGGGCTGTCGCTGCAAAACGTGAACCATACGTGAATTGCTGGTTTTGGAAAATAGAAAAGAAGTAATTAAATTTATGTTCAAGTGCTTACAACTGAGCTGTGTCAATTTATTACAATTACTTCAGGGTAAAAAATAGTTTCATATGCTATGGACAGCATGACTAAGAATTTTAATAAACACAACCTATTCTCAATTACCAGTTTCTCTAGACCAGTGCTGTTTAAACTTTTTTTCGTCAGGGCACACCTAGAAATTTTGATATGGATTGATATCTTTGCATATTCTGCCTATTAATTTCAGAGTTAAATTTAAAATTGCTCTTTTAGTTTTCAAATGTTTAAAGAGCTGTGCTCCTAAATATCTTCAACAATTGGTTATGCTACGAAAACCGTCTAGTGTGTATCATTTTAGGAACAATTGTGATAACTTCCTGATCGAAAAAACACTCGAACCAACATATGTGAAATATAAATCAGCCTTTTCATACTCTTCTGCCACTGTCTGGAACAGTTTACCATTAAGTGTTAGGGAAGCTGACAGTATTGCTCAGTTTAAAAGTCAATTAAAATCATATTATTTTGAATTAGCATTTTCTGATGTACCAGATATCTGATTGTTCGTATATGTCTTTGTGTTTTCTGAATATCTGTATTTTACACCTCACTGTGTAAAGTTGTTTGCTCTTCTTGACTCACTTGTGGAATTTTTGTCTTCTGTTGATTTTTGCTTTTAAGTGCCCCCTAGTTAGGTGTTGATATGTTATCTCTCCTTAGGGGGTTTACAAATTATTTATTATTATTATTATGGCTGCGGCACATTACAAGCAACAATTTGTAAATCATCACAAACTTTGCAATGCAAGCTACGTTACTCAAAACACTTTGTAATTCCCTAGATCATAAAACCGTTACGTCAGCCGGAATAGTGTAGTGGTTAACCACATCGCAAGGACGTTGAAAGGTGGGAGCTGAGGGGACCTGAAGCCCTCCCAAAAATTTTTTTAACTCCCCCTTCAGCCTTTGAAATTAAGCACAAAACTTATGGGTGATGTGTCTTCTGCATACATTTTTGTAAGGGTAAGTAATTTTGAGAGCAATTGTACGCGAGCACTGACGCCGTCGTAAAACCACCAGAAGAAAGTACATAATATAATATATCAACTTGCTGAGAAGCAATATTGTTTGAGTAATTAGTATGAAGGCTTAGTCAAAATTTATGAAATTCTTTCGTTCAGCTTTTGGCTTCCACGAAGCAAAACTGCATCTCGCAAACTACAAAAACTGCTAAAAGAAAAAATGAACTTGTAATTTTTTTTACGCATGTTGTACATGGCGATAACAAGGAGGGGGTATGGGGGGCTGCGCCCCCCAGACGTTGGTATGGTAACACAAATTTGAACCCCCCCTACTTAGAAGTACTTCCAACGCCACTGTCACATCGCTTCTAGTGTGGGAGGTCTGTGGTAAGATTCCCAGGTCGGTTAAATCGGACACAGCGTTGCCAATGGCTCACCATCGCTGTGACATTCTTTTTGTGTTCCCTCTACGCAAGTAACGAAGATGGGCCCTCAACTCATTATACGCTTCGGCGGGGGGCCCATTCATTGTGGTATAAGGCAGCTTAAAGACAATAAGCCCTGTTTGAGCTTGTTTTTACGCAATACAACAACCATGATCTCTAGGTTAATGATTCAACTCCCCACACCCACTCCAACTGCATTGTTGTGTGCATGGGTTCTTGGAAAATATGAACAGAACATATGTTTTATGACAGTCATCTCTGCTTACTAGGTGCAAAGAATATTAGTCAAGCAAGTATCAAATTAGAGAAGTTAGGAGCAAAACGGAAAACTCTGAAACAAAGGCAACTCAACTCCTGTAAGCTAGTCTGGATTTGTCCTACGTATGTACACACTATAGTCTTATGCCTTTGTTGTTTTCTTATGATAGGAGAATAAAGATGAAAAAATCTACTCAAAGTTGGCAAATGTTTCTCATTAATTTAAAGTTTCTAGCTTAAAAACAAACACCGGTGACAAGATTCATACTGTAAAAACTGTACATACTGTGTACCATGCTGTTTATAGGCCTATAGCTGTAATTTCCTGTAGAGCACAGTTATATCCTTAGGCCTAAAATGCAGTAGATTTTATTTATGAGATGTATCTTGCTGTCTACCAAAAAACTTTGAATTGAAAAATTCAATTTGTCGCTTTAAAATAGTGCAATATCTATTTTTATGAACCTCTAACTTAAAACCTTTTTATTATTCTAAACTCTGTCACGCTATGCCCAGTTGTACTGGAGCGTGGCAAGTAGAATAAACACCAGCGAAAAATGTTACAGACCTGTAAAAAATAGCCATTGGTTAACGATACACCTGTTACCTGGTGTGGTAAGTAACAGGTTGCCAGTAGGCAGTAACATTCCTAATTTCCAATAATTGTTTCTTTAGGATAAATTTTTTACGCTACGAGTAATATACATGATGCATACTGGTGCGTTGTTCTGCTAGAATTGAAAATATAAATTAACCTGTTAACAGTTGTGTAAGTTCATATGTTGGAATACTGAATAAATATGGGAAAAAAAGTTGAACCAATTGCAACTCAGCAAGAATTGTTGGCAATTTCAACTGCTGAGATTGTGAAGACTTTGATTGAGGCTCATGACAGTGGTAAAGATGTAAATTTAAACAAATTAAAGAGCCAGATTTCTTCCAAGCATGGTCTTCGTTCTCAACCTCGTCTTACTGACATCATAGCTGCTGTTCCACATCAGTACAAAAAAGCTCTTTTACCTAAACTAAAAGCCAAACCTGTCAGAACAGCAAGTGGTATTGCAGTTGTTGCTGTGATGTGCAAGCCTCATCGTTGCCCGCATATAAATATGACTGGTAACATTTGTGTGTATTGTCCTGGTGGTCCGGATTCAGACTTTGAATATTCTACTCAATCATACACTGGATATGAACCAACATCAATGAGAGCAATACGAGCCAGATATGACCCATTTTTACAAACTCGTCATCGAATTGAGCAGCTCAAACAGTTGGGACACTCTGTCGACAAAGTAGAGTTCATTGTAATGGGTGGGACTTTTATGGCACTGCCTGATTCATATAAGGATTATTTTATTCGTAATTTGCATGATGCTTTATCTGGCCATACAAGCAGCAATGTTCAAGAAGCCGTTAAGTACTCTGAAAGAAGCCGAACAAAATGCATTGGAATTACAATAGAAACAAGGCCTGATTACTGTCTTAAGAAACACCTCAGTGAAATGTTGTTGTATGGCTGCACTCGCTTAGAAATTGGTGTTCAAAGTGTTTATGAAGATGTTGCTCGTGATACAAACAGAGGCCACACAGTCAGAGCTGTCACAGAATCTTTTCAACTTGCTAAGGATTCCGGTTTTAAAGTGGTTGTGCATATGATGCCAAATTTACCAAATGTTCCTCTTGAAAGAGACATTGCGCAGTTTGTTGAGTTTTTTGAAAATCCTGCTTTCAGAGCAGATGGATTAAAGATTTATCCTACTCTTGTAATCAGAGGCACTGGGTTGTATGAGTTGTGGAAGACTGGACGCTACAAAAGTTATCCCCCATCTACTCTGATTGATTTGGTTGCACGCATTTTAGCATTGGTGCCTCCATGGACCAGGGTGTATAGGTAAGTAATTTTTAAATTCACTTCACTTTCTCGTATCACACAATTGAGGTATCGGTGATTTCTAACTGCTTTGTTTCAATTTAACAATCTAAAAAGGTTGATATTTTTTCACGGATTTGATGTGACCAGCTGCTTGGCGAAGTGATGAAGAAAGAGCTTTTTTTAACTAAATAAAAGGCTGGGTTTGAAACCCGTTTTTGCGTAATACTAAAGATTCCAATACAGGTATTCACACTGCTCTGAGCCTGTGAATTGCGTTGATGCAGCAAGTTTTGCGGACATAGCGATGCTGCCTGGTGTAAAGTAGTGTTCCCACAATTTTCAGATGTAATAGCTGTAAACATGTCTTGTTTTAATGTTCTAAAGCAGTGGTGGCAAACCTTTTTTTGGCAAACGTGCCCAAATATTAAAAATAAAGTATAGCAAGCTAATGCCGAGCCATTACATTAAATGAACTGTGGAGAAAGTGGTTTAGCGGACGTGATGATCTTTTTTTGGACTCTACCCGATTTCAGTGGGGAAACAGTAGCTCGGCGGACGTATAGACCTTTTTTTTGTTGTCTTTTGTTTGGTCGTCCCTGTTTTCAGTGGGAAAAATAGCAGCTTCTACGAACGTGAAGAGTTTGTGGAGGCAATTTGAATCCACACTTTGCGAGAAGAGGCGATTGTGTAAAAAACGTTTAGGGTCGAGTGCACCAACAGCAGATTAACTTTATTCTCGATTAGACTTCATCGCGGATAAGGTAACCTATGAATAAAATTTAAGGAAAAATGAAATGCACCAACATATTTGATTTATATTTAATTCGGCGATTAAATTATTCTCAGATTAAGCAGACAATCCACTAATAATCTCAATTTTGCTGAGTCAAACTAGGCTAAACTGCTGGTTTTATGCAAATTTTTGGAGGCTGCTACTGGTAGCCTAGTTCGTGGTTGTTTAAACGCAATGAACACAATGGATTGAGAATAAATTAATGTTTCGACTATAACAAAAGTCTCGTGAGACTTGCTACGCACAGCCAATCCAGGCTAGACTCATTCCAGACTGTAAAGACTCCTTATTTGAATTGTTCATCCTAAAAATCTCGACTTCATTTCTTTTATTTTTGGAAGGAGAATATGTTTACCGGTGAGCAGCATGGAACAGTATCACATTGTTGGTTTCATTTTCACATTTTCTCTTCGAGAAAGTTTGCCGCAGCAAATGACAAAAACCACCTAATTTCAACGATTGACTGGATTTTTTACCTCTCCTCTTATCGCTTTGCCTTATTCTGTACTTGCGCTCTACAACGTGAATCGAAAACAATACGTACGATTGTTACGAAATCAATGTAATTAACCAGCATGGTTGTCTGTGCATAAAAAAGTGGGTTTAGCTAGTCAGCACAGGGTCGCGTGCTATCGTTCAGCCGGTAAAACAATGTACTGAAGAAAAAGTGAAACCGATTGAGGTACCTAATTTATTAGACTCAAATCAAATACTTAAGCAAGACAGATAGCCCATCAACAACGCAGGACTAGGCTACTTTTCAGTTAGGTTTTTGTACTTGGCAGTGGCAACATTCCCTGCTAGGCTCTCCAAATTATGGCACCACAATGACCAATGTGGGTCAGTAAAACCGCTATTGTTCATTCCAGATTATGTTCTTGCGAAATAGTGACTAAAGCTACAGCTTTGATGCTTAGCCTCGCCTATTGTCTAGGACTCTAGGTAATAATAGGTTAAACTAAGTTAATCCACCGAAACCCTAGGATTAGATTTTAGCCTATTTAATCCACTGTTAAATCCGCTGTTCAACTTAATCGCGCTTGGTGCATACCAAATTTGAGTAAATCCATGGATAAGTTTAATCCGACGATTATCCACGTTGGTGCATTCGGCCCTTAAAGTATCAATTGGCGTGCCAGAAAAAAATCTGCGGCGTGCCATAGGTTCGCCACCTCTGTTCTAAACAATTGTTTTTGTTTTAGAGTGCAGAGAGATATTCCTATGCCATTGGTAACCTCAGGAGTTGAACATGGGAATTTACGAGAACTGGCTCTTGCCAGGATGAAAGATCTTGGGACTACATGCCGTGATGTCCGCACTCGTGAAGCTGGTATACAAGAAATTCATCACAAAGTCAAACCATATGACGTGGAATTGATTCGACGCGATTACGTTGCTAATGGTGGATGGGAAACTTTTCTCTCTTACGAAGATCCGGAGCAGGATATATTAGTGGGCTTGTTGCGCTTACGTAAATGCTCTCCTGATACTTTTCGACCAGAATTAAAAGGCAAAGGTGTATCGATGGTACGAGAGCTACATGTTTATGGTAGTGTGGTACCTGTTAGTTCAAGAGACCCAGCCAAATTTCAGCACCAAGGTTTTGGAACTTTATTGATGGAGGAAGCCGAAAGAATTGCTCGTGAAGAACACGGCTCACACAAAATCACGGTTATATCGGGTGTTGGGACCAGAAACTATTACCGCAAACTTGGATATGAATTAGATGGACCTTACATGTCAAAAGATCTGTGAATAATACCATTCTCATTCGAAAAGAGAATGCGAGTTAAATTTTTTGTGTATACGTTAGGCCTGTATATTTTGTCATTATTCACTTTACTTCGACGAATTGCTGCTGCAATATTGGCTCACTGCTTTCATTGACGAAGATGCTTTCAGTGTATTATGTCGCTACATGGTGACATCGTGTTTTCATTCTGCCTTATTGGGAGGCAATGCTTGCTAAAAAGATTCGTTTTATGACGATTTTTACTAAAGTGCTCGATGTAAATCGTATTGCCATCGCGAGAGGTAGGAGGTTCGATTCCCAGGCCGGTCAAATCGGACACAGTGTCGCCAACGGATCGCCACCGCTGCGACGTTTCTTCGAAGCTGTGTTGCCCCGGCGCTAAGCCGCGAAGACGGGCCCCGCCTCTCGTTACACGATTCGGCGTAATCGCGCGAGTATCGCGAAGATTTGATTTTTTCGGATGGGCATTCGTGCAAGTTGGTAACTTCTTCATGCACAATTTAAGATTGTTTCTGCCAACCAAATTTGTTGGGTTGAGTATAACTTAATTGATTTTAAGTAGTGGCTTCGTACGAATCTTTTTCTAGTTATCTAGTACAGCGCTTCTCAAACTATGGGCCGCGACCCCATTCGGGGTCGCGAAACACTGCTACAACAAAGTTGTTACATGGCAAAGATGTTTGAGATATCGGATGACAAACAATAACCAATAACAACAAGTGATGCATTTTTAGCATTTGCGTACTTTCTGGTTTAAAGAATGTGAGAAGGGGGCATTCATAGAAAAAGTTGCAAGAACAGCAGCTGCTTCAATCAGCATTCTATGGATTATCGGTCCATTGCTCCACCCAACGGAGCTAATCTAATAATCATAATCACTCTCACAATAACATCATAATTACTCGTATACCGGTAACGCAATAAGTGATGCATGGTTACGCCATCATTGCTGTAACAAGCAGCTGACCAAAAGTGTCTTATTTGCTTGCATTCCAATTTCAGAGGAATTAGTGGACGAACGTTTTTATTGTTTTACTCTAGGAGTTTAGGTTAACTGCTCTAAGGGCATTCAGCAGTTTTAGACTAAAGTTCAAAGCAGTATAACCGTCGATTTCATTATGAACTAGTGCAGGGGTTCTTAACCTTTTTTGTCACGTTTAGCCCTTGCCGAAAGAAAAAAGTATAATTTACTCCAAATGTACCACTACTGCTTTTTCAGTACTGAAAATTAAAGTTTTTTTTAGTCTTTAATTCAGAAAATTTACCCCCGGTTAAGAATCCCTGGACTAGTGGTTAGGTTTAGAATCATGTTGTACATTAAAAGCACGCAGCAAAAAACATGGTAAGTCAAATAGAAAACATAATGACGCATATTTGCAATATGGATTTCGTAGTGGTTGCAAAAATGAAGGAAAGCCTCTTTGTTTAATTTGTCACGAAACTTTGTCTGCGCAAAGCATGAAACCCTCCAAATTAAAAAGACACTTTGAAAGTACCCATAATGGGGTCGCGTAGAAATATTTTTTTCTAAACGGGGTCGCAGAAAAGAAAGTTTGAGAAGCCCTGATCTAGTACATCATGTGTTTTGTACTACTGCAAATGTTTCGCTTTTGGGTGATTAGGCCTGCAGGTGGTTTTATTAGCAATTTAGTCATTTCGTCGTTCAGACGTATTTGGTGATGAAGAGAATATACGTTGACATTTCTTCAAGAAATTTTCATTTATGTGCTAAACACTTAGCGGCGATGGCGTGCAGTAAATTTGCATATGTTAGGAAATTTGAAACTGTTGATCCTTGCTTGCCAAACTGTTGGCCTGTGGTACGCATCGACGGAAAGAACTTCCACAAGTACTCTGTTGCTCACAATTTTCAAAAACCAAATGACGATCGTTGTTTGAACTTAATGAACAAATCGGCAGAGACCGTCATGAAATTACTAGTTGATGTTGTGATCGCATATGGACAAAGTGATGAATATTCTTTCGTTTTTAAAAAATCAACCGAAACCTACAACCGCCGGGCAAGGTAGTAATAAAGGTATATTTATATTATGCAGTTCGACGGACATTAACTTTGTTTGCTAATTCTTAAATCTGCGAGATTGAAGTTAGTTTAGCTTTTGTTAGTCCATAGCTGTCGCGCCCTTGAGAAATGCTCATTTAAACCTTTGACCACTTGACCGAAAGCTTTTTTCAGATTGCGTTTTTTATCGTAGAATTGTAGCCTATATTTTTAGAATTTTAGACGGACTGGACTGAAAAAAAAAAACCGTTGCCTACTTGGTCGCCTCTACGTCGTAAAGAATTTTTGTTGCGTTGCAGTAAATTATCCTCAGTGGTGGTTTCCCAGTTTGCATCAGCCTTTGTTTTTCATTGGAGTGACTATTTTCCTGAGACAAAAATGCTCTATCCTCCTGCGTTTGACAGCAGAGTGATCCTCTATCCGTCAGATACTAATTTGAGAGATTATTTGAGCTGGAGACAAGCTGACTGTAAGTTGCGTCTTGTCTTCTATAATTATTTTGCAAACTATCCTGATAATGAAAATATATTTTGTTGCTTTAGGTCACATTAATAATTTGTACAACACTTGTTTTTGGTCATTGGTTCATTCCGGAATGACCACACAAGATGCGCAAATCAAACTCAAGGTAAGTTGCTTGTTTTGCACCCTGCGTAAACGGAACTTTTGATCAAATTCGTTGCGCAGTCTACGCGGTGTGAGGTTTTCTTGGGATTCCCTGATTAATTTTCTAGCCGTTACGAGTTTAGAAACAGTAGATAAGCTTTTGAAATCAAAATGTGCACTCTGAATTCAGGAATCCCTGTCTGAATGCAGTTTCAAATATTAAAGCAAATCTTTTGTGGCGACATTCAAATAATTTTGATCAAATTGGTTGAGCACGCCGCTTTGCGGAATTGGCTTTTGACATTGGTTTTCGCTACATAGCAACATAACACTGGGAATATTACAGTTTTATCTTGGGCCATCCACTAAATCACGTTGCGCATTGCCAAACGGTCTATTCTTGTGTGGCAGAACTGGCTCATTTTTGGCTTTTAAATTTCGTGTAAAAGTGAACTGGGTCGGGCAAAGAGTTTTGTTTTTATCAGTTTCTCAGACTTCAAATTACGTTAATGTTTTAGAGCTCAGATTTTTTGCTTGGATTTTCTTGTTTTTTACGAAGGTAGTTGCAACACACCTGTGAAATGCATGTGCAAAAATTGCACGTCGGCACTTGTTATGTTTACTGCCCGGGGCTTAAAAGTGTTAAAAGTTGCAGACGGTGTTGTAACTCAAACTGCTTACATACATTATGGTTATTTATCTCCATAAAACAGCTATCACAAATTACTTTTCTCTCGTGTACGTTGTGAACCCTTTTCAACCCTATTCCAAACTTTTGATGCTTTCGAAAGTAAACAATTTTAACCAACGGATTAAAATACAGGGTGTCTCAAAATAAATGAAACTCATAAAATTGCTCGTTCATATATAGATTTTGACCCTATATTTCTGTTTTTTTCAAATTTGATAGCAGTTTTTAAGTAACCAATACTCTATTAGTTTAAAACCCATGGTTTGAAAATATCAAAAACGATTTTCATCTCAACTTGTATCGAGTTGAAATCGCACAAGGCTGTTCACACCCGCTTCTGCACTCGAAGGGACAGTAATGTCAAAATCGTTGTTTATTTTACAAAAGAAATCGCCTGATATACTTTTTAAACATTTTTTCGCGGTAATTCGGTGCATTTTTATTGGCCAATTCGGAAGATGTCGAGCTTCTAAACATAGTTGATCCTTTAACAAAATTACTTCATTCACTTCCACATAGGAGTCGCGTGATGTTAACAGAGTACCGGTGCGAACCAAGTTGTTATTAGAGAACAAAACGGAATACATCGTAAGATAAGAGGTAGAGCCTATACGCCTCAGCTTTCAACGTTAGACTACGTTCCTCAAAAATGTTATATCGCATTTGAGTACCCGTATAGTGCTTTTGGTGCAACTGTTGTGGAACCAGTGCTGTAAGCTGAATCAGTTGGTCGGCCACTCAGTAGACCACTGAATTATCGCTGGACTGCTCTGCTACTGCAAATGTTCACAAAATAAACATCAAATTGTGTGGTTGATGAAGTAGACCATGTAGGCCTACTACAGGTACCGTTGTCCGGTAACCAGAAATGTGGAAGCGGAAGCTGTAAACGGTCATATTTCAATGGAAGCGGAAGCGCGAAAAATATGCCGCTTCCGCTTCCACATCATTCAAAAAAGCATACTGAATAACTTATTAGATATTATACTTTATTCAATTTATTAGACATTATTTTACAATGCTAGATTCTCGTGGATGCCAGATCTCACCTCAGGCCATTACTCTTTGCTTGACTTTCAGATAGTACTAACGTAGAACCGCTTTTTCTAAATTTTAAAATAAAGCAACTAATTTATTAATGCGGTAAAAGCAATTGTTCACTTTTTTCCAATTATAATCATGTCACGAAATAGATAGAGTGCTGTCAGGAGCGTATTTAGGGAAGACATTGTCCTCCCCTTTCCCGTCCTTTCCTTTTGACTCCGTCTCTTAAAAAAAAATAACAAAACTAATAGGGTCAAGTGACTGAAATATGCCATACTCTTGATGGTTTTTGTAGCTTATGGCCAGGGGCGGATCTAGGGGGATAGGATGAGGGGTATGTCTCCTCCCACCAGTCATTTTGGAAAATGTTTTGCATATACACAATTTTCCCATAATTTCGAACCTCTTCAATAGCAATAAGCCTTAAGCCATAAGCTCTCAGAATTAGGGTCAAAACATACAAAATTTGGTTGAAAATTATTCGAAAAGCACTAAAATAGCCATTACAGCATGTACAGTTTTAAAAAATTTTCGGGGGAGTATGCCCCAGGACCTTCCTAGAGCCTTTCTTGTTTCTCAATCAGCTTCAGATCAGTTCTACTGAAACAAAAAAACGCTTGAAAACAATGTGGAAATTATGTCCCCCTCCTTAAAAATTTCTTGCCACGTCACTGAGTGCTATGTATCAAAATTTTCGTAATGAAGGGAGTAAGTTTCGTAGCGAAGTTGCAGTGAAAGACTCCCAGGATTGTGACTTAATCATTCCTTTACACTTTTGTTGCTTTTTGCGAGTTATCTTTAAAAAAACGCTTGCTAAAGTTTGGCCAAGAGCTTTCAGCGTGTTGGAAAAAAAGCTACGGTTTACGCTATCGGCTACCAAAGCTCTGGTCGTATTTTACTAGCAAAATTTCGGTGAATTTGTTTGGAAGCGGAAGTGATAGGTGTGGAAACGGAAGCTGTTTGCAAATATATCGCTTCCACATCCCTGCCGGTAACCTACCAGTTTCACGCAATCTGACAGTACTGGTAGTCTGGCTGATTGCTGACTGGCTAATATCTGTTGTAAATCGGCCTAATACCTTTTAATTCATATTTCTTAATACTACTTGTCTAGTGTCCACTATGTGTGTATGTGTCCATGTCCTGTCCAGCCAACTGCTGTTTCACTATAACAATTCCAAGAAGTCCGGCAAAATGTATTTCGCAGAAAACCTTACGCCGTCAAAGTGCACACTGACAAAGTGAATCCGCAAAATAGGGCTGCCAATGCAAGTCCAGTTGTTTGCAACTCCGTTCCAGGGTGGTCAAAAAGCTGCAAGAACTTCTAAGCAAAGGCGTTTTAGGAAGTAAATCCAACGTCGTCAGGAAACATAATTTTTTTTTGCCATTTTGCCAAAGGAAAAAGTTGGGTTTATTGTCCTTTAACTTAACCACTTATACAGATGAATCCGAGAAATTCCTGTTGTGTTGTAACTTTCTAATCTCGAGAACTGTATATGAACGTGGCAAGAAATCGTAGTATCCTAAACGTATTGTGCTTTAGTAGTGGGTTTCATGTATTTTGGTACATCCTGTATTACGAAAGCCTCTAGTCACATGGGAAGTAAGGTTGGTTGTTTTGAGTTTTAGGTTAAGTGCAGTTATTTTGGCGGAGAAATAATGTATGCACTGGGTCGTCTTAATTTATGGTATTGCGACGCCAGGCGTTAAAAAATCATTTAAGAGTTTTATTACTTTCCAGTTCGAATTAGTTTAGTACTTTTTCGGTTGCTGCTTCTAACTACAGATAGAAATACTCCCATCATTTTCGTTACACTTTGTCGGGTACTAGAACCTGGACTCACCAACGAAATGCTTTTTTTGCGTCAGTTTATTTCTGGTTCGGCACAATAAAGGCAAACGATCACTTATAGGCCACATCAGTTTGCTTCGGAAGCTGTCAAATTTTTATTTACGTGAATCGGTCGCATTTGCAGATAAATCCAGAAACGTGACGGTGTATGTGTGTGGTAATAATGCCCTTCTACGAATCTTCTTACATTAAGTTGAAATGTAAACAGTCATCTGTCTTAACTAAATTTTTCATCTAGGCACAGCGAAGCAAGTTTGTGTGAACTACAATCAATGCTGTCAAAACTTCGATTTTGACAATCTAGACTTCAAACGTTGAGCCTTTTAAAGTTGAAGTGTAGCAACACAACACTGCTTCAAACACTTCTTTTTATTTTTTACTTACGGCCTAATGTATTTTATTGCCAAAATTTTGTTTTGAAAGGTTATGTAAGGTATTAAATTAATCTTAAATTTCTTGTCCATGTTTGGTTTAAGTTTATTATATCTTAATGATATAATGAGAAAATAAATTTATATTGTACAGATTTCGAAGTTAGCATAATCATGTTGGGTTTCTTCATTTTGAGTTAGGCTGTAATGCACCCCAAGCCTTTTGTTTAGAATAAGAAATTATCGTGTTTGCAGTGGCCGATTCTGATCCGCAGAAACGTCAATTAAAGCGTAATATTCTGGGCGATGTTAGTCGACCATAATGAAGATAAATATATAGTAATTAAGGGAAAGGGTAGCTATTGCAGCTAAAAGTTTCTGACTAACCAATAACCATGCTTTCCAAAAAATGCTTTTTATTTTTAAGTGAAAGTCTCGAAGTCAATTTTTGTTCTTAGTTGAAAGTGATAGTTTTGCTAATTTTTTATTTTATTTTTTCAGGGAACTGTTTCAAGTGATAAAAATGAAATTTTATTTTCTCAGTTTGATATTAATTACAACAATCTGCCGCAACTCTACAGAAAAGGAAGCGTTTTGTTTCGTAAAAAGGTAAGAAAAACTGCTCAGTCAGTAAATTGTGCGCGTGTTCACTGCTCATGCCCATAGTCCTGTTTAGTGTCAAGTGCAAAATTATTTCCCAACCAAAAAAAACGTACCAAACTTGAAAAAGTTTGGCTGGCTTTCATTGCCTCTTTATAATGGTTCAAGATTGATTCTGAAAAAAAAAACTTTTTGCGAAAATTGTATAGCCCGGCCGATACATAGAATAACCAATAATTTTTAGAAATGAACCAAATTCATTTTGTTTCGATTGAATTTTGTGCGTGGATATGCATCACTTATGGGTGATTTTGTAATCGGCATTGTGGTAATCGCAGACCATCTCTAGATGGATGCGATAATTTAGGACAAGTTAATGCAGTAACTTTTGTAAATAAACATTTGATATGCCTATAATGATATTAAATTTAGCGTACAAATTGGAAGACACCCACTGTGCAGCGTTGTCGGCAAAGTCGTCTTAATGCCTTGGACTGTTGGTTTGGCAGCAGCTAATATCAACTCTGTAAAAAAAATTGCTTTCAATAAAATTAATTTTTGGTAGATTTTTTTCACAAAACAGGAAGTTGAAAAAGCAAAGGTTCAAATAACACTTCTTAGCGATTCCAGGTTTGCTTCGCGGTCAGCGCATTCGTTACTTTTATGTGACAGGGGAAAAAGACGGGAAAAATATTTAACATTGTTGCCAGTAACATAACAACTTGCTGTGTGTTCAACAGATAGTTGTTTCTCTTATTTATATTTATTACCTTTTAGAACGCTAATTCGGATGATGTTTCTGAGACAAATGACGCTTGTAAAATCGAGTCTAACGATACTAAGAAAGCCAAGCGAAAAAAAATTGATCAGTATTCGACTATGCAAGTTCTTAATGTAGATATCATTGGAAATGAATTTTGGGAAGCAAATCCTTGTATTTTGAATTGCTGATGATGGTTTCTAAGCTTGTCTTATCGAGCTCTTAACCGCAGCTCAACGTCTTCGAAGCAAAAAAGCTCGGAAGAGCAACGAAATAGAAGAATTGGAGGAATGATGACTGTTGCTCAGTTTAGCGTTCTTTCGTATGATTTTCGTTTTGTAGACCTTTGAGTCGCAGAAAGTCGCTCATTGTTAGCAGCTGCAAATTCATCAATATAGCTGCTTGTCACCTACTGCCGTTTCGCTGTTGTGATGTTTGGAAATTTTTCGCATTAATGCGACTTTAATCTATTTGTGGGCGGTTGTGGTTGACACTCAATCTTTGATCAACACTTTTATTTACTTTGTAGTAAAGAACGTCGTTCATCTTCCACGACAATTTTTTATCTCATAACCTTACTAGAAACGTTGCAATTTCATCTAAACAACCATAATACTTCGTAGGTTACTCGGTTATCTGTCGGTCATTTTAATCCTTGCTTCTAAATATAGAACATGATGCATTATTATCTCCTATTTATAAACTTTCTGCTAAGATTAAATTGCAATATAAGTGAGACATAAATTGCATCGAAAGTGCTGTGATAAAAAGCTAAACTTACATTTGAAGTTGACTGTAAAATTACACAAATACGAAGTTTTCGCTTAAATTACCTGAAATTTTATCTTGTCTGGCTTTAAGTTAGTTTTCGATAAGTAACGTGACTGAAATGTTTATTTCATGTGAAAAAAACATTTTTGTTGACGTCTTATCTCTGAATGTAAACATGAAGCACCGCAATCAAATTTTGTGACAACCTTGCAAGCTATTGGTTGCAAGCCCATCTATTCAGCCTGGACCTAATTAGGAAGTTCATCGGTCGCTGTAAAAAATTACCTAGAAGTAACGTTTGCATAATTTTTTTATGCAATAATCGTTTTCTCTTGGCCTTCTTATGCCCGACATTGCCCATACATGATGCTAGCATTTCAGAACATGCGAGTGATCTTGTTTGTATACAAATGATAACCTTTCGCTAGTTTGTTGGCACTTCCGACGTGTCTAGATTAAAAAATTGGATAAGCAAATCTTCAAAATGTTCTTAAAGCCTTTTTGATGTGACAATGCAAAGATAAAATTGTTTAAACTGCATGTTTTTATAAGTTCGATCAATAAAAACTGTTTTTATCATGGCAAGGATCTCAGAGCATAGAGAAACGTTCGACCTAAATGTTAGGATGCGGCCCACTATCGACTCATCAAAAATTTTTTTTTGTCAAATTTATTAAGTAGTAAGCACAAGAGTCTTCACGTAGTTTGATCAAAATACTTCATATTTAATGAATAAAATGATTAACATTTAAAAATCTATTTGGTGAAGAACTTTTTCACAGCAATAGCCTAACTAGCTGATATTTGGAAACGCTTTCTGAGACGGTGATCAAATTTACTACAACTTGAAACCCTGCACTTTTTTCGATTTGAAGCACTGTTTGGGCCTGAACTACTTTGAAAAATCTTTTGATAGCTGTTGCTTCATTATAACATGTTCCCTTCTTGAAAATTTGATTTGTCATAAAACCCGTTTGCTCATAAAAGTTATTGTAAGTTTTTAGACATGGATATTGCAATCGCCTTGCCTTTGAGTGAAGGCCATCTTGCTAAAACTAAGTTAACATTTTTGAATTAGTTATTGGCAGTGGTAGGCTTTGACGCCGCTAACTTGGCGGTGTCAATTGACGACTTCAACTTTTCGTTGACGCTAGTCGATGCGCCGTCAATTTTCAAAAAGTCGACGCTGGGAATATACAGTAGGCCTTAAAATTTTAGCTGTTTCAGCGTCAAGCGTTAATTTTTGGATTACAATCATAGACCCACGCAGGAGGGCCACCGCGCCATGCTCCCTCCCGCTTGGCTCTGGCGTTCAAAAAATTTGTAATAAGCTCAGTCTAACTTTTGGTTTACAATTACTCAAATTAATGATGGTTGCAGCCTCCTTTGATATATTTTAGTCAAACTTCTGCTCTCAGACATCGAGCATCGGCTACTGATTTATTTTTGTATTCCGTATTGTGTGCATCCCTGGACTAGACCCTACGTTTTTCTTTTCGGTCATTGACCGATTTTTTTATGAAATGACCGAAAATTTTTATGTCATTTCTGACAAGATGTCCGAAAGATACTTGGCTGCGTTATTACGCGTATAACTCTTGGAAGTAAACGTTTCGAAAAACTCAGTGATCATGTGAAAACTTCTAGCAGTAAAAACAAATGGTTGAAGTTTCATCACTCTCTGCATGCTGCCTGAGGAAAAGCGAGTCGTTTGAACTTGGAAGTTATGTCAGAGGAGAGTCGTTGAAGAAACCCCTTTGCACAGTGGCGTGGCCAAGGGGGAATTGAGAGGGACATGTTCCCCCACTTCAATTTAGGACCATTTTTTTGAATCGTCTAAAAACTCTAAATCCAAAGAGATTTTCTAGGGGGTGACATCATATCCAAGCCATTTTTTTTTTCTTACTTGCATATTTCGCTGTAGAATCTAAAAACTTTATTGCCTCTGGCACTCCAAATAGTCAATTTCTTCCGCGTAGTTGTAACAAACAGTTCTTCGCTCAAAAAATCTGGATGTCGCAACTCTTACTCGTCGGTTGATAGCAAAACTCATTATCACGTAATACAGAAAATAACAGCGTGCGATCGCCGGACTGCAACCGGTCGTTATTCGTTTCAAATTATTCGTTTATTCAGTTACTGAATTCAAGGTGTTAGTTTGCTTTGCAAGCGAAGGTTTTTCAAATCTTTCACTTGCTTTGTCAAATATTTGACTCTTTGGAGAGTTGAAGCAATTTGCAAAAAAAGATGTCCCAATCCGCAGGAACTTTTAGTTCTAGAGATCCTTTTTCTGAAATAGGCTACTTCATAATGATAATCGGGCATTCGTTGTAAAATGTGGACCAATTTAGCCATCTTTAAATTTTCCTCAAACACAGCCAAGGTAAAGAAAATATAGATTAAAAAAAAATGGTGCCAAGAATTCAACTGGGTGGAATATTCGGCTATTCAGGACAATGGCGCACCTAGGGGGGTGGGTCGAAACCCCTACTTTTGAAATCGAACCCTTGTTTTTAAAGTGAAGTGTCCAAACTGTGCAAGCGCAGACGTGCTGTTATTTCAAAACAGCTTTGACAGAATTTGCCTCTCCTCATACTAAAGCCAAACCGGCTGGTTGGCGTAGAGGTAAGAGGCATTGTCACCGGTATCAGTGTGGGCCGAAGCGGATCGAAGGGGGGATGTGGGGAATGCATTCCCCCCACCAGCCATTTTCAAACATGTTTTTGATGAATACAACTTTTTATATAATCTCAAACCTTTTCGATAACAATAAGCCTTACGCCCTAAACACGCATTATAATTGAAAATGTAGGCCTACGAACAAAATACCACAGATGCACATGGATCCGCACGGATCCCAAGATTTTTACCGGATCTTTTTAGGATCGGATCCTAATAAATTGCCTACAGGATCTAGATCAGGATAATCCGGTTCAAAGGTAGTAAAAATAAAAAAACTTTCACTCAATAGCATTTAAAAAAAAGTAAGTGGAAACACCGATAGCGGATGTATTTAGCGTTTGATCAGTACCTCTGCTGCCTCAATGGTTCCAGTCGATTTCTAAGAATGAGCTGGATGAGTCGTAATGTATGACGTAAGTAACGTTTTATGTTTTTCAATAGAAAAACTGCTGCGCGCAGTTGGAACTTTTTCTGCAATTCATTGTACAGGGTGTCTCAAAAAAGAAAATGATACCATTTGTTATTATTTGGAACGCAAATGGTGTCATTTTTTTTGGGACACCCTGTATATACACTTGTGGTACAAGATAGTTATAAAGACAACCATTTATGTGGATAAGCTGTTCGATCCGGATCCTACTGTAGTAGAATTTTTTGAATCTGGTTTGGATCGGACATTGAAATCAAGGTTTCGGATCAGGATCCAAAAAATCGGGATCCGTGCACTTCTGCAAAATGCGTCATATTTGGTGAAACACTCATATTTAGGGGCAAAAACTTTAAAAAAAAGTTGCCTAAAGATTGTTCAAAAAGTAGTAAAATGGCCACTACAGTATGTAAATTTGCAAAAATTTTACGGGTGAGCATGCTCGCGGACCTCCTAGAGCCTTTTTTGATTCTCAGTATGCTTCAAAATAATTCTGCCAGAAAAAACTGCGCTTGAAAATATGTCAAAATTTGGTGCCTTCCTCCCTGAAAAATTTTCTGAATACACCGCAGACATGAAAACATTTTTCAAAGGGCTTTTTACGCCTTTTTTGGGTCTAACGCAGTGGTCGGCAACTTTTTTTAACGCGGCCCAGATCTCCCTTTCAATAACTTAGCTATTGAAGGCCCACTGCATTTAAACCCACGACTACAAAACGAATATACAACACGACTACAAAATGAAAAAACGGTGCGTTGTTTTAGAAGCATAGAAAATGCAAAGCACGAGCTTTTTTTTACTTATTCGCTCGCATCGATAGAACAGAAGAAACAAGGCGAACATTGGATGAAAAAGATGCAGACACACGGCACCCGTTTTTGTGCATGGTACTACGGGTTATTGCTTTTGTAGCCACGTAGGCCTACTGCCGGTAGAAAAAGAATTGGATTGTTTTACACGCAATGCATCTAAGGGAAGATTATTATTACTATTAGGGTAATTCCGGGAGAGATGGCCATAGGCCGCTGTTTTCTTAGTTTTACATGCAACGCAAGATTGACATTGTCAGTTTCGAAACAGCACATGGTGTAGCAACATGTCTGAAATTGCCGTCGAAATTTGCTAGTTTTTTAATAAGAAAATAGTGGCTGATGGCCACTCCCCTCGATGGCCATCTCTCCCGGAATTACCCTATTTGTATGGGCTTGCTTTTTATATGCAGCTAGCATGCGGCCCACAAAGACTTTGTAAAACCGAATAGCCCACGGTCCACAAAAAATTGCTAAAAGGCCCACAGGTTGCCAATCACTGGTCTAACGTCTTTGTATTTAGTTAACATTCAACTTAATTCAAAATTTCACCACCCCACCACCAAAATTTCTGGATCCGCTCCTGAGTGCGGAATCGAGTTTTTTTAGAACCCCCCCCTCCTGACATATGCTGGGTGCGCCCCTGATTCAGGATGCTGCGTTGTGCTGCTTTTGACGAAGATTTTGAAGTCTTGGTAAGTTCCAGCTGTATAAAGGATTTGATATTGTAAAACTACTTCAAGTTTTATATCAAGATTGATCAAACGTTCGTCGTACAGCGCTCTGTTTCATTGTTTTTGTTTTAGTGACTGGTGGTCTAGGGTTAAAAATTCACGCTGTCTTAAGTCTGGCAGTGCTATAAACTAACTGAATATAGAATTGTAAACTAAATAACACTGCTTGAAACATAATCCCAACCTATAGCTCAGATGGCCGAGTGGTATAGAGCGTCTGTCTCTTGAGCTGAAGACTCGGGTTTGATACCGAGTCGGGTCAAACCAATGACTTTGAAAATTGGTATTCACAGCTTCCCTGCTTGACGCTCAGCGTTGAAGGGACAGTGTGGAGAACAAGCCGGCAAGTTTACTTGTTGTGCCGTTGGGAAAGGCACTTAGCGGGATTCCCCCATCTTGGTGTGGTAGACAGATGGCTGGCAACTCCTAAGCGAGCTCGTATAGCGCATTGATCGCTTTATCGTGTTAGGAGGATAAATATGCAACTAACTAACAATAGGCTAACGCCATATACCACCAAATTCCAAATTGTATCTATAGGCTACTAGCAAATGTGACGCGGGCCGCACAAAATGATGCCGCGGGCCACATGACTAGATAATGATTCGCGACTGCACCCGTTGACTCCCCGACTCTGTCCGGGCCCTTCATCTACAAACTCTGATTATATGTAACTGCCGCAGCTGTATCTAGTAGCAATAAAAAGTTTTCTCAAATTTTGTCCCCCCACTAATTTATGGCTGGACACGCCTCTGCCGGTGCATTAATTTAACTTTCCAATTAAGTTGAACCCAGCTCTAAATTGCGAACTGGCGGAACTCCTGGAACATTGGCGGATGCCCGGTTAGAAACCACTGGTCTAGTCTGGTTTTGTTTTTTGTTCTTCGCCAAAATGTTTCAGACATTTGTCCGAAACTACTCAAAAAATTTCGAACATTTTAAATTTAATTCTGCTCATTTGATTTTGTGGTTTGAAGTTTCAACCGAATTTTGCTGAAATTTACTGGCTTACTTTGATCTACTCTATTAGTGGTAAATTCGCAACTTTTTCTTTAGATCGCAACTTAACCAATAACACAGCAACTTCTAGTTTCGATGCATTTACACTTAGTTGAAAAGCGAATAAAAAATCAGTATTTTTTATAGAAAAAAAATCTGCTATAATGCGCCGAAGCAGACGTAACTCATTCTCTTCCGAACTTATTTAGGCCTATTGTGCCCTTGTGATTTTTGTGATTAAATTAGTTTTGCATTAAATGTTTTCCAGATAATCTTTAGGGAATAGGCCCTAACGCAGCCAGGATTTTGCCATGGGAGGGGTTTTGAGAATGACGTCACATTTGACCAGTGGCGTAGCGAGAAATTTCAAAAGGGGGGGAAGCATAATTGCGTATTTTTTCTTCGGCAGAACTAATTTGACGCTGATTGAGAAACAAGAAAGGCTCTAGGGGGTTTCGTGGGCTTGCTCCCCCGGAAAATTTTTGAAAATCTACATGCTGTAATGGCTATTTTAGTGCTTTTTGAATAATTTTTAAGCAAATTTTGTTTAAAATTTTTGACCCTAATTCAGAGTGTTTCACCAAATATGATGCATTTTTTTCGCACATTTTCGATTATGCGTGCTTAAGGCGTAAGGGTTATCGCTATCCAAGTGATTCAAAATTATGGAAAAAATGTATAAGTTAGCCTACATTAAAAACATTTTTAAAAATGGCTGGAAGGAGGATGCATACCCCTACCCCCCTGGATCCGCCCCTGGCCATAAGCTAGTCTTAGACAAAAACCATCAAAAGATTCTGGCATATTTCAGCCACTTGGCACCATTAATTTTGTTCTTTTTTACTAAAAGGCAGAGTCAAAAGGGGGGGGCATGGCCCAATGCCCTCCTACATACGCTCCTGCATTTGACCATACGTTTTATGCAGGAGCGGATCCAGAAAGTTTTGGTGGAGTGGGGGTGTAATTTTGAATTAGGTTGAATGTTAACTATATAAGACGTTTAGACCCGGAAACGAGCGTAAATAAGCCTTTTGAAAATGTTTCATGTAATGCGCGTATTTAGAATTTTTTCAGGGAGGGGGCACCAATTTTTGTCACTTTTTTACGCGCAGTTTTTTCCGGCAGAGTTAATTTTAAGCAACTTAAGTCCCAAAAACGACTCTGGGAGGGTCTGCGGGCATGCTAACCCGGAAAATTTTTGAAAATTTGCATGCTGCAATAACCATTTCAGTGCTTTTTACAGAATTTTTGGGGAAAGCTTGTCACATTTTTGGCCCCTGACTTTGAGTGCTTCATCAATGATGCCTTTTCTTCGAAATAAATATCAGAAAAAGAAGTATGTATGACGTCATTTGAGGCTCAATGGGGAGTAGTTGCAACCCCCATCCCCCCCTCGAGCCTACGCCACTGTATTCAGGATATAGCCTACGCTACCGATTTTTTGATAATTCCATAGTCTACTCTGATGACTTCTATTAAATTGACTTTGATCCGGTGAACTTATTAAGTTAAGGTCACCATATTTTCCCTGCGCAAAAGGAGGACAGGTTTTTTGAAGGTCATCACGTCCACAGATGTCTAATTTTCTGCCCAAAATCAAGTGAAGAGCAAAAAGAAAAGGTCATCACGTCCGCAGATGCCCAATTTTCCGACCAAAATCAAATGAAGAGCAAAAAAAAGTTATCGCGTCCGCACGCCGTAGTTTCAAATAAAACTTCCCAAAATTTTTCGTGTAAAAAATGATTTGACATGTTTTCACTGTTCATAATGCTAAAAAGGAGGACATTTGGGCACCTTTTAGCGTTCTCGGAGGACAAATTACTTTTTTTAAAAAGGAGGACATGTCCTCCAAGAGGATACGTATGGTAAGCCTATATTAAGTGCCTCTATGAAAATTCGTCGTCTTTAAATCAGTTAAAAGTGCCGGTTATTTTAGATGCTTTGGTAATCCTGTGTACAATGTGGCGCAATTTCAAGGCGGTGCCAAATCGGCCTCTGGAACGCATCCAGAATTTCAGACATGCGCTTCAACTCTCTTTCCACATATAGAAAAAAAGCGTTTTCTCTTTTAAGTAGCTGTTTAAATGCCAATTCCTAATGCAAGGAAAGAATTTTGTGAGTGGATTTTCTTGATCGACTGATAATCGAGATGCATTAAATTTTATTCCGCATGGAAAAATACAGCAATGCAGAACGAGTCAAAATTTGAGGAAATAAAGTCGATGCGACTGATTTTCAGGGCCAATCATGATTTTTTTAGGGTGGAAAGCTTAACCGGCAAATGAAATCACGTTTCAAAATCCCAAATAATTTTGAGGCTTCTACCCTCTGTAGACGTGCATGTGTTTAATTTATCAAATACCTACCAAACATGACAACATTTGCAAATATCACTTAGCGGTCATTTACCCCAGCATGTTTATGAGAAAGTATTTTCTGTTCGGTGATCGTGTTTTGTCAGATCAATCAAACCTAGTAATCCTACAATATCCGTAAAAAATAACGGACTATTACAACGATAAAATCGATCTTTCAAAGCCATTATCAGTAAAAAGTGCAAAATATTTTCAAAGCAACACGTAGTATTGTGTCACAATATTTGTTTATCTAGCTCAGTCAGTGGATAAGATTAGAGAATTTTAGACACAATAGGTTCGAAACAAAGCATTTTATGACGCTTATTTACCTGTTATAACTATTATAGCCGCAGTCTATATCGATCTTTACAAATTTTGCAGTTCAAAGCAATGACGTTTGAGTTATGATACGCATGAAATTTCTTATCACATAGTTTTATGCACCCTTTCAATGCACTCAAACTTTGCCAATCAATGACATACGGTTATTTAATTGTTTGTTTAACACAATTACTACGCAAAAGTCTTTGTTTGATTGCGTCACGCATGACGATAAAATTATAATCGTCTATTGCTCTTGACGACAATATCATGTCCTCAAGTCCATTGACTTTTCCAAATTATGTGAACTGAAAGTTCAACAGTAATTGAGGGAGACTGCGAAGTGAGCTTACGCTCGTCGAGTCGGCAGCCACCCGTTATATTATGTCAAATGTGATTGGCTCTAGCTGCGATTCGAAAGACTTTGTTAAGGCGCAGTGCTGATCGATACAGCCAAAGCATTTTCCATTCTACTAACGAAAGCAAATCAGGACTACAGCAGCTACATGCAAGATAAATTTCGGACTCGATGTAGAAGTAGGCCTAACCGCAAATCAAATCTTCATTAAGAATTATTATACTCGCGTTATTACGCCAAAGCGTGTAACGAGATTGGCGGGGCCCATCTCCGCGGCTTAGCGCCTGGGAAGAGTCGCAGCGGTGGCGAGTCGTTGGTGACATCGTGTCGGTTTGACTGGACCGCGAGTCGAACCACAGATATCCTGCACCGATAGCGTATGCTTAACAACTGAGCTAAGCGACCGGTTACAAGTAGGAGCACGTTGTCCAAAATGAATTTTGCTCTTGGAATCGAAATCCTTCAAGCAGACATATTTTTCAACATCTTGTTCTAAAATGTCGCAAATCACAGAGGTAGTTGAATTGTTTACGATTTTGCGATGTTAGCAACAGATGGACTGACACAAAATTCGTCTTACAATTATGATTTATATTAAAATTTACTTGCTGTCTATGGAAGATCTTAAAAAAAGTTTTCACAAATTTCTCAAAAACAGAATCAATTATTTTTAGCCAACCCTGCCTACTATGTAGAACTTTTGCGAGTATTTAGCCATGAGTGAGAGAATAGAAAACCTTACCTGTAAAACTCATTTCTAAGCGCGTTAGTAATTTTACCACAAAAAATCTTTTACTTTCTCGGCCAAAGCTGCCCACATGTGATTAAATAAACCAAAATTTGCATATTTTTTCCACTTTCGTCCTTTTTTCTGCCAATACAATCGCTATGGAATATTATATATAAGGCGCTGCCATGGTAAGACTCCATTCACAAGTTTTGGTGCTCGCGGCAACGATCTCGTGCTTTGATTTAAAAAAAGCGAACGCTAAGAACAAGTCGAAAGATATCGAAAATCACTGCAATTTGCATTAAGGTAAGTACGGTACTCATATTATCTATCATACCGGTATCACTTCCATTATTTGCTACTTTTGTGTTTTGCAACGGCACAAATTCATATTTATCCTAGCCAGTCAAACATCATCTGAAACTTGAAGTATTAAAAGGGAACATTCTGGCTCGAAAAAATCCTTTATCATCTTTGCATAATGATAAAACTCGACATTAGCGCATAAAAACTTTTGAAATAATATCAATTCTTACGCGTAGCCTATGTTTGTTTTTTCACGCTAAACAGTGAGCTTATTTTCTAAATTTATTTTTCGTTTCAGATGATTTCCGCCGCAAAGTCAACTCAAATATTTTTGGCAGCTTTCTTCTTAGTCTGGATGTCAAATTCAGAGGCTCTACCTTCAATCATCAGGTAAGCTTTGCAAGCATAGTAATTTACATTATCTTAGTAAACAAAGATTTTAATTTATCGGTAATTCTTAAAATTACTGACCGGCCTCCTTTGAGCCATAAGTCGTAACGGGTGGACTTAAAAATATTTATAATGGCTAGAAACTGGTGAAATTCGACATATCTTTGCGCTCAAGGGCTTACATCCCGAGAACATCCCCCCCTATATTTTTCGAGGGGGGATGGTAATGCATTTATCATTCCCAATATTGGAAATTATTACGCGATTGCTATAAAACATTCAATGTCGAGTGACGATTGGCAGAGGAGGAAGTAATCAGCGAGCAATCGCAGTAAGTGCACCGGTACGATTAAGCCGATAAGGTATTGTGATCTAAGATTTTGTTGATTGTCACTACCACACAGTACATGAATAATGACGTCCGACCATTTTGATATCTTAATAACTTGGTTATTACGTTTCCATTAAATTGCTATTTGTGAGATAAAAGTTTCGTCACAATTAGTGACCATTTTAATTAATCAATATTAGGTTATTTGATTCATCACTTTTCGCAGCAGCTATCAGCATATTATTAGCTTTATCTTTGATATCAGCTCGTAGCGCAATATAACTTTGGGGGAAAGGAGATCTTTAATATCCACATTGCAGTAACAAATAATACGTTCAGAACATCGAACGTTTATAATTAGAAAATAACATGCAGAAAATATGCTGAGCATTTTCCAACAACTCGACCGTCCTTGATGATGATGATTTCTTCATTTTTATCCTCCTGTCACGAGAAAGTGACGGAGGCGCTATGCATAGGACGAATCCAGACTCGCTTAGAAGTTGCCCTTATTACGAGTTTTCCGCTTGAATTTTGCCTCTAACTTCTTTAATTTGCTGCTTGTTAGATTACACCAAGTAGAGATAATTGCCATGAAGCATCTTATTTCAGGACGCAACAACGAGGCTTGGGTGGTAGTTAAACCATCAACCTTGCAATCATGGCCGTCGTAAAAATGACGCTCCAAACCACTCGGCCACGCTGACGACAACCACTCGGCCACGCGGCCGTCTTTCATCAGAACATGATCGAAAATGGAGAACTAACGCGGCCAGGGCAAACTAATTGAAATGAAACGCAAAACAGCAAGGGTACGACTCGTACGGTACCATTGCTGTTTTGCTTATATTAGTTTACCATGAGTTACTTTTTATTTCTGATCATGCTGTAATGAAGGACTGTCGATTTGTCTGAAAACGTTCAGCTTATTTTCCGTACCGGCATGTTATTTTGTAACTTAGTTGGCAGCGTGGACTAGTGGTTCGGAGTGTCGTTTTTACGACGGGCCATGATCGCAAGGTTGATGGTTCAACTCCCTCCCAAGCCATCGATTGCGTCCTAGGATAAGATGCTTCACGACAATCATCTCTGTTTGGTGTAATCTAACAAGCAGCAAATTAAAGAAGTCAGAAGCAAAATTCAAGCGGAAAACTCGGAAACAAGGGCAACTTCTAAGCGAGTCTGGATTCGTCCTATGCACAGCGCCTCATTCACTTTCTCGTGACAGGAGATAAAAAATAAAGAAATCATCAAATATTGTTCAGTCTGGAATAGTTAAAGAAGTTCATGTTCATAGTCTCAAAACTTTTGAAACGAGGTAACGTGCAAACAACAACAGCGGTGGGGGGCCTGGGGGACGGAGCCCCCTAGAAGTTGACACGATCTTGACGTTTTAGTTGATGCTGCAATGATTCATCACCCCCAATAATTTCCACAAATGTACGCCACTGTTGGCGCTAATTATGTTTTGCTTATGACCTGATTTACAAATAAATCTGATTTGCAGAAGTAAAAGATATGCCGACATACACGACCAACTTCACCGTCGGCGACAAAATCAAGAATTTTACTTGAGATACTGTCAACTCTTCAACACCGTATCGCGCAGTTTGCCAGGCAGGAACTCTGGCATGCACCCAGTGGCAATCGATTTCAACCAACCCGAGCCTCAAATCGTAAACAAAATGTTGCAGGCGGTTCGATCCCTCATGCGACACATGCAACAAAGCAGAATTCAAAGACGTTTCAAAGACAGTTTAATTCGATCGAGAAGGTTAGGAACTCCTAGAGCAGTTGTGGAGAAAAACCGAAAAGTTTGGACCAAGGGAATCAAATTCAGCATCAATTCAAACTCGGTACAACCTCAA
The DNA here is from genome assembly GCA_964006365.1 of Trididemnum miniatum. Classification (NCBI taxonomy): domain Eukaryota; kingdom Metazoa; phylum Chordata; class Ascidiacea; order Aplousobranchia; family Didemnidae; genus Trididemnum; species Trididemnum miniatum. The sequence goes on along the minus strand of OZ023236.1, from coordinate 11,524,125 downwards.
ACAAGAATAAATCGCCGCTTAGCTCAGAGAGAACTAGTGCATTTTTGCACCGATTTAAGAACCTACTTAAAAAGTATTGCACCAGGCATTAGAGTGTCGTATTGCTCAACGTGATCATTTCAAACGACAAAATCTAACCTCATGGTGTTGGTGTCCAGTATGTACACAATTTCAAGAAATTCTATCACCGCGAAAATGCAGAATGCTTGGCGCCAAAAAGCGATAAGGTAGTTTTATTGTGGCTTCCTACAAGATACGGATGTGTTTTCGACGTGGTTGAACTATTGAGTGTTGCTCAGAGCGTAGTAAACTGAAAATCAGCGTACTTGCATTGTTCAGGCAATTTCTTAATGTAGTGCAACAGATGAGTATTAATTAATGTAAATTATTATCGAATGTTTTGGGGGTATTTTTATCACTGTGCTGCTGAATGCTTCATTTCTTTAAGCATGTCTTGTTTTTTTGCTTTTCATATGCGAAAATTCCACTTTTATTCAGTGGTTTCAATTTGATCTTGTTTGACAAACCTACATATCGTCTTGTTTCGTGCTATTTCGCATTTTGGCTGCGCATGCTGATTCGTATTTTTACTTCACAACTGCCTGAAATGCTTTTGCTATTTGTTCTTGCCTCAAGAAATATATCAGTCGAGATAATGAATCGAGTCTGGTTCAAGCGAAGTGAAAAGCTGAAACCACATACTCATGCGGTCAAGTTTGTAGAACATAATGTGAGCTAAATCACTGATAACAAAAGTTGTGTTATGTAGCCGATAAAAATTTTCAAATTCCAATATTTCACTTCACTAAGCAAGCGCGAGAAATCGAGACGTTCAGTATGAGCAATTAAGGAGTTTTTATAGTCTAGCCTGGATTGGCTGTGCATAATAAGGCTGACGAAACTTTTGTTATAGCGGAAACATTTGTTATAGCAGAATTCCGTTAAGTGCCTTTTCTAGCGGCACAAGCAAACTTGCCGGCTTGATTTCCAAACTGTCCTTTAATGCTGAGCGTCAAGCGGGGAAGCTGTGAATACCAATTTCTTCAGTCTTTAGTTTGACCAGACTCGCAATCAAACCCGCGTCTACAGCTTCAGAGGCGGCGCTCTTATCACTCGGCAATCGAAACTTATTCAGCCTGTTGCAAACACATAATTATTCCTACGTCAACACCTTGCGGATATTCAAAAAGTCAATTACTTCCGATTATACCACCTCGTGAGTTTACGCATTCTCAACATTTTTACGTAAAAAATAAATTTTTCACCGTCGCTTTAGCGTACCTTTCTTTTTTTCCGAGCTACTGCACAGTTTTAAAATCGCTTTCTCTACTACACTAGCCTGCCATTGCAACCAAATGCATCATTAACTTAGAGCTCAAACTTTCAGCACTTCAAAAACGTAGAAGCGGCAGCTGATATTGTACACACCAAATGTAAAAATTAGCCTAGCGGTACCGCGCGCAGGTGGCAGATCCTATGCGACGGGTTCGATTCGCGGCTGGAGCCGATCGCATTTGACATGAAACGGGTGGCTGCTGACTTGAAGAGAGCAAGCTCACTTCGCAGTCTCCCTCAATTACCGTTGAATTTTCAGTTCAATATAATTTGAAAATAACCTCAGTTTATTATTATTAAAAATGGTTTAAATTCAAGGGGGAGTGGTGTCACTTTCATCGTTTATTTGAACGTGCGGAGCTGTTGTGTCTATCTCAAAATACAAAACTCTTACTGAACTACACCAAAATGGCAATCTGCCGATCTTCATAAGCCATCGATCAAAATCAAATCTTCGTTATACTCACGATATTACGCCAAAGCGTGTAACGAGTGGCGGGGCCTACCTCCGCGGCTTAGCGCCCGGACAAAACAGCTTTGAAGAAACGTCGCAGGGGTGGCGAGCCGTTGGCGACGCTATGTCCAATTTGACCAGCTGGAAATCAAAACCAGACCCCACGCACCGATAGCGTTGAGCTTAACAACCGAGCTAACCGCCTGGTTCAAGGCCATCAAAAGCTAAACCAGAAGTATTTGAAAACGCAACTTGAAAATCGCTTTTCTGAGACTCCAGTGCATCACCCACAACTTCGAACGCAAAAAACAAAAAGATTTTTATTTACTCATCAAAATTTTGAACACGGTTTTAGCCCATAAGTTTCAATTCCTAATAAATATTTCTAAGAATTGGTTGAAAAGTAGTTTGGTTAATTCTTTTCCGTTATTGCTTTCTTCTGCTTGGGTTTGCGTAAACAAAGATACGAAATTCCTACCGCCAGTATTGCCCAGGTGCCGTGTACACACTATAAAAACAAAGAAAAAAATTCCATGAAATGCAAAATCAAAGAAAAAATTTCAACTTACGTTTCGTCGACCATACACAGTGTACGAATTGAAATGCTTTTTCCATCCAGTCAATGGAAATGGAGCTTCGGCGTCAACAGCTGGACCAGCCATTTCGAATGCAAAGAATTATCAAACACTGCTACAAATCAAATATCATGCAGCTGTAATAGCCTACACAGCAAAATTTTACTGATAAAATAATGATTTACTCTTTTGTTAAGCTTTAGCATTAAAAGCCAATGCTACATTTGTTTATATGTAATAATATCTGCACCTGAATTTGGGGCTATAAAATAAAAAGCAACGTAGTACAACAGCACTTATCATTCTCGGCATCATCGTATTGCTGGATTATATCAATAATTTTCTCTAGCTCTAGCACAATTGTTATTTTGTACATATATTTTTGTATTTTGTAGCATATTTATCCTCCTATTACGAGAAACCGATCAACACGTTATACGAGCTTGCTTAAGAGTTGCCAGCCGTTTGTCTACCCACCAAGACGGGGGAATCTCGCTAAGTGCCTTTCCCAACGGCACAACAAGTAAACTTTCCGGCTTGTTCTCGACACTGTCTCTTTAATGTTGAGCGTCAAGCAGGGAAGCTGTGAATACCAATTTTAAAGTCATTGGTTTGACCCGACTCGGAATCATACCCGAGTCAACAGCTCCACAGCTCCAGAGGCGGACGCTTTTACCACTCCCATCTGAGCTCTTAAAAGATTCCGAACCTAATCATATTTTTTGTACGTTAACTTATAATCACATTTTAAGAAAGTAGAAAAAGAGTTTGAGTACAAACAAAAGCAGAAAACACCAAAAAATTATTGAAAACAACTGTGCAGTAATGGCCGGTTGGTGAAGCCATCGTTAAAGACACTGCTAACGGTGATGGGAGGTCTGGGGTTTGGTTTCTGGTCTAGTGAAACTGAAACTGGATGCAAAGTTGCGCCAGTGGCTCGCCACCACTGCAACATATCCTTGGAGCTGTGGTGCCCAGATGCTAAGACGAGAAGATGGGCTAACCTACCCGTTATGTTGCTTCCGCCCAACTCCACAAGCATATTGAAGACTTGACTTGCATCAAGAAAGTAAAAAAATGGGAAACATCCATAAAATCAATCAAGAATTTGCAAAATCACTTAAAATCAAACACAATTCCCCTGTATACATGTCCAATTTTAGCGGGCTATAGGCCCATGGTTCTTAGTCAATTTTTTGATGTCATAGTTCAAAAAGTTAATTATGATGCCAAAACTAGCGCCAAGAACCAGGGGCCTGAAGCCCACTAAAACTGGACACATGGACAGGGTAAATAATTCGGTCCACGACTTTTAGGCGCGGACGGTTAGTCGCCAGGATGTTTAGGCGCTACTCTATCTATATCTCTACGTATAACTTTCTCAACTCAACACACGCAATTTTTTTTTCTTGGAGGGAAGTTTTTTGTTGTTGAAATCTATTGGTTTAGTTCGAAGGAAGCTAAGTAAAAATACAGCAGAGCTCTGTAAATGGTACGTGTTTACTGTAGCGACGTGGAGATGACATACGTTTGTAACATAAGCTTTGAGCGTGACATTTTATAGCAGATGTAAAACAAATTTCTACTTTAAATCAAAACTATTTTAATCAAATTTAGAGACATTTGACACAAAAAATTAATTTTATGAGTATGCAAAATCATGATGGAATTAACACGTTCTAGCGTCATTAGAAAGTGCAAATAAGTTTTCAAAAAAAAAAAAAATCTTCATTATTATCGTGTATTATCTCAAAGTATGAGACGAGTGGCTGGGCTCATCTCCGCGGCTAAGCGCTTGGCCAGCACAGCTTCGAACCACGGAAGAGAAACGTTGCCGAGGTGGCGAGCCGTAGGCGACACTGTGAATTTGAATAACCCGGGAATCAAACCCCAGTCCAATTTAAATAAGCCGGGAATTAAACCCCAAATTACATTCGTGGCAACTACTGCTTAAAAGCCGAAATTTCTGTGCTTGATAATGAGATCAATACGTCGATTTATATTCTGAGATTCGTATTTAACAATTGTCTTTTTATTTACGTTGATTAGGATGCATGCAATTGTACTGCAGACAATATGAGAACTGTCAAATGCGCAAAAACATTCAGCATGATTATTTGTCCCTTTGATGTATTAAGCTTACGCGTATTAGCATCGCGTCCGGTATGGGAGGTCAGGAGTTTGACTCCCGGGCTATTCAAATTGGACACAGTGTCGCCTACGGCTCGCCACCTCTGCAACGTTTCTCCTTCGTGGTTCGAAGCTGTGTTGACCAGGTGCTTAGCCGCGGAGATAAGCCCTGCCACTTGTTACATTTTTTAAAACCTTATTTGCGCTTCCTTATGACGCTAGAACGTACATATAAATCAAGGCGATTACTGTAACAGGCCTGGATACCATGCACCTCCAGTGGGGGTGTTCAAAAAATACCAACTTTCGAAATTTTAACCCGATCGCAGCTCAACCCGTTCATTTGACCTAAAAAATGGCATAGAAAAAAAAATTTTTGAAATCGGACCAAGTTGACCACTTGCGCATCGGCGTTAAAGATATCTACGATAAATGCTTAGAACTTGGGGATTCCCCAAATGTAAAAATTTAGTTTTTGGCGTTTTCTAGCTATTGGGGTGGCGCGAATTCCAAATTTTTTCCGTATATGTATTACCCTGCATGACCTTGACAGTTTGTGATTTCATGCGGCATGACGTCATAAACGATGAAAAAATATTTCATTGCGCAAATGAATGCTTTTAAATGCAAAATGTTTATTCTGCGGTGCTCTGCCAAAGTTTTTCTTGGTTGTGCATTATTCTGATCACAATAGCGATTTTATCGTTGACGTAATTGGAAGGTATGAAGGTTGTTGATGTTATTAACAACTTGCGGTAAACTCTCACATTGCTTGCCATTGTCTATTAGTATAGCAGCGTAATCGCTGTGCAGCTTAACATCTCTTTCTGCTACATTATTTACCATCTTCACAGAGGAGACAAAGTCCTCCGCAGTTCCGCAAGATTCAAAAGTTATGTCACGTGAGGGAAGAACTGCCGAGCCAACTATAGTTTACATTTAACGGTTGTAACAACAGCCATGACTCCGGTCGAATCATATTGTGAAGCTCAGTTGCATGATCAATCGTAATTGCCCTTGCAGCAGCCAGACATGTTTCGGCGAAAATAATCTAAGCGAGGGCCGAGATGTTTCTTGTAAACCTTTTCCATGAATTTTCTTTTTTTTTGGTTTGTCAACTCTGAATAATCGCTGAACAAGGCAAAAACCACAGTTTCTTCAGTCAAGAAACATTTGAGTTTCGCAAGCTCTTTGAATGCTCTTTCAGCAATTGTTGGAGCAAAGTTTTTGTATGTGATCATGCCCCGTAAGAACATTAAATCTTTAAATGCAGCATCTGTTCCGACGCTGGATTTCAGCCAAGCTGAAACTACAGCGAAGACTCAGTGGCAAAACTGAGACAAACTAATGAATTTTTGACCCTATTTTATGTTCCTGAAATCCAGCGTCGGAACAGATGCTGCAATTGAAGACTTAACGTTCTTACAGAACATGATCACGTACGAAGACTTTGCTCCAACAATTGCTGAAAGAACATACAAAGAGCTTGCGAAACTCAAATGTTTCTTGACTGAAGAAACTGTGGTTTTTGCCTTGTTCAGCGATTATTCTGAGTTGACAAACAAAAAAATAAAGAAAATTAATGCAAAAAGCTCACAAGAAACATCTCGCCCCTCGCTCAGATGAATTTTGCCGAGGCATACCTGGCTGTTCAAGCGCAATTACGATAGATCATGCAACTGAGCTTCACGATATGATTCGACCGGAGTCATGGCTGTTGTTACAACTGTTAAACGTGAACGTGGCCGAGTGGTTCGGAGCGTCGTGTTTACCACGGCCATGATCGCAAGGTTGATGGTTCAACTACCACCCAAGCCTCGTTGTTGCGTCCTTGGATAAATTGCTTTACGACAATTATGTCTGCTTGGTGGAACCTAACAAGCAGCAAATTGAAGAAGTCAGAAGCAAAAATTCAAGTGGAAAACTCGTAAACAAGGGCAACTCCTCAGCGAGTCTGGATTAGTCCCATGCATAGCGCCTCCGTCGCTTTCTCGTGACAGGAGAATAAAAATGAAGAAATCAATCAATCATCAAACTACATTTGGCTCGGCAGTCTTTTCCCTCACGTGGCATGCTTATGAATCTTACGGAACTGTCCAAGACTTTGTTTGCTCTGTGAAGGTGGTAAATAATGCAGCAGAAAGAGATGTTAAGCTGCACAGCGATTACGCTGCTATACTAATAGACAATGGCAAGCAATGTGAGAGTTTACCGCAAGTTGTTGAACAACATCAACAATAAACTGGGCTAAAAAAATGTTTTTATGCTAGAACCTTTTAACTTTCCAGAAAGTTGTAGGTGGTCAAGCGAAATCAAAATATGAATTTTTTTTTCAAAATTTATAACGTTTTACGGTCCGACAGCGCGTTTCCATAGCAACCAAAGTCAAATTTTATTATATCGACATAACTCAAAAACCACTGTTGCTACTATGCTAAATTTTACATCAAAATGTTCAGAAGCAACATGTTTATATCTGCTCTAAAAGGAACTTTTCTTCTATTCTGCTTATAAAAAAAGTTATATGCAAAAAACGAAAAATTGCGCTTTTACTTGACGTAGGCTGTAAAGCAACGTCCTTTCTGGGCTACTTAAAAGGGTTATCATGGCGACTTCTCGCTGCCGGGTCAGGAGCTATAACAGCCTCCATTACCGAATGGTGAAAACACCTCCAGCACGTTCCATAGAGCGGGACAGCGCTGTTTCAGGCTATTAGCCACTCATCAGCTGCCTTCCGAAAAAGATACATTTATCCTTTCGAACGACTAACTTTAAAAGGCAGTGATGATCCTTTCGGATAAATATCCTGTAAGAGAATATTAACCTTTGTGGGACGTGGACAGCTACGTCACACTCCAGTTAAATTTCTGCGAGGCCAGGGTGAAGATAAAAAGTTACAAAACAATTTCCTTCCTGGCTTTTGTTTTGAATTATAATTCTTGGCAATAAAGCACCAGTAGCCTTATTAACGGATTTCACGTGAGTTTTACCAAATATATATAGTATTTCCTTGCTTTGACATTTATACCATGCAATTTATTAGAAAGTACAAAGTCCGCTCTGCTAAGAGCTTTAACGTGCATAGCGAAGTAGCCTATAATTCAATTTCAATAGCAGTTTTCTGCAGCTAATGGTTTTTCGGAGACATTTTCTGTTGAGGTTGAATTTGCTTTACCCAAGTTCAACAACAACAACCCCCTCATTATACGGCGTACCCAAACTCCACAAACCTGGGGTATCTATTCATCAGTATATATCCAGGGAGGATGTTTGCACCCCTGTATCTATAACACCACTACTCTACTGCTGCGGATCCTATTATACGAACGTGCTCGCTCACTATTCCAGTTTCTTAGTGACCTTGGCAGCACCCCGCTAACCCCACTGACTTTTTCAACTTGCTAACTATATTAGCCAACCACATCATTTGATTTCAAAAGTCTTTTCAACAATATCTCATCCACATTTACCATACAACCTATATTAGTTGGCATCTTCAAAGACTGTTGAAATGAACGGAATGGTCTCAACAGAAATTGACTAAAAAGTTTTTAACCTGGTCTATCCAAAATACTGCTTTCCAATTTGACAACAACTTCTATTAAACTATTCAACGGCGTGACAATAGGCTCGTCAATTGGATATTTGATGGATCACGTTATCATGAACTACGCCATTGATAAAGCCCTCAAAATCACCCCCTAGAACAGGGGTCGGCAACTCATGGCCAGCTAGCGAATTTTATCCGGCCCGCGGTCTCTTCCCGCATAAACGTATGAAGTATTTATAGATTTTAAGACAAGGAAGAGATGGTTGCCGGCCGAATTCTTTTAACTTGCCAGACGTTGACGTAGTCTATCTCACCCAAAAGCTGGATTGTACAACGTAAATGCACGCTTTTGGAGTGCACATAGGTTTATTGTAATTTTCGCGATGACCAGCTAATAGTGCAGGCTTAGAAAAGAACGTGCGGCCCGCCATGATCTTTGGTTGTTTTTAACCCAGGGATACAGAAAGGTTGTCGTCGTCGACTACTGCTCTAGAACTAGATCACCGACCTAGTTTCTTTTACCAACACATAGATGACTGCTTTGCCACCTTCACAGAACCGACCTCTGTCGATATTGATTTCGATGATTGATGATTTCTTCATCTTTATCCTCCTACCACGAGAAAGCGACGGAGGCGCTATGCGTAGGACGAATCCAGACTCGCTTAGGAGTTACCTTTGTTTCCAGGTTTTCCGGTTGAATTTTCTTCTGACTTCTTTAATTTACTGCTTGCCAGATTCCACCAAGCAGAGATAATCATCGTGAAGCATCTTATCCAAGGACGCAACAACGAGACTAGGTTGGGAGTGGAACCACTAACCTTGCGATCATGGTCGACGTAAAAACGACGCTCCGAACCACTACGCCACGCTGCCGACCTTCCTCAATATCTTCCTCAATAACCTGAATAGCACACACAGACAAATCCAATTCACGAAATAAATAGAATTAAACAACTTTCTAGCCTTTCTTGACGTTTTTGTTGAAAAATCTCACTCCGCAATTAAAACCAGTTGGCAACCTACCATAAACCTACCCACACCAAACTTCTTAAATATTCTAGTTTCTTTCCCATTCGCTAGAAACACAATCTAGTCAACAACCTCTTCAACTCTTTTTTGTGATCTGGATTTCATACATGCAAATCCATACTGAATTGCAATCAATCCAAACAACCCTTGTGAGAAATATCCTGCTAGTTTTATAAACAGGTGCATTACACAATTATTGATCAAAAAATTTTTCCAACGTCCAATAACTCAAACGCAATTTTGTAACTACATCACCTTTAAACTACCATATCTCGGCAACATTTCACACCAATCGCAAAAGAAATGCAGCAATTCATCAACAAGCATCTTCCCGCCTCCAAACTGCGTTTCATCCACACAACAAACAAAATTAAGCAATATTTTTATATCAAAGACACCCAAAGACACCTAAAAGAAAGCAACCTTGTATACCGTCTTAATTGGTCCTGCGGATCCTTCTATTATGGTTAAATCTTTCAAAACCTATCAAACCTATCCATCTGTTAATAATAAACAGTCAATAACAATAATAATCATAGAAATTTTGGGTATAACCTATGCTTAATCCTAAAACTGATACAAAAGTAAGGTAAGATCATAATTAGTTAAAAATATAGTGTTGTTAGAGTTGCTTGAATTAGGATTCTAACGCTTAATTAAACTTACTACTAATTTTCTACATGTGGAAAGTAGAATATTATTGTGCTTTCTCCTTATGTATATGCATACATATAATTAAAACTGCGTGAAAAACACATAGGGTCTTCCTGTAGGCCTACACCAAAAATACAGCTTTTCAGGCAAGTCTACAAATATTTCAAGTAAAAAATTGGACAAACTTCTCTCTTAAGGCAGGTATAAATGCGATCATTTTGACCAGCACCAGTGACTTTTGATTTAATATCATTTTAGGAAAAAAAAATCGGCTTTGGTTGCCATAGAAACGCACTGTCCGACTGTAAGGCATCATTATTTTTAAAAAATTTTTCCACATTTTAGTTTCTTGCAGTCAACTACAACTTTCTGGAAAGTTCAAGAAATATTAAAAAACTTTGTCCAATTTGGCCCAGCCTAATCAACAACCTTCTCACCTTCCAATTACGTCAACGATAAAATCGCTATTGTGATCAGAATAATGGACAATCAAGAAAAACTTTGGCAGAGCACGGCAGAATAAACATTTAGCATTTAAAAGCATTCATTTGCGCAATGAAATATTTTTTCATCGTTTATGACGTCATGCCGCATGACATCACAAACTGTCAAGGTCATGTAGGGTAATACATATAAGCAAAAAATTTGGAATTCACGCCACCCCAATAGCTAGAAAACGCCAAAAACCAAAGTTTCACATTTAGGGAATCCCCAAGTTCTAAGCATTTATCGTAGATATCTTTAACGCCGATGCGCAAGTGGTAAACTTGGTCCGATTTCAAAATTTTTTTTCTATGCCATTTTTTAGGTCAAATGAACGGGTTGAGCTGCGATCGGGTTAAAATTTCGGAAGTCGTCTTTTTTCAACAACCCTAACCTCTAGTCAACAACTGGAGGCGAAGAATTTTATTATGTTTTCTTGCAAATATGCTTTAGTTAAGAGATCTATAGTTAAGCAATCACCAATTACTACAAAACCAGATGAAACATAACTTTCGCGACGTCGTGTCGCACGCCATTATGACGTCATAACTACACAAATTTGCGGAAAAGCATTGTACGAGGCAAGAATTCAGCATATTTTACAGCAAATAGAGGAGGCTTACAATAAAAGAAAACTTGTTTGTGCGCAAATACGTGAAGTAAAAACAAGATATAACCTACTTAGGTATTTGTTTACAATTCTGAACTTAATTCCATTGGTGGGGGGGATAAATAAAAAATTTTGGAAATCGCGTATAAACCCCCCCCCCCCTTAAAATATGCTATTCCGTGACAGAATGATACAAAAATTTTTTTTGATCATATGTGTCGCTAACCCCCCTGCACATACTCCTTGAAGTTTGCGAGTTCCCCCAAATAGCAAAAATAACATATCTTGCTTATCGTATTACTAAAATACCAGGTGCGACCATTCATTTTTAATGATTTTTCATCAAGAAGATGATTATGCCTCTTAATATGATATTTTATGTAAAACAATTTTTAACATTTTTTTCTAAAGTTGCAGGAAAATTCAGTATCATGCAATTTGAGCATTTGTCGATCAAATATAGCAAAAAAATTAATTTTGGATTGAAAAGAGATATTGCTGCCACACGAAACAACTGCGCAATCACCAGACTTAACAAAAAGCAGTGCAGCAGAGGAACAATTACAACTCAAACAAAGGCTTAAGTTGAAAAATTTCGCTACAATAGGGCGTTGAAAGGCAAGTGTCATGCGCATACGAAACTTCGTAGAAAGTCGTATGAACTTCATTGAAGGCAATATTAGTGCGAGCCAAGTGTATAACAATATATGTTAATTCTGCAGCACAAACAAAGAGTCCACCAACGCTTTTCAGACGAGTTAGATCCTCATTACGACGTTGGTCAGTTCTCATCAGCTTTCTCCGAGATTCCGTCTTGCTAAAGCTGACGCCGAAACTCATTCCAAATCTTAATGAATGCACTTGTTGTGATAGAAACCTTGCTATGATCTTAACTATGATTGCTCTGCCAAGTTGAAGCTTTTGAGCTTTGACATTCGATGAAGACGCACAGTCAAGACTTTGGTTGCTGGTATTTTTCAGTTCGTAATTAAAACACCCTACTTGACTTTCGGCAGCCATATCGTTTATAGGAGCATTTTTACGAAGGCCTAGATTCAAATTGATAAATAATTTTTGTCGAGCTGGATCAAAATTTTTAAATTCAGATTTGTTTCACATTGCCAGAACCATTCTTTTGCTAGTTTTGGAAGTTCAGTATTATCTTGAAAGATTTTCATTACCTCCATTTTTTGAGAACTGTAATTTCGCCAAAGTCGGGCTACAAACTGACCTTAAACCAGGTTTTGAAACATTGCTATCCAGAAGTTTTGAAGCTTCAGTATTAGTGAGATTATCACAAATAACGCTTTTTCGTGAAAGTATTAACTTTTGGTATGATGTGTTGTTCTTGTATCTCAAAGCACGTAAAGGTTGAACTACATGGATGCCGAGGATAGAGTATGCGAGCAGGAGCGTGACCAAACAATCTACAGTATATCTTAAAAAAAGTACGCATAACACATGCAAGATTGTTTGTAACATGCTCATATTTACGCAAAACACCAAAAGTATCCAAAGTGGTAAATGCCACATCGTCACATGCACACGCATAGACAAATCTATGTATTAAAATATTCTTTTCTTTATCACACTGCTTCATTTTTCTTATAGGAGCAATACCAGCAGCAAATTCTTCAAAATAGGCTTATGATGAAAGTCCTTGCTGGTAAAATTGCATCATAATGCCAAGAAATTCTTTTGTAACAGTGTCACTTTTTTTTTATTTATTTGAATTTTATCCACCTATCGCGAGAAAGTGACTATACGAGCTTGCTAGCCATCTGTATCCCACAGCAAGATGGGGGAGTCTCGTTAAGTGCCTTTTGCAATGGCATAACAAGCAAACTTTCCGACTTGCTCCACACCGTCCCTTTAATGCTTTAGATCAAGCAGGGGAACTATAAATGCCAATTTTTAAGTCATTAGTTTGACGCGACTCAGAATCAAACTCCCAAGTCTACCGATCCAAAAGCAGACGCTCTATCCACTTGTGGCATGGGCAATTTGGCATTTATCTTAAAATGGGCATGCAATTTGTCGTTTCCAATTGCTATTTCAATCGCTGCATAAGCGTTAGTGATTTGTTTGTCAAGCATGAACACTGAACGAGTGGAACAAAGCGCTTTACCTGATGCACGACCTGTGCCAACTACCAAGTCATTGCTAAGAGTTCATAAAACAAAACAAGTTTTCAAATAATAGTTACTGTTCGTTTTCATTCGGCAGGTTAAACTACTACCGGTACCAGCAAAAGTAGTATTACAATTCCACTTTCAGTTTGATTAAACTGTCACAAGGATTAGATTGCTTATTGGTAAAAAAGCATGCAATTAACCTTTGCTGGAAATTCATCAAAAAGTCAATTTACTATAAACTAGAAGAAGGGGTGACGTGTGATTTTTATCAAAAAGGTTATTTAAGCGCATAAACGTACTTCTGGTTAAAAACCATTAACAATGAATGGTCACATCATTTATTTATCTCAAAAAATAACCAAAATATGCAATTTTGAAATATAGATGAGTGTGCAAATTTTCAGGGGGCATGTACAGGGAGGTTAGCAACATCCCAGACAAAAAAACTTTTTGCATCATGATTCTGTTATGGGATAGCATATTTTACGAGGGGGTTTGAAAAAAATTATTTATTCCCCCCCCCCTCCTACTATTGCTACTGTGATCACTGCAGTTTTCAAAACTTCTTGATTATGTTAAAATTTTAACTGCTGTACACAAATATTTTTTTAAACCACTAAATCAGTGTTTAAGAGTAGGCAAAAATGTTCAGACCAGAAAAAAAACTCAGTGTAGCTAACAATCCAAATCAGAAAATTAACACCATGATGCACACAATTGTGGCAACATGTAATAAAAAAAAATTTATTGCATACTCTGGCCTGCAACAGCAAAGACGTGTACATCACAGTTCAACCTAAAGCATGAAAGCACTCTTAGTTTATATCTTTGCAACTTTGCGGAATTGCATAAGATGCAATATATCAAGCAATCAGTTATTTTTCTGTAACTACAAAAAATAAGCACAAGCCCATAAATTTTTATCTGATATATACCGGTAGACTCATATCGAATTTTACAAACAAATTAAAGAAGCAAAAAGCGAAGTTTAATAGAAAACTTGAAAACAATTAGCAACTTCCAAACGAGGCAGGATTCGTTCTATGCATAGCGTCTCCGTCACTTCCTTGTGATGGGAGGGAAAACATGAAGACTCAATTTAAATGAAAAATAATTCAATGCCCTATATACTTGTTGATTTTGTTAAAAAATACATTGATAACAAAAACAATTGAGATCAGACTACTGAAGTTCCAGTAATTTCTGCTTGGGCTCTCTACATGATTGAGGAGTCATTACTTCGCAAAGTTTGCTCAGCAATATGTTTGCAAATGTACGACACTGAGAATCTTCCTTATCAAATCTTAATATTCACTAACATACTGAAAAATATTAGTAAGCGAGTGCTGACAAACATTTTCCTTAACAGTAAGATACAGCAGATAACAAAACACGCACCACTGACAAGCAGAATCATTTGGTATATTTAGTCACCTCTATCTAAATGTGTAAATGAGTCGAACTTTTTATAATTCAATTCAATGTTTACTTCAGACTCACATTGTCCATAGTACAAACAACACAAACCAATTTACAAACAGTCACAAAATAAAAATTAAAAAAAAATCATACAGAAAAATCAGTGCAGTTTTATCCTTTTAGTACTGCAATAATGATCATGGTGTAGTGTTGAATTAAAGCAATCAGAGGACATTAATGTTTCTATCCAAAGGTTAGCAGAAGCATAGCAGCGTTCAATAAAGTTATAGATATTTTTAGGTAGCAACGCATAAAAAGAATCAATGTTGCATTTTATCTGACTTTCTCTGGTTCTGTGACAGCGGGGCATACCATGAAAAATTCTATACGCATCATTATAGGCCACCTTGAGTAATTAAACCACAGATGACTGGCATAGAAACACATGCAGTGTGCACGAAACAAAATGTTCTTAACTTTACTTGAACACTTAAAAAAACGAGCTTTAAGTTTTTATTAAATAATAAAAATGAGAAAAAATGTGCTGTCACTTGCTTTAAGCTTTAAATAAATAAATAATGAAGAATGTGCTGTCACTTGACAAATCAGCACTTTCTAATGTTACTAGTAACTCACCGGCAGTGATGTGTGCGTCAATAAAAAAAATTGACGGCGTCAGCGTTAACTGCCCGAAATGTTAGCGCCGTCAGTGTCAAAAATTTAAAAATTGACGGCGTCAGCATCAATTTAAAAAAGTTTGATAGCAATGACAAACCATGAAGTTCTTTTATTGCGAACACACTTTTTATATATTGTTTTTTTTTTGTACCGGTACTGAAGTATAATGCATCATAGTAGATGACTCAGCCGAGCATCGACCCGGGCAAAGTAGATTCGCACTCCAATGCGCTGACCACTCTACGTTGTAATGTTCGCCGTGGCGGATTCTAGTGGTGCTGTTGATGGGCACTTGGGGCAAATGAGCAGCTAAGCACTGGTCAAATGGGCACATTGGGTAAATTGATTCTGGTGAAATAGGCAGTTGGGCAATAGAGCAGTTGGGCACTTCAGACAAATGGACAGTTGGGAAAATGCGCACCGGAGCAAATGAACTCTTGAGAAATGCGCATCAGGGCAAATAGGCACTTGAGGCAAATAAGTACTTGGGCAAATACGAACTTATCACCCTAAGTACCGGTACTTATCTTTGCCCTCGTGCTCATTTCTCCAGGTGCCCATCTCTCCAATTGGCGTAAGTGCCCATTTGTCCCAGTTCTCATTTGCTCCAGTGCCTATTTACCCTAACAGCAATTTACGGACTATGTTAAGTTTCAATGCTTTTGTAACATTTCAAGCTTTTTGTCAGGGCTCTTATGCAATGGCTTTCCATTTTGGTTTTGTGTTTGAGGTGGCTATTAAGTGTCTTTTTCGCCATGCTTTCTTCATCTTGTGAATTTTGTGTCTTGTTATTACCAGCATTTAACACGTTGACTGCCGATGACGAGAATACTCGTCATTGGCAGTCTATTCAGCGGTGCCAAGGAAGAGTATTCTCATCAGATCTGTCTTGCTATGAAAGTTGCGCAGACAAGTTATCTCGTCGTTTTAAATGCAATAAATCAATGCTTGGCGTCTCAGACAAGAAACATACCCTGGCAGTATAAAACATGTTTATTTCATGAAAATTCTGCAAAAAAAGACAGATCACGCAGATCTTACAGCATCAATTTACCGATTTTGTCAGAGGTCAAATTATCAAGTTTTCTACATGGTTAACATTATGCAACGTGTTATTGTGGGGTAAAGATGAAAATACAATCCCCCCACCAGCCATGCATCCCCCCACCAGCCATTTTCAACAATGCTTTGGATAAATAAAGTTTTTTCTATAATTTCGAACCTCTCATAACCATGGATGCAAATCCATGAAAGGATATATCCCCCCCAATAATCCGGCAGCATCCCCCCCCCAATATTTTCATGTCCCAAAACTGGCCGTCAGCGCAGGTGATGACCTTTTTTTGACCTTCACTTCATTTTGGGCAAAAAAATTGGCATCTGGGAACGTTATGACCTTTGTTTTGATCTTCACTTCATAGTGGGCAAAAAATTGGACATCTGCAGACGTGTCGATTTTGCTAAATCATCTCCCTCAATGCTCAACATAGATTTGCACCCCTGTTCATAACAATAAACCTTAGTCGCCTTAAGCATGCATGATCAAAACTGTGCTTACAAAATGCATCATATTTGATAAAGCACTCAAAGTTAGGGGCCAAAAATATGAACAAACTTTGCCTGAGCATTGTTCGAAAAGCGCTAAAATGACCATTACAGTATGCAAATTTTCAAAAAATTTTCGGGGTAGCATGCCCCCGGACCCCCCTAAAGTCGTTTTTGTTACTTAAGTTGCTTGAAATATCTCTATCGGGAAAAAATTGCGCTTGAAAAAGTGAGAAATTTGGTGTCCTCTCCCTGAAAAAAATTCTGAATACGCCTCTGACACGAAACATTTTGAAAGGACTTATTTACGCTCGTTTCCGGGTCTAAACGTCTTTATATTTAGTTAACATTCAACCTAATTTAAAATCACATCCCCCCACCAAAACTTTCTGGATCCGCTCCTGCCAAGGGCCTCTCATTCTCAAGTGAAAGGCACAAAAATAAGCCTTAAAAACGTTTTTTCTTCGCATAGGTAGCGAAATGTTAGAGTACAGTTTGCTCGCAGCATTATTTTAGTGGGTTTGGAAGGGACCTAGTTAAACAGACTACTAAACCTTGTTAAAACTGAGGAATTTTAAAGGCTCAAAACGCGCAACAAGCCTCCAAAAGAAGGTGAAATTCCGCAAAATTTTCTGGGAGGGCATGCCCCCAGACCCCCCTAGCTTGGCATCGCCCCTTCGGGGCTCGCTCTTTTGCATCATCATCCAAGAAAAATTTTTTAGGGGGCTCCGCATTGTCTAGTTTCGGCCCTGTTATCTGATATTATGACAATTGTCGATTTAATTTAATTTAAGTTCAGGAAGGCTGCTTGACTCGAAGACCTTTCGGTCCCTTCGCAGCCTTCCTGTTGCTGTTTTCTGATTATTTTTTGTTTTTCTGTAGATGTAAAATTGTTATTTGCAGCAACGAAATAAACAAGCTTGATTGATTGATTGATTTAATCAAGCGCGTATCACACAGTAATTATATAAACGCTCAATACAAGTCATCTGTTTCAGGATTCAGCAGTTCATCCATTGTTAAGAAATAATAATAACATAACTTGAGTCCGTTGCAGCTTCAGCATAGTGCAGCAGTTTACGAGTAACTATTCGAGTGAGAGCTTAGCTTGCCTTACAGTAGTAGGAATTATGTGAGTTTGCGAAAATGAATTGGTGAGGTGGCAATAAAATTTATCATATGCAAATTTTACTGCTTTCTTAAGTTTTTTCATCAATGTTTAATTAGCCGCTTATCTTCAGCGATGTCTTCAGCGAAAAAACGAAATATTGTAGATGAAAAAAGAGTATTTCAAAAAGATTGGACCGATATCCGATATGTTTATGACCAGGAGGGTATTCAGAGGGGGGCCATTGTGCCATCCTTCCCCCTTTTTGACTCTGCCTTTTAGTAAAAAAAGAACAAAACTAATGGTGCCAAGTGACTGAAACATGCCAGACTCTTTTGATGGTTTCTGAAGCTTATGGCCAGTGACTAATCCAAGGGTTAGGATGAGAGGTATGCATCCTCTCACCAGCCATTTTCAAAATAGTTTTTGATGTATGCAATTTTTCCATAACTTTGAACCTCTTCGAGAGCGATAAGCCTTACGCCTTAAGCACGCATAATCGAAAATGTGCGCGCCAAATGCATCATATTTGGCAAAGCACTCAGAATCAGGGTCAAAAAATTTAAACAAAATTTGCCTGAGGATTATTCAAAAAGCACTACAAATAGCCATTACAGCATGTAAATTTTCAAAAATTTTCCGAGAGAGCATGCCACCAGACTCTCCAAGAGCTTTTCTTGTTTCTCAATCATTTTCAAATTTGTTCTGCTGAAAAAAAAACGCTTTAAAGAAATATGGAAATTATGGCTTCCCCCTTTTAAAATTTCTAGCTATGCCACTGTTTATGACTAAAAAGTTATGCGGCCCGCTTGCTTATTGGTAAGTAACAAAGTGGCCCACGACAGCAAATAGGTTCGTCACCCCTGGTTTAAAACAACATCTTGAATGTTGTTATTGATTTTTAAAAGTAACCTAGCCTAATGATAAATGCAGTGGTGTTGCTAGCGTAGCACTAGGCGCACTATGGTTTGTAAGAAGCACCTCTCTACCGCGATTATATAACATTAATTAAGCACATCACCTTTGCCAGAGGAGGCTTTCAGGTACTACACCTGCAGTAAGAGATTCAGGTATGGCTGTGGGCATCACACTCTTAACCTACAGACAAGAACTGAATGTGTTAATGCTGGGCTCTATGCAAGTACCTGCATTGCATACTGCAGTGAAACGCGCTTTGCCTTTTTTCTTTCACCTTTGTTTTCACTGCAGCTTGGCGGCAACGCACGCGATTACATCACTACGGATGGGTCTATTGTTCAGGGTGCCAACAACGAGTACACTTGTTGTAGTTGTTTCGGCCCCAAAAAGGGAGTTTTCACCTCTACTAAGCCAAAATAAACGTTCAACCACCTTTTTTCGTTGTAATTTGTGAAAATATGCGCTAGGCATTTGAGAACAAAGTTAGAATTTATTTCATGGCAGTCAACGTGTTAACAGCTGTAGTGGATGCAGTTCATGAAGTGAGCACTGCTCTTTCGCTACTGGTACATCTACCGTACATTACGTGGCTTTGTTGTGCACTTTAAAAATTATACTAGCACTGTTTCACACTGTAGTTAGAATTGTGTAAGATACTTCAATTTCCCGGATGAAATGAGAAAGTGTCTAAAGTACCGACATGCCTTTTATAGAAACAAACAAGCAGTTTGATGCAGCAGCGACTTGATAATAGAAACCAGTACCACGTGACAGTGACATCACATATAGAAACAAAGCAGTTTGGTGCAGCAGCGTTTTGATCTATGATTATGGAAACTGGGCCGGTGCTCTAAACACTGCCATGAAATTACCAGTATACTGGTATCTAGTATCTATCTAACCCGCTAACTATTAACTAAACTCACATATAATATCAAGCAAAACAACAACAGTAACATGCACAAGAGAAGCTCCAAGTAATGTTTTTCAACCGGTCCTACTAAACACTACAAGGGACTGAAACATCACAAAGGACCTCAAATTGATGAACCGTACTAAACACCGCAAAGAATGACAAAGGACCTTAAATAGATCTACTGGTACTAAACATCACAAAGAACAACAAAGGACTTGGAATCATACCATAACAAAGAACGACAAAGAACTTTAAATTAGGGTTAGGTTACTGGTTAGGGTTTTAAATTCCTTTGTCAAACTTTGTGGTTTACTACATCAATTTGAGGTCCTTTGCAATGTTTCAGTCCTTTGCAGTGTTTAGTAGGACCCTTTTTCAACCAGCCAGTTTTATTACCGGTACACTGTTCCACAAACAACAACAACCAGGGTTTACTTTCATGCATCTGAAAGCCCACGATGTTAAACAATCACAAACAATAACATCAACGTTGAATAAATTAAGGCACAAGGAGTAGACTTACAGATGTATATAGGAAGGTCTCGAAGGGACCTAAAGGTCTTCAAGTCAAGCGACCTTCTGTGAAAATATCTAGTAGCCTACATACGACATAACCAAGTTTCATACTTTCAAATAAGAAAAGGAAAAAAGACAGTTGACCCTGTGACATTTACAAACTGATAATTTAATAAATCATTTTCTTGTAGACTACGCAGCACCGCACAGTATGTGAACTCTGATCCTGGGTCACAGGTCAGCAGACTATGGTACTTTGTACTGGTACTGATCTGTGACTAGTCTACTGTAGTTGAGCTGGGCAAAGTATACTTTCCTTTCTTTAAACGATAAGCTACTTACTGTCACTCAACCCATATGTGCACTATTATAGCACGGTGTCATTATATTTTGTCAAATGAATTTCAATAGTAATTCAACAAAAATATCAGGGATCTAGACTACAGCGTACCGCATTCCATCTTAGGCTAACACGACCTTGAAATAGTGGTAAAATTCGCAAATGGGATTCTAAAATAACGCACGGATCGGACGGATCTTTTGATCTTTGAAAGCGAACAAGGACCAAAGCAAAGACCGTCAAAAAACTAAATATTTAGTGTTGATAGTAGGCTTACACGGAACGAAAATACCTTAAAGAACAACATAAATCTTCAGTAATTCTTAAAACAAGGTAGTTGGAGTACAAACAAACCTTTTAGTTTGGTATTGACTAGCTTACACGGCTTATGAAGGCAGATAAACCTATACAAAACAGGGCTGCGAACTCGATCAATTTTTAACCGAGTTCAAGTTTGAGTTCAAGAGATATTTGCAAATCCGAGTTCAAGTTCGAGTTCTAAGAATTTTATTTTTCGAGTTCGAGTTCGGCAAAATTGACCGAGTTTAGCGAGTTCGAGTTCAAGTTCGAGTTCGCAGCCATGGACTTTATAGGTCGCAATGGCATGAACAAATAAACGACATGTAGCTTTTCTTTTGGTAAAATCATAACTTCATTTTACACGGGTAGTGACTACTTAAACAACAAACTATATTTCGTAGTGATCTGTTATTTTTTTTCAACACTTTAAATACCTTTCCAATGAACTCGAACAGTTTTAAGCGAGTTCAAGTTTGAGTTTAAAAAATTAGTTTTTCGAGTTCAAGTTCAACTTCGAGTTCGGCAAAATGATCGAGTTCTTTCCAGTTCAAGTTCGAGTTCGCTGCCCTGATACAAAATCAAATCAAATTCAATTTTATTTCAGCGCTCTTATGCAAAAGAATATAAAACATTAGTTGAAAAGGTTAAATAATTGCGCTGCAGGATGCAAAGAAAGAGTAAAACCGCTCACCTGGTATGTTGCTCCCCTTACTTAGAGGAGAAAAAGAAATATTTACAATAACGCAAAAGAAATTAAAGCTTGAGCAAAGAAAGGTTATCCTGGTCTATTTACATTTTACCTACAATATTTACACAGTCATAACCGTGACATTAAAGCATCGATCGACTAGGCATAGCACAGTAGGCTACATTAAACAGTTTAATTACCGGTAGTTTTTTCTGAAAAAGTTTATGCAGCCCGCGTTATCATTCCAAAGTTTAGTCGGCAGCAGGGAAGCTGTGAATATCAATTTTAGTCGGCAGCGTGGTTTGGAGCGTCGTTTTTACGACGACCATGGTCGCAAGGTTAATGGTTCAACTCTCAACCTAGTCTCGTTGTTGCGTCTTAGGATAAGATGCTTCACGATGATTATCTCTGCTTGGTGGAATCTGGCAAGCAGGAAATTAAAGAAGTCAGAAGCAAAAGTCAACCGGAAAACCTGGAAACAAAGGCAACTCCTACTCGAGTCTGGATTCGTCCTATGCATAGCACCTCCGCCGCTTTCTTGTGATAGTAGGATAAAGATGAGGAAATCAATCAATCAACACTTTGTTATTCATTTGTAAGGCCTCCGTTATTTTTTTCGAACGAAAAGTCTCGTACGCTTTGATGCTAAGTATTTCACTTATACGATATGCAAACGCAATATAAACAAATAAAAAAAAAATGCTATAGAGATGTGCAATTGCACATGACACATACATAGGCCTATTCATGTCGTATTATCATTGAGGAGAAAAAAATAAAATAAAAAAAATAAAAATAAGATAATTAGGCTTAATCAAAAATAAAAAGATAAAAATAAATGAATAGGCCTAGGCCTTTTAGTAATATTGCTAATTTGCGAGTAAGCTGAGAGCCACTCACCACGGATGCATGATGACCAACAAAATTAGTTTTCTAAGTTAGACGGAGCAAAAGTTTATTTCGTAGCTCACTTTGAATACGATTCAACTACATGACGTAGCAAAAAATAACGTTGAAACGTTCAGATTTAAGAACTATTGCTGCTTTATTTTTCGTCACGTCCGACGCAGCCCAAATTTCTGCAGCTCATTTCTGCAGTACATTTTTTTGAATAAATTCGGATCTCGCAGCAGTCCGAACGATGAGCGTTTGTTTCGATAGGGTAATATATTCGCCTGGGGTGACCAAAGAGTCTGTGGTAAGTCAGGTCTCAATTGAACCATAGGCGTAGAGCAGGCATGTGGAATCTTTTTCATTGAAGAGCCAAATATGAAATACAGAATTTGATTGATTTTTTCTCCATCTTTA
Source organism: Trididemnum miniatum (assembly GCA_964006365.1). Classification (NCBI taxonomy): domain Eukaryota; kingdom Metazoa; phylum Chordata; class Ascidiacea; order Aplousobranchia; family Didemnidae; genus Trididemnum; species Trididemnum miniatum. Next base: position 11,501,431 of record OZ023236.1, on the reverse strand, counting down.
TCCTTCTACCACGAGAAAGCTGCGGAGGCGCTACGCGTAGGACGAATCCAGACTCGAGTAGGAGTTGCCTTTGTTTCCAGGTTTTCCGGTTGACTTTTGCTTCTGACTTCTTTAATTTACTGCTTGCCAGATTCCACCAAGCAGAGATAATCATCGTGAAGCATCTTATCCTAAGACGCAACAACGAGACTAGGTTGAGAGTTGAACCATTAACCTTGCGACCATGGTCGTCGTAAAAACGACGCTCCAAACCACGCTGCCGACTAAAATTGATATTCACAGCTTCCCTGCTGCCGACTAAACTTTGGAATGATAACGCGGGCTGCATAAGTTTTTCCAGAAAAACTCATTAAACCCTTGCAGTGGCGCCACCAGGGTAAAAAAGTGGGGGGGTAAAATGACGTCACAACTTGATAACGTCACGTACGGGAAATCCCCAAGCCGGCCCGGCCCGTAACCGCGCGCTGTGTGCATTCGGCTTAAGTTAGCAGAAACTAAGTTAGCATCAAGGAAGAAGGCGTTGATGATGGCTTGTTTCGGATATTGCTGCTGAACTTTCTGTCATTCAATCAAGAAGCAAATAGTTTGATGTCAGAAGAGCTTTATTTGTCGCAAAAAGAAATAACTTATAGTAAAGATAAGAACAACAAAATCGTGAGCTTATGGCTAACACCAGTGGCGTAGCGAGAAATTTTAAGAGGGTCCATACTTTTCGCATTTTTTTAAGCGTATTTTTTTCGGCAGAATAAATTTGAAGCTGATTGAAGAACAAGAAAAGCTCCAAGGGCGTCCGGAGGCATGCTCCCCCAGAAATAATTTTGAAAATTTACTTGCTGTAATGGCTGTTATAGTGCTATTTGAATAATTTTCAGGCAAATTTTGTTTAAACTTTTTGACCCTAATTCTGATTGATTCGCCATATATGATGCATTTTGTTCGCACATTTTCGATTATGCGTGCTTAAGGCGTAAGGCTTATTGCTATCGAAGAGGTTCGAAATTATGAAAATATTGTATAGGCTACATCAAATACTTTTTGAAAATGGCTGGTGGGAGGATGCATACCCCTCGTCCTAGCCCCATACCATCAAAAGAGTCTAGCATATTTCAGTCACTTGGCACCATGAATTTTGTTCTTTTTTATTAAAAGGCAGAGTCAAAAGGGGGGGCCATGGCACAATGCCCCCCTAAATACGCTCCTGATTAACACCAGCAACATGATGTTTGAACAGTATGCTGCTAGGCTTGATTAGCAGCCGTATTATCCAGGAAGTCGAACCGTTTAAAATATCGCTCCGGTTCCGGTTGAAGAAATTATATTTTTAACGGTTCAGTTCTGGTTCAGGTTCAAGACTTTTCAAAAACTTGGGTTCAGGTTCGGTTCGAGTTTAGTTGCACCAAAATTTAAAAGTTCGGGTTCATCGAAACCAATTTTTTAAGGTTCGGTTCAGGTTCACTAAATCCAAATTTTAAAGGTTTGGGTTCGGTTCGGGTTCACCGAAAAAAAGCGGTTTTTACCGGTTCGCGGTTCAGGTTCGGGTTCACTTTAAAATCTTTAATTTGGCCAAAAACTAAATTAGGGTCTTATATCGTTGAAATAACGAAATATAAATTGCATGCCCGAATCAATTAAGGTTAAATAAAAATGTAAAAATTCATTAAATTTTGAAAAGCAGAAAGAATATATGCATCGCAGCACATGTCTAGAGATTTTTATTAATATTTTTTAAGAATCAGCTCAGGTTCAAACATTGTTGCTAAACGATTTCTGTTTAGGTTTATGTACGCAAAATATTATAGGTTCGGTTTCGATTCGGGTTCACTTGCATAAAATTTTAAAGGTTCGGGTTCGGTTCAGGTTTACAGATTTGAAGTATTAAAGGTTTGGTTTCGATTCAGGTTCAATGATTTCAAATTTAAACGGTTCAGGTTCGGTTCGGGTTCACCGAAAAAACGCGGTTTTTACCGGTTCGCGGTTCAGGTTCGGTTCGACTCCCTGGTATTATCAGCAAATCCACGCAGTAACGCGCAAGTAGCCTACAACATATTGTCAGTAGCCAGGCGTGATGGGTTAATCTTAAACTCGTGGTGCAACTCCCACCCACTCACGCAGGAGCGGATCCAGAAAGTTTTAGTGGGGGGATGTAATTTTAAATTAGGTTGAATGTTAACTAAATATAAGACGTTTAGACACGGAAACGGGCTTGAATAAGCCCTTTGAAAATATTTTTATGTCAGGGGCGTATTTAGAAACTTTTCAGGGAGGAGGCATCAAATTTCGTCACTTTTTCAAAAGTACTTTTTCCCGGCAGAGTTAATTTTCAGCAACTTAAGTAGCAAAATGACTCTAGGGGGATCCGGGGGCATGCTCCCCCGAAAATTTTTTGAAAATTTACGTACTGTTATGGCCATTAAAGTGCTTTTTGAACAATTTTCAGGCAAATTTTGTTTATATTTTTGGCCCCTAATTTTGAGTGCTTCACCAAATATGATGCTTTTTGTTCGCACAGTTTCGATTATGCATGCTCAAGGCGACTCAGGCATATTGTTATGAAGAGGTTCAAAATTATGGAAAAATTTTAATTATTCAAAGCGTTGTTGAAAATGGCTGGTGTGGGCCAGGGGGATGCATCCCCACTCTAGATCCGCCTCTGCATCCTAACTTCATTGTCTAACCCTTGGAAAAAATGCCTCACTATGAGAAATCGCTGCTTCGTTGATGCTTAACAAGCGGCAATTACAAGCAAATATTAACCGGAAACTTAGAATCACCGGATAGGTCTAATGTATGACGATTGAGTCGTTTTTATCGCGGTGGAGACAAAAATAAAATTATCAATCCAACAATGTCGGTTTATCACTGACAAAAATGCTATTAACGTAAGTTCATGCGACAAGGGGCTGCAAAAGAGAACTTTTCAACCAATTCATCAGTATGTAGGGTTTCTTGAATGTCCGTTTTCACCGACATCATTTGTCTACCACATTAAGGTGGAATCTTCACACTCCCTTTAATGCTAAGCGCCCAACTAGAAAGCCGTGAATACCATTTTTTCAAAGTCTTTTGATATGACTCGCAATAGTCCGTATTATAATCCTACTCCTCATTATCCTCACTCCCTGGCCCTGATGTAGGTCAATTAAACCAAAAAGTGTTTTTTGTCTTGACTCTAGCTACCGCTGAACAAGTTCCAACGACGCAATTATCTTTAATCTAAATCGATTTAGGCTACCCGATGTTCTGCCCGATGTTCCACTTATGGCACATGCGGTACTTTTGCTCAAATTGATTGAAGGAATGAAGATAACATAGACTAAAGCTTATTTTTTCGGTTGCATAGGCTAAAACTTAAATTCTAGATAACTACTTATCGCTTTGTAATGAAGTTATAAACTTTGTAAAAAAATTTAAGTTCTGAAAAACATTACTCCTCTATTTATCACCAACAAGATAATATTTCGAAAAAACTTTGATTAAGTTTAGCGCATAAAAGACTTTCATTATTTTATGATAACGCAAGAATACTATCCCTATAAAAGCGGAAAAAAATCAAAATAACATTTCGCAACGTTACTGAACTCTAGCTTTTTAGTTTTTCTACCTCAGTACGCTGACTCTGATGTGAGGAGAATTGTAGAATACATTTGAGTTCTGCTTGGCTACCTTGCTTCTGTGACGTAGCAAAGGCCATTGACGCATTCGGTATAACCCGGATGGTAAGCCTGGTCAGTTTACTGTATGTTTGAAACAAAAAAAATTCGCAGGTCATACAGTACATTTTCACGGCTTGTTTCATCAGTGGAACGAACCGACGAAAGTTTGGGGGGGTCGGGGGGTATACCCTCGAAAAAATTTTCATGATGCCAATTACTTCAGCTAAAACCAAATTCAACATTAAACTATCTAGACCGGTGGTTCCCAACCAGGGGTCCGTGAAAAGCTTGCTGGGGGTCCGAGAGTGCATTAAAATTCGACGAAGTTAATCAGCAATAACTTATTCAATAACTGTTATGTTGATGTAGGCACAAGGCAGAAACTTGTAGGCTCCGTACCAAAATACTGTAGTGTACTAGTAGTGCAGTAGGCTGAATTGTTTTTCTATTTGGCTAAATATTGTAATCACCCAACCACAGTTCAGTGTTTTGGTGCAAAAAAAAAAACAAGCTTTTTATAAAATTGCACCAGTGCATTGTATGACATACTTTTGTGATGGTTCTTGAATGTAATGTGTTATAATAAAGCAGTTTGTTGTTTAATTTGACGCACAATATTGCATTTACAGTTTGCTATCACCTAGTTACTTAGTTGGTTACCGTGTTTCCCCTATAATAAGACCTACCCGCAAAATAAGACCTAGCGTGATTTTTGAGGATGATTTTAATGTAAGCCCTACCCTTAAAATAAGCCCTAGTTGAGAGCGGCAGAAAGACGAAAGAGTCAAACATTCTTTTTTTATATTTATTCAAACTGCTTTAATGCGGTGTATGCCATCCTTTTCAAAAAATTCTTGAATAAATTGTTGTTAATGAGTTTCTGAATAAAAAACATGTTAATGGCAAGTAAATGTAGATCTTTTTTCGCAATTTCTGTTTATTTAAAATCTCGTAATTTTTACTTAGTAACTTCATTTTTTGATATATCAAAATAATACATCCCCCGAAAATATGCCCTAGTGCCATATTTTGGAGTAAAGTTAATATAAGCCCCTGTCTTATTATCGGGGAAACACGGTAGTTAGTTGCATATTTATCCTCCTATCACGAGAAAGCGATCAATGCGCTATACGAGCTCGCTTAGGAGTTGCCAGCCATCTGTCTACCAACACCAAGATGGGGTAATCCCGCTAAGTGCCTTTCCCAACGGCACAACAAGTAAACTTGCCGGCTTGTTCTCCACACTGTCCCTTTAATGCTGAACGTCAAGCAGGGAAGCTGTGAATACCAATTTTAAAGTCATTGGTTTGACCCAACTCGGAATCAAACCCCCGTCTAAAGCTCAAGAGACAGACGCTCCATACCACTCGGCCATCTGAGCTGTTTACCAAAAAGCGTGGTTTACCAAACTATTTGCAAAAGTAAAAGTAAGCGTGGTTTACCAAACTACAAAAGTAAGCGTGGTTTACCAAACTATTTGGTTAAAGTTGATCATAAAACGTGGGGGTCCGTAAACTTGATAATCATTGGAAAGGGGTCCGTGACTAAAAAACGTTGGGAACCACTGATCTAGACTATGTAACACCACGGCAACGCAGCTCCATCAAGCATGAACTGCGGTAGGCCTACCATATAATGCCACACAGCTTCTTCTTCCAAGTGCTAATCTCGCATTGCAAAGTTGCTGCAACGTAGCATTTTTACATCTTACATTACTGCACACAGCGCGCAAAACTCACTTTTTTTGTGAACTGCACCAAAGCGTGATGGCTAGTATACACTTTTAACATTTTACTGAGCATCACACGGGCCGCACGGAACAGCCTAGTAGGCCGCAGTGCGGCCCACGGGCCACTGGTTGCACATGTCTACTATTGGATCAGGCAGTGACCATGTGTCAACATGGTCTCAAAGTAGGCAAGTTATAGCTTAAGCTTGGAAGTACAGCTCAGGCTTCGCTTTAAGCTATTTACAGAGGTGGGCACAATTTCGTTAACCGTTAATGGTGAAGCTACTCTTAACTTTTTCATCAACTAGTTAACTTGTTAAATTTCTTTTTAAAGTCTACGGACTAAATTTACTTCCGTTAATGCTGCATAACTTCCGGTAGATTTTCGTAAACGCTTATTTCTCGTATTGTTGGTTAAGTTTGACATCGACGAACTAGCAACTTACGACCAATGAGGTCAAAAAGCGCGATAAAAACGAGGAAACATAGGCTGTTGCTTGTGAGTAGAAAAATTACTTAAATGCTTACCGTAGCCTACGCAAACATTGATATTAAAAAATTTTAAGCTTTTTTTTTAAAGAAATGCCGTTTTAAGTCAAGATTAACGACGTAGGGTAACGATTTTAGTTAACTTACGTTAATTGGAGCTGAATTTAACGAATTAGCCTAAGGTTAACGGAGGTACATAACTGTGCTATCGAAGTAGTGTTTAACGAAGCTAACGTCTTGCATTTACTCGCCCATCTATGGCTATTTATATTATCAACAGCGCAAACCTTTTCTAAATTAGCCTAGTACTGCTGGTACATGCTACCTACTTAACATAGGCTACGGTATTTGGCAACCAATGTAGCCTACTGTTTCGAGATAATCAAAAATTTCCAGTGCATTTGTACCAATATTGAAATCTCAAACAATGGAATCATAGTTCTCTATAATATGGTTGTACAACTGTGTCACGTGACCCACTCGTCACGCATGAGTTACAAGGTACGCTCCGAATTGCTCCCAAGGAGCACATCAGATTAGCAGTTGAAACGACATGAAGCTAGTGTGGAAGGCCTAGTCGTAGGAGACCTAGGCATAGGCCTAGTCGAAGGAAACAGGAGTGCAGGGAGGGATAAGGTGCTGGGGGTGTAGGGGCGGGGGTGCAAATCTATGTTGAGCATTGAGGGATGATTGAGCAAAATTGACACGTCCGCAGATGCCCAATTTTTTGCCCAAAATGAAGTAAAGACCAAAAAAAGTCATCACGTTTGCTGATGCCCAGTTTTGAGTACCGGTAGGCTACTTGGACATTAAAAGTATTGGGGGGGATGCTGCCGAATTCTTGGGGGGAAGCATCCCTCATCCTCCCTGGATTTGCACCCATGTGTTCGGGGAGACGTGGGATAGAGTATGGGGTAAGTGTGGGAGAGTGTACGAGGTGAGTGTTGACAGATTGAGGGTGTGGGAAAAGGGGTGGAGAAGTGAGTTGGGTTGTGGAGAGGTGTGGGAAAAGGCAAAGGCCTAGTCGTAGGAGACGGAGGTGCAGGGAGGGCAACCACCCTCCATTTGTACAATTTGAAAATGCCGTGTTAAAAATTCAAGCACTGTAGGCCTAAAATGTTTTTTGGGCATGATTTGAATGCTTAAAATTAGTTTTGACTGATTTTTTTAATTATTGAGTTCCTGAAAATATTTTTTTTCGGTTCAGCAGGTTTAATGATTTGCGAGCAAATAACAACTTGTTGATACAATGCCAATTTGGCAATAGGCTATCTAGATTTAATGAGGTTGTTGCCTGGCATATTTTTTCATTATGTTTAGTCTACTTGTCCTGAGTCATGTACAGTGATGGGAATGATACTCTAAATTTGCGTTAAGCGATATTGATATGCGATGCACTCAAATTGGGCTAAAGCGATACCAATGCGCTATACTTAAAAATACTACTTTAGCAATACCAATACGCGATACAGCATCGTCGATACTTGTATCTCAATACATTTTTGTAACAAGTTTTAATTACGAAGTTTGACATCATCATAATGCAGTAGTGATTTTTTTCTCAGTAACCTTAACTTTTCTGTCGAAAGTTTTTTTTTTTTCGATACAGTACTCCTATTATGAGCAACAAAGAAATATTTGGGGTATTGCAAAATGAATGTTGGTGGGTCGCGAAAAGCAGTGTTCCCCCAGACATTAAAATTTTAAAAAAATGCTCACAACCAACAACGAAATTTGGACAAAAATGCAAGCTATCATAATTTTAAAAATTTGGGGTATTTAAGCTGATCAAAGACCTTTTATGTTTGTTGCATTTTTCACTTTTTTAGGGAATAATTAAAGACCTATTTTTTAGAGATTCGGACAAAAAAGTAGATCGTCATAAGCTGTGGTTATAAAAAGTGGGTCCCAACTTTGAAAAGTTTGGGAACCAAGTCTGCTCAATCCGTGTTGTTGCTTTTTTTTCAATGCAAGCAGCCTATCCCTACTGTAGCATACTACCCCTACTTCACCTTCACTGTTCACCTACTGACCTAAATTTTTTTGTATTTTTTATTATGGCGAAAAATATTGATTAAAATAAGAAGCTTTAGCATTCACCCACAGAACTGTTGCATTCTCGTAAGTTTTACTTCTTGCATCTACTCGAACCTCCTTTTGACTTTCAATACTCTAAAAGCAGCTTTTTTCCTAAAATCAAAAATCAAAAGAGTTCAGTGTAGCCTACCGCATGCTAAAATTCAGTTCTTAAATTTTGAAATTGCAGTGTATGGCTTTACGGCTACCAGCTTTCAAAGAACAGTATCTGAACTTTTATTATGTCACTATAAAGTTGTTGAAACTTTTCATGCGGCAGAGCAAGAACAGCGCGTAGAAAAGTTTGAAATTGGGAAATTAGGAAATACTTTGACAGCTACTAATGCTGTATCCTGTATATGCTGTATCCTGTACAATTCTCCTGGCCCCAACTTCACTGACCTCAACACCCCCGACCCCAATCCCCCCAACTCCAACCTCCTCGACCCCAACTCTTCTGACCCCATCCCCCAACCACAACGCCGCTGACCCCAGTCCCCTGACTCCAACCCCCCCGACCCCAACCCCCCTACTTCAACTCCCCCGATTTCATCCCCTCTGACTCAAACTTCACTAACCCCCACTCCCCCGACCCCAACCCCCTACTTCAACCCCCCGACCCCAATTCTCCTGGCCCCAACTTCACTGACCTCAACACCCCCGACCCCAGCCCCCCAACTCCAACCTCCTCGACCCCAACTCTTCTGACCCCATCCCCCAACCACAACTCCGCTGACCCCAGCCCCCGGACTCCAACCCCCGACCCCAACCCCCCTACTTCAACTCCCCCGATTTCATCCCCCCTGACTCCAACTTTACTAACCCCGACACCCCGACCCCAACCCCCTACTTCAACCCCCGACCCCAATTCTCCTGGCCCCAACTTCACTGACCTCAACACCCTCGACCCCTACCCTCTCCAACTCCAACCTCCTCAACCCCAACTCTTCTGACCCCATCCCCCAACCACAACTCCGCCGACCCCAATCCTCCTGACTCCAACCCCCCGACTTCAACTCCCCCGACCTCAACCCCCTCAATGCCAACCCACCGATCCCAACTCTCCAACTCTTTCGACCCCAACTCCCCCGACCCCACTCCCCCCGACCCCAACTTTTCTGATCCCACCCCCCAACCACAACTCCGCCAAACCCCCAACCCCAGCCCCCCTGACTCCAACCCCCCCGACCCCAATCCCCCGACTTCAACACCCCCGACCCCAACCCCCCTGACCCCAACTTCCCTAACCCCAACACCCCCGACCCCAACCTCCCCCAAACCCCCTACTTCAACCCCCCGACCCCAATTCTCCTGGCCCCAACTTCACTGACCTCAACACCCCCGACCCCTACCCTCTCCAACTCCAACCTCCTCGACCCCAACTCTTCTGACCCCATCCCCCAACCACAACTCCGCCGACCCCAGTCCTCCTGACTTCAACCCCCCGACTTCAACTACCCCGACCTCAACCCCCTCAATGCCAACCCACCGATCCCAACTCTTCCGACCCCAACCCCCCCGACCCCACACCCCCGACTCCACCCCCCCGACCCCAACTTTTCTGATCCCACCCCCCAACCACAACTCCGCCGACCCCAAACCCCCAACCCCAAATTCTCCGACCCCAGTCCCCCTGACTTCAACCCCAGCCCCCCTGACTCCAACCTCCCCCCGACCCCTCCCCCCGACTTCAACACCGCCGACCCCAACCCCCCGACTTCAACACCCCCGACCCTAGCCCCTCGACTCCAACTTCCCTGACCCAACTCCCCTGACCCCAACCCCCCAAACTTTTCCTTACCTTCCTAAACACTTTCCCACATCTCCTCCACACCCCAGCACACTTTTCCACACCTCCCTCAGTACCGGTACTTCCCCACACATCCCCCCACAACTTTCACTTCCCCCACTTCCCCACATCTCCCTTCACCTTCCCCACTCTCCAACACACTTTTCCACACCCCTTCTCACCTCCCCTTGCCCTTCACCACACCCTCACACCTTTCTCCACATCTCCCTCACCCCCCCACACCCCAACACGTTTTTTACACCTCCCCCACACTTCTCCCACCTCCCTTTACACTTCCCCTCACCCCAACGCACTTCCTCCCCCCTCACTTCTTCCTAAAAATTGTTTGTTATGACACCTGTGATTGCGGCATTGCTGTACTAAAATATCGTGGGAATTCTACTTCCGTACCTTCTCATTGAAGCGTGACAAGATAAAAAAGAGAAAAAGAAGAAAAGAGTTGTACAACCATATTATAGAGAACTATGATGGAATGGTGGTTTCATTAGATTCTTTTCCAGTAGCAGGCCTGTGGAATGAAAACTCATCACGAGAGTTACGACTACCAAGAATCAAACTATACGTAGATCAAAATAGATATACCGGTAGCCTACCTCAGATATTGGCGAAATTTTGTGATTACAGGCATAGACTACGCTTTAGCTGCGGTCTGCTTTCCGTAGTCATGGCCGCTATTATCCGTCCGACTTGCACAGAACCTTTTTTTTTTCAATTTAGCCTCTGCCACCGATAGCAGTCTCAATAATTGATTAAATCATTTTCAAAGCGACGAGCTGAAGACTGAAACCAGAGCTGAAGCATTATCGGAATGAGAACAATTGCGAAATCTGCTTGCGTTATTTGAGTCAGCAGTAATCGAAATTTTTCTCGAAATGCTACCGGTACTAGCCTAGACATACTGCATATCAAAGTAGTCCCGTGAAATTCTGTACCAAAGAGTGCAAAATGTAAACGTGGAGCTGTAGTTTCTTCCAGCTAAGTCCGGATTTCATCAAAATCCGGTCCAGTTAAATCCTAATCCGAATTCGTATACATTTCTGGTGTTTTCCAAATTCCAGGCGACGCAAAAACAACTGTCAATTCTCCAGAAGACGAGTTCTCAGTTTCGCACAACATGCACTTAACTAAACATATTTATTTCGGCACAACGTTCGCTTTCACTTTAGCTAATACATAATTTACGATTCAAATCTTACGCAAAAAAACCCTCATAAAACCAAAACAAATCAATGTCACTTACACTGCAAATACAATTTTTTGATACAGAAAATCAACACCAATTAACAGATTGAAAAGTGCTTCGTTTGGCCTAATACACTGCAAGAATCGCAAATTATGTTTAATGTGGTTAATTGCTTGCTGAATAAAACCAAAAGCGCACAGCTGAGAAAACAACTTTAAACTATGATTTCAATTTTGAATTAACACAACATGCAAATAAAAAATTATTCGAGATTAACATTACTTGATAATATGAAAAATTGAAGACATTTTGCGGCAGAAACTTCAGTAACTTACTTTCAAAACGAAAACGGGAATACAGGGCAGGCGGATATTAAAACAACATTCAGTAACGATACAGATATAAAGCGATTGCTTAGTTAACACCCAATGCTTTCAGTGCCAATGATGAAAAAAATGATTTGTGAAATGTTCTGCATAGTGATTCAATGATTAAACTCATAAACAATAATGTAATATAAAATAACAAAACAGCTTGCTCCTTTAAACTAAATATTGCTTTAAAGTCCAAACAGCACAAATAATTGTAAATAGTTTGGTATAGTGCTAGGCAATTACGCAGAAACAATTAAGAAAAACCAGCAACAGCGATAATGCAGCAACGTAAATAACAAGAGTTATTTCATTTTTATACTAGCAAATTCACAATGCTTAACAGTTATAATGCACATCAACTAACATAAAACATTCTACAATAAACGGAATAGAAAAATGTGAAAGTTATAAAAACACAAGAACAGAAACAAAATACAACTTTAAAATCCGCATACAATACTAATAATAAAGTGCCAGCAAAATAGCATCGTTGCGAAATCGGTATATCGTGATAACCGCGGACCAAGGGTTCATGCATCTCTAAATTTTTAGTTGTAAATATTAGTGCAGCAATGTCAGTAATACTTCGATACTTTCAGATGCGCAAAACTGAAAGATAAAAACATTTTCCAAACAAAAATTTTTTGGATAGGCTCCTGAAAAATCAGACTCCCTAAACCGACTCTCCATGGGCTGGCGTCCACCGCATTTTTGGTACAGTTGTTTTACATTAAAAAATAACAATATCAGGATAAGCAACCAACTCCTTTTCTAAAATTACTGTATTCTGATCTAAGAAGTGCCAACTAACACCAATCATCCTTATTGAAACACGAACTGAAAACAAGCCAAAGTTGGTGTTGAACTAATGAGAGATATGCATATTGAAGTAAAACCAACACAGTACGAAGATAAAATCAGGGTAAAAAACGTTATAAAAAATAATACTACAAGGCATTGATTTGAAGCCATGGTTTATAGAAATAACATATTAGAAGCAACTGAGGACAGGTCGGATAGACTGTAACTTCATGAATATGAAACTGCGGAATTCAAAAAATTGCAATCAGCTTTTCTTGGAAGTTCACAAAAGGGAGAAACTACCCCTAAATCGGTTGTCACGGCAACAAACTCGTTACAACCAAACGCTTTCACGTGTCTCACAGGATGTTCAGAATAACTTCCGACTGTCTGGATTGACAAAACTGAAGTTTCGAAACAGCTGTTGGTCGATACTATTGATCACGTGCTTGTCACCCTGCCAAATTACAAGGAAGTGAAGTTACGTTATCACGCAAATATTTACAAAACATTAATTCTACCGTACTCATTGGTTTCCACGGCAAGTTAAAGCAAGAAGCTAAGTGATATGCTGCAGTAGCATTGAAAGTTACTGACAGCATATTACTTGCTAACTTGGTTGAACTCAGAGTCACACACTTTACAAGAAGTGTACGAAATCATGTTACAATGCACAGATGAAGCCGTTACCAAAACCGCGTAAATATATCACTCATGATTCAAGAGAGACAGCTCAACTATGCTGTCGTTTAAAATTAATTTTTCATTATACTCGCGGAATTACGCCGAAGCGCCTAACGAGTGGCCGCAGTGGCGGGTCCTATCTCCGAAAAAACATCGCAGCGGTGGCGAGCCGTTGGCGACACAGCGTTTGATCTGAACGAAAATCGAACGCTAAATCTTCCGCACCAAAAGCGATGTCTTTAACAGCTGCGCTAAGAAGCCGTTTTTTTTGCTATTGTTAGCAATTTGCTATTTCCTTGCCCAGCAATGTATATAAGCTACATTTCTACTGAGAAGCAATGACATCAAATAAAACGTTAAAATCGACGAATGGTTTTTTCAACTCACCTTTGTTAAATTAGGTTTTGCCGTGATAAATTCTTTATCAAAGTTGCCACTATCGTCGGCAGATCTCTGCATGAAAAATAGGTTATAAAAACTGTTAAATGACGTCACAGTACGTCAGCAAGCGCTAAAACTAGTGTCTACGAGATGCAAGCTTCCGGTTAATTGCAAGTTGGTGTATATGGTGCTTTACTAAGAAGTGCAAAGATTGATTACAAAATAACTTACAACTTTCGGCTTGAATGGAGGCTCGAGAAGGCGTTTTTCAAGCATTGCAAAATCAATAGTGCTGAAAAATCGATGTTTCTTGATGTCTTGAGCAACACCCAAACGTTTTGTAACGTCCTTTTGAAGAAGCTGCAAATATATTATAAGGTAAACTCGCTTTCGCTTAAACTTAATTTTGCTTTGTCATAACAACAAGTACAAGCATGTCCCATATCAATATCACAATTAAAACTCCTCTGTATGCGGTATTAGTCTCCTAAGTCATTGACATAATGTAGTAAGTGGTAACTCCTTTCCCAGTCGCTTCTACTTCTTCCACAAAACATAATCAACTGCTTAGTGAAAGCAGTGGCGGCTGGTCAACACAAGAGTCGAACCACATCATCACGCAGCTATAACTTTAAGAATACTGTTGATTTACACCAATGCCGTTGATCACATTTTAATAAATTTCTCCCAAGGCTAATCCAAAAATACAGCAATCTTGCAACAACTAAGCAAGCACACATGGCAAAACTTTTTTAACAAAATTATAGTTTTGCTAGTTGGGACAAAATACAATCACACAAAGTCGATTGAAACGTAATTTTACCCGTACCTATGAATAGGAATAATACACTGCTTCTGCTTAGCATGTAACGTATTACGAACCATACCAGTATGGAAATGTGTAGTGAATAAGCGTATCTATAGTTGGCTGCGCTGCAACCGTGAGATGACTCACAAGTCAAATGAATGACTGATAACTGAATATTGCTGAGCAAAGACTAGTACCAGTAACCAATACTAGCAATTCAGCAACATGTTACCTTGAATCGAAATAAATCAATTTCTCTTTTGTTTTTAATTCCTTTCGTGAAAAAACGGCAGACTTAATCTCTACATCAATTCTCCACCGTTCTATTTGCTAGGCTGCTAGCTAATATAAATTCATTCGCTTACAGTTAGCATTTTATGAAGTTGCCCCAAGAAGATGGAATACCGCTTGCTGAGCTTCCTTGCTTTATATATCGCGATTGTACTAAATAACGATGCACTGAGTCATTTACTTCCCGCCTTTTTATGATGCCAAACACAGCAGGATTAAAATGATAAAAAATGTGCCGCAAAGCTCAAATTCAAGTAAACTTTGATCGTAATTGTTCAGCAAAAAGTAGCAAACGTGATTTACGAACCTCTTCAAGCAGCTCAAGCTATATTCGTTAGATAACATCAGCAGAGAACCCAGCATAACAATTCAGCGGGTGCATTTTCAGCTTCGTTTTATTTTAATCTAAAAAAATTATCGACAAAAAACAATTACCCTTGAGACACAATCTATAGCATCTCTCGGCATCCATTTGGGATATATAGGCTGTTTGTTTTGAATAGCATCAAATAAATCCTCCTCATCTTCTCCGTGGAATGGAGACTGTCCCAGGAGCATTTCATACAGGAGAACTCCACTTGACCACCAATCAACTCCAAAGCTATACTTTTTTCCTTGAAGAATCTAAAATTAATAATCTATCAATAGAAAAAAGACAAAAATACAACAGCGTGGTGTTAAAATCTATCGCTATTTTAATACCCTTTGTTGTAAATTTAAAAGATTTAATGCATTTTACTAAATGTATTCTTATTCAAAACTGATTTAATATCTCAATTTAGATAGAGGTGCAATTGTGTACACCTATTCTGCCGCCCAAAAATACAAGCGCCGTATCTGCAATTCTGTTAATTTCACTTTTTTCAAAGTTTTGATAGTAGACCTACTCAAAAAGCTTTCCCTTGTAGTATGTTTAGTTTTTCGAAATTCGGTCTGGATCAAATTTTAGAAATTTTAAAATGCTGTATCTGCACCTATTTTCAACCTCTTGCGAAATAAATACGACGTATCTTTGCTAAATAGTTGTAATAAAACATATACTGTGAATTATGATATTCACTACTGCAATATTAAGCATTATAATAGCATTTTGAAAATACAGTACGGCGTGTTTGCTTTGTAACAGTGACGAGTTTTGGAGTCAAATACAACGAAAAATACAAGTTACTGAATTTTTGTGGCTAGCGGTTAATGCTCAAAATACTTCCTCATTTCGTGACTATAAAATATTGTTGTTTTCATAGCGATAAAAAAAGAAACAGCAAAACTTGTCAATAGTAGTAACATGACTTGTTTTCGTCAGAGATAGCGAAGTTAAAACACCTTCATGCAATTAGCTACGTAACAATGGCTTCTATAGTAAAACATTTCCTGCCATCAATCTCACATAGGCATTTCCCTATTACAGTATTTTTTTATTACTTGCGGTTTACCGCAGCTTCGCGTCATAACAATTGCCTCTTCAAAAATCGAATAGTTTTTCGCGTGTTTCTCGAAAACTGTATTTTGCAGATCCGGCGTTTTTACTTAGTACGGCAGTATTGCCATAAGCTTTGTTAGGAACAGCTTAAAAAAAGCTGTTTTCGCATTAAGCTTCAAGAATTTAAAATTCAAGAATTAAAGTCTAAGAATTTTGCTTTACGATTGTTGAAGCTTAATGCGAAAACAACTTTTTTCAAAGATATTCTTAAGTTCTGTACCACCAATAATTATAAGCTTTGTTGTATCTTGGAAACAGCAATAGTTTTGATGGCGTGGGTTCGCATACCACCGCTGCAACAATTTAGCGAAACACTCAACTGCAACAACTTCATGGTGTAATACCGTGAGATATATGCCCAAAGTAACTCAGTAATCAGTATGTAAACAACTGTGATTAGTCTAAAAGCAGCATATCTCTACAGTAACTACGACAAACTGCATGCTTATTTCTGTCGTGAATAAAACTGTGAGAGATGTTAACTGAAAAAGAATTCTTTTGTTACCTCCTTGGGCAGGAACGTATTTACGGGGGGAGGGGGGTTCGTGCCATGGCCACCCCTTTTTGATTTTATTTTTCATACAAACGTTGCTAAGCAATAGAAATATACCAGACTTCTCATAGTTTTTATAGCTTATGCTCCTCCCCCTTTTAAAATTTCTCGCTACGCCACTGACCTCGGGTGCGATGTAATCCGGAGTCCCACAGAATGTAGTTGCTCTATTACGTTCACTGGTATTTTCTCGGCACATTCCGAAATCAGCGATCTTAGCATGTCCTTCCGCGTCGAGCAGAACGTTGTCCAGCTTTAGATCACGATACACGATGCCTAAAATTTTTTTCATTTACAAATTGAAATACAAACAGATAAAGGTTGTAGATGCAGCTAAAGTGATAAGCTGGTTCAAGCAAATCACTCTCCCGTCATGCTAATCAAAAAAACATCGCACAATAATATCAATAAATTTTACTTAAAACCATCCTCTCCAGCCTACGATATTGCGAGCCTCTAATTGCATATTTGCCAAGCAAGCAAAACACAATACAAGCTATAGAAGCTATGCTACAGGCAATAACGTGAAACATACAGCCTAGCCTGATACGAAAGCCACGGTATGTATGAGGAAGAGATTGAGCGCAAAAATCATCAACCTACCTTTAGAGTGAAGAAATTGAAGGCCAAGAGCAATTTCCGCGGCATAAAACTTAGCTCTTGGTTCCGTAAATCTTCCGCTAGCTTGGATATGGAACATCAAATCACCTCCGTTTAAATATTCCATGACAAAAAACAAATGTTCCTGCAAAGTTATTAAACATTATATCACGTATAACTGGAGAAGTTACCATCGCTCAACGTGCTATCACTTTTGTGACCGTATAGATGTCTTGAAATGTCTAGATTTAAAACTAAAGTAACTTCAAAGAAATTTGCACTGCTTATAATTTTAACGGTTTATTCGACTAAACGTGTAAAAACCCAACAAAATCAAGCTTCAAAAAGTTCCCCTTTCGATGAATTTTCAGTTTTTCTTTCGACAAAAATAATTGTTGATACATTGTATAAAAAACAACGCTGTCATTTGACCAAACGCAAAAGTTGTCAGCTAAAATATCATGCATGTAATATTTTCTATCCCAGCACGCTATTTCGGGAAGGTCCTATAATAAAACCCGCACCATTTACGGACAAAGCAATTCAGTGTTCTCAATAACACATTCACATCGACTGCTTCAAATAATTTACAACATCAAATCACATGGGAGAAACCAAAAAAATTATAAGCAAAAGTTTAAAATACAACAGCCAATGCATTAAATATAAGGCAAAAATATGCCGTTCTAAACATAGATCATTTGAATCAAATGCAGGTTGTTGGGCAAAAATAAAACACGCTACAAAACATTTTGCAACAGAAAACGATAACTTGCGATGTAATGAAATTGGAAGCAACGAAATTTGACGCTTGACTAAATGCAACGGTGAATTTCAAAAAGGAGCTTAGATTTCCGGGCTGGCAGATCGGGCACAACGTCGTCAACGATTCGCCACCGCTATTATTAACACGCTTCGACGTAATATCGCGAGTGTATTATTTGATTTGATGCTAGTCTGTTCAGTTTGTTAAACTCGATGTAAATCCCAGCACAATATTCTAGGTATATAGCCTGCTTTGGCTGCATTACATTTATTTTAGAAAACAATAATTACGAAGAAACACGCACCTTCGTTTGGTATGTGCAGAACAAGTGGGTGAGGTAGGGGTGCTGGCATGAGAGGGCTAGCACTCTTCTTTCAACCATTGTGCATTCGATATCATCGTCTTCCACAACAACTTCCTTCTTTAACGCTTTAATGGCAAAAAATTTCTTGTGTCCTTTCAACTCTGCCAGCAACACCTGAATCAAAGATAAACCGGTCGGTCAGCGCACTAGTTCAAGACATAGCTATCGGTGCGGGAAGTCTGGGGTTCGATTTCCGGGGCGATCGAATTAGACACAGTGTCGCCAACGGCTTGCCACCGCTGCGACGTTTCTTCGGAGCTGTGTTGCCCCGGCGCTAAGCCGCGAGATGGGCTTTGCCACTCGTAACACGCTGCGGCGTAACGCAGCCAGTATTACAAAGATTTGATTTTTTTTATACACAATAAGCTTTTTATACACATAATGATTTTTTTATACAGATAAGACGCATAAAAGCAAAGTCACTGCTTCAGTTCTATGTATGAGCAATTTAGCGTCAATTTCCGTGACGTCGTCACTACGCACATATCGTGGGCAGCAAGTACCTCACTGCAGCAAGTACAGCATTTAACCCTGTATAAAATAAAAGTGAAACCGAAGTGGTTTTTAAAGTCAAACGAACTTAAGATCATTTTATCATCAATTTACAAGCAGAAACTGAATTATTTTATTCAAAACAAAGCTTTCTGGCAAAACTAACGCAAAACAAATCCAAAGCAAAACGCAAATAATCTTGCTACGACATAGAGTGGCAGCGTATCGTTTTGCTTGATGCATATATAGAATCTGCAGTGTTTGTAAAAGCTATTTATTTAAAGTAGCACCTAAATAAATACGTAGCGTGATTACAAAAGTCCCAATATATAATGGTGTTTGCGCAATAAAGCAGACAAAATATAACGAGTATTAAGTAATTGAACATAAGGTAAACGTATCAGTATTACTTTCACTTCTTTCCTAATTTTAATTTCTCGGTATCTCCTCCCCAATTGGAAATTGTCATTTTGATATTATTCACACGCGAACTAGAATTAACAATATCAAGTGCCATAAAAATACAACTAAGGACAATGCATCAAATGGTGTTGAAACAAACGAAAAAAAGAAAGTTCTACTGCACTGAACCTGATCAGCGCTCACCGCAAGCGACGTACGCTTGTACTTACAACAAACGTGCGCATACGCATCTCATCTAATCTTTTGGTTAACTACTATAGACGATCGCAACGCGAACTCCATACGCTAACCAAGCACCGACAGACTGACTGAAAATTGTAAAACACTTATTATTAAGAGATCATTTGCGCTTACTTTTCCAAAACTGCCCTTTCCAAGAACTTTTAATAACTGGAAATCCTCCGATTTAAATTTACGACCTGAGGGCGGAAGTCGGATAGAACGTGGGGCTGGTTTGGGAGGAGTGACATCATTTCTGGGGGAAGGAGTGGGGGTAGGAAGAGGGGCTGCTTCGCCAACGGGGGAGCGATCAGGTAGAGATGGGGGTGATTCCCAAGGTGGTTCGAAAGCAAGATCTGCAAAAGGGAATGCGTAGTCTGTTTTGAAAATCGGGTCTTTAAAACCAAGAAAAACTATAGAGGAAAACAGCATTTTGCCTTGATCTTGGTCCGTAAAGGTTTGTTTTAGGCACACCACAAGACCGTGGTAATATTACATAAACAAAGCGTGGAAAAACATTAAGAATTAAGCGCAGACTTAAACCAAGCATTAGGAAGACTTTCAGAAAAATTGGAAGCGTTTAACTAAACAGATTATCTAACATAAAAAAAATCAAATCTTCATTGCATTCACGGCATTGCGCCAAATGTGTAACGAGTGGCGAGGCTCATCTGCATGGCTTAGCGCCTGGGCTACACAGCTACTAAGAAACGTCGCAGCTGTAGCGACATCATCTTCGATTTGACTGGCCCGGAAATCGAACCCCATACTTGCCAATTCCCACACGGTTAGCGATGTCTATAACAACTGAGTTGATCTGAAGTGATACGTAAAATTCAGACTAGGAGAGCTACAACTTACGTCCATAAAGTTACCTGTGGGTCCAGGACCAGGAGACAGCGTACGTCGATTTCTTAGCAATGTAACATCTTCATAAACGCCTGTTTCTTGTGTTTTTGGATAGATTGATTTCTTTTCTGGTTGCTGAAGTATACAAGAAAGCAATTATGCTAAGATTTAATACAGTCACGTAAAGCCATAAACACACAACCTAGGACCATGTGCCACTGCTTTGCGGAACCGCCTATAAAGCAATTTGGACTTCTGACTAACCCTGTGTGATCTCTCTATTATATCCAAGTAATGCTCTAGGTGTTGTTTAACTTTTATTTTAGAGCAGCGCTGCGTTGATGGACCAACCAATGAAAAATCAGAAACTGTAATTCAGCAAAGACAACAGTCATTACTTCATCTGAGGCAAGCTTTCCAATTTCATCGAGCGCGGCGGCAAGCATGGCATCGTTGACTCCACACGTGTGCGCCATTTTCTTGTAGCATTTGTGATGTGCATTGGTGCCACATTCTGCAACACAAGATCAAATTGATAAACCTACTGTTTAAAAAAAACTAGCCTTTCATCCAGCGGTTGTAACTCTTATTCAGCTCAACATCAATGTCGTTATGAATAGATATACCTTAAAGTCTATGCAGCAATTATTGTGGCATGCATTTATGTATGACTTATTAATGAAGTAAAAGTTTATCCGAGCACCAGATTCGAGCCGGTGAATAAGCATTTCCTAAGATTAGGTATTTTAAAGCCGAAAAGGCTGTTTAAACATTAGTAAGTTCATGCCGCCTATTTAAGCATGCAACCTTCCCACGCGAATTTCTGGTATGAACCCAAATAACCTAATAGTGGTAAAAAGGTAACTAAACTTTAAGGCAGTACGTAAATTCATTAAGTTTTAATGATAACAAAAATCATATCTTATTATACTCGCGGTATTACGAAGCGTGTAATGAGTGGCAGGGCTCAGCTACGCAGTTTGCAGCTACGAAAAAACGTTGAGAGGAGGTGAGTCGTTGGCGAAAGTTTTGAAGATGGCAAAAACTTCGAAACGAAAAATTGCTAAAATTAGGATTTACACAGTCTATGCACAAAGGCACAAAAAAGCTACCAGATACTATATAGTTGCATTAAGTTACTAAAATAGTCTTTTACAAAGGAGCATCGTGAAAATAGATACTTGCGTTGCGCTGCAACAATTTAATTTTAGAATCGTACAACGCTTGCGTCACGATAAGACATGTACACGTCGCAGCAGTCTTTGCGAAAGTACATATTTATAGTTTTTTAATTAATGAGCATATCACTATAATCAGAACTAATAATACCATATTATACAATAGTCGAAAATTTCTCATAGAAAGGCTTAAGCGTGATAGACTGATCAATGCACAAACCTTGTACACATTCGAGTTAACAAGCGTTAAAGTCTGTTTACGGATAAACAAGAAATAAAACTTTTAGTTCGACTGAAGTTAAAAACTGTGGTGATTTTGTTTCCTTGTATAGCAAGCGGAATAACTTTGCATAGGTATAACATCATACAAAAATGGCTAATATTCAGCAACTTTATCTTAATATCGCGATAACAAACGAAAAGCTAGTTCAGCCACAACAAGCTGTGCAGGAATAGAGGTTCCTGCTAACTGAAAAAACCATTGTAACCCGGTTTTGTAACGGCACACATACTTCCTGGTATAGATATCAACGTGTAGGTGTCTTACATTTTGCAAAGCTAAGCATTTCTGACCGAAGAACAACTGTCTTTCTATGAAGATATTACCGGTGTATATCAAAGGCTATCATGATGAATAAAACATTGAAGAATAGCCATTGCAAAATGCTGCGCTATACTTGCCGGCAAACAATTTAAAATCTTAGGCTGGGTATCGGTTAACAATCATTTATGAACAAAGCTATTGAAATAAACCCTCTTAGCATGTGAACTGATGCATAGAGACCACAACGTGTTATCCGTAAGTCAATACACCACCATTAAGTCGACCTTTGGGAAATACTTACAATTGATTTGAGCCTAGAAACTTTTTCTATAATTTGTTAAAAACGTCTATTTGGTGGCTAAAACAATTGCCTGAAATCGTTCGAAATCTAAAATCAACTACTTAGTAGTTTTTTTATGAGTTACGTTGCAATGATAGCGTAATTACAACTCCATGTCCATCGTCAAGGTCATTTTGAAACAAAAATTAGAATTCAACTTTTCTCAATTTGAGCAGTATTTTGTATTCGGGCACAAATCAAATATTTAGACAGGATAAAAATATTTTGTTTAGC
Organism: Trididemnum miniatum; assembly: GCA_964006365.1. Lineage (NCBI taxonomy): Eukaryota > Metazoa > Chordata > Ascidiacea > Aplousobranchia > Didemnidae > Trididemnum > Trididemnum miniatum. The sequence continues at coordinate 11,479,110 of OZ023236.1, read as the reverse complement.
CTAAAGTTAATTTATCTTCAGTAATGATTAACAGAGTTAACAGCACTCATCATGAGCTATAAGAAGACACTCTGCTCGCAAAAAAAATGTAAAGCTCATCACAAGTACACAAATTTTTTGTATAAAGTAAACAAGTGGGTTTTAAAAATAAACAAACAACTGAGGTTGTTTTCACATGACAGAACTAAAAGCAAAACAGAGAGATAGGTAGATTGTTCGAGTCAGTAGCAACATAATATGCGAGTAAAATACCATTGGCTCCAGCCGTGGTCGAACCCGCTAATGAATTTGTAGCCGATGCGGGGTACCGAGTTATTTTTTTCAAAATTTGACTTCGGTCAATTGATCTAACTGTATGCAAAAATTTCGGTCATTTCTAATATTTTTCGGTCATGAAGTAACAAGACGTGGAACGAAATATACACCATCTTCTTTGTAACCGCAACACAAATAAAAACTACTTTGATCAGTTCGATGTTAGCTAAACCTGACACTGTGACACCGGCAGTCCGTTTGCACTTGTTGCTTGTATATTGGCAAGATGTTTACTTCGGTCCGCTGACCAAAATGGCTTTAATTTTTTCAGTTTTTACGAATTTAATTTGGACTATGACCGAAATTTGACCGAAAAAACCAGCCGTGGTGCCGTTTGGCCCGTCATGAATCAAACCCATCATATAGTATCTTTAGTCCAATGCAGCTGTGCAAGGAAAGCTACACATTAGACATTAAGTCTTTTGCGATATTTGCGATTAGCAACCGGAAATTTGATTTGAGAACAGAGTATGGAGGATTGAAGTTGAAGTTAATTACCTTCACATTTTACTCCTTGCCGCATCAAACCATACAGCATTGATCCACAGTGATCACAGAAAGTAAATGTCTTGTAACTATGGACTTTGAAGCGATGAGGAAGATTAATTTTGAATCTTTCTTTAATGTACTGAAAATATTAAAAGACACGTATAAATAAACTTTTAACAGTTGCTGTTAGCCATTCTAAGTTGAGAAGGGACTATACCTTAGCTATACCAAATTGAACACTCCAATCAGATTTTAAAATATGACTACAAAGAACGAAATGCGTTTCAGTTTAAGTTCAAAATACTATTAAAGATAGATCTAAATGTAGCAACACAAACTGGTTGAATTAGAAAGAATCCAAAGCAAATATCACCTAACAAAACCGTAAATTGGTTAATGATACAAAAAGTGGAGGCTTGGGCTCGAGACGGGTCATTTCCGCGTGACCGACTCGTCGATAAGAATTGTTTTACGTCTCAGGTCAGAGCTCGATCTAGAATTAGATGCAGAGTTAAGGGTGAAGTTAATTGTCACAGCTTCGATTGAAACGCGCCGCATCGCCGTGCACTGCTTGTGCATAAAATCGACGTAACAACTCACCAACGTAGTTGGAGTTCTGTGAGCTGTTTTGTTGCAGGTGCTTAATATAAGACCCAGGCACTTTTTGTGGACAGCGATACCACATTCTGTAAAAATCAAATTTAATTACTCGTTTCATTCGTGCTTGCTGTGCGTTAGTTTTGCGCCCAGCGCTTTTCTGAACTGCTACTACAATTTTTAAAACACAGTAGTAATAGTGTCTTGATTTGATCGAACTCGAGCCCAGGTTTTCTGCTTTATAGTTACAAGCGATTCCGCTGAACCTAAAACATTGCGCAAGGCAAAGCACCTTGTGTTCTACGACAACGCCGAGCACTTGGATGCCATTGAAAAGCTCAGTCGGGAATTGAAAAATAAGACTTAATTGCTTCGCCATAGACTCTACTAAGCATGCTTAGCTCAATCATTTCGTCCCAGCACTATCTCACCGAGTTAAAATATGACTGAATGCATTAATTTGAAACTGTTTATTATGTGTACTTTTAAAAAAATGTTACAACGTCAAGCTCTTCAGCAACATCCAAACAAAATGTTGAAAGCTGTCTTGCTTAATGCTTATTACCGTGCGAATAACTGATATTAATCTCATTTAATCGTTCACCGAGGATTGCTGTAATGCAGTTATGTGTAAAAAGCTAGAAATGTACTACGCAATATCCGATGTAAAAATTGATAGCGAAAGCTTTGAGAGTCACAAAAGCAGATTTCACTGTACGAGTAAACACGAGCAACTGCTTTTGAAGGAGTAATCTTGTTGTCTATACAAATAGGTTACTTGGGATATTAAGCAAAAAAATAAAAAATGCTGAAAAGTGGTGAAATACCATTGCAACAAAAACAGGTAACGAACCATAAATAGTTGAGCTTAATCGCTCAAAACGATGCCCTTTACTTGCTCACCGGAAACTATAAAAATTACCGTGTCACGGAACTGGGAGGTAATTAACTAACATTTAGTTAGAAATCATTATCACTAAATATACATTACTTCGTCAGTTAATTAATTTCAAAACATCTCGTTATTATGAAACACAAAGTGCTTACAGTAGAGGACAAGAGTAATAAAATGACTAGTAAATAATGGGTTAAAGTGTTGCATGAACCGGCTAAAACATCATAGCATTTTTTGCCACACGAAATCGATATATATCTAACGAAGTGGCGATACTGTAATGATGTAAACTGCACTATGCGTATTTTAGAATGCTCAATGAATCAAAACTAGTAAAAAGTTTTCTGAGATCGTTTTACCTAACGAACTCTTCAAAATGAACTGGAGACAGCGTAATATTTTCATGATAATACATAATTATTTTGGGAAACAAAATAGACCAAAAATCATACGTACTATTGTGGAAACTGGTAAAAATATACACGAATACACAAGGTATTAGCTACAAAAACTGACTGTGTCACCGAAATTGTTTGCTTACTTTTTGAAAACGTGCTGAATTTGTTTGCCATTTTGGCGTGGATTCATAGTTCTAGCGCGCAGATAGAATATTGATTTTTCTACAAAAAACGTGCTAACAAACGTACCTTTGCATTGATAGCCTTGTTTATTTAAACCCCATAGGAACTCTTTACAGACGGAACAATAGGTAGGTTGCTTGAAAAATCGCGCCACCATCTCATGGCCCTTGATATTCAAAATTTTCGCTTTCTTAATGGCACCTCGACGATGTCCTATTCCTCTCTGGGGAAGCTCATCGGTAGTTTTTATCAAATCTACCAAAAATACAAAATTATCTAAAAGATAGAGGGTCTATGCACGAAAAAATGACAAGATCACAGTGCCAGGTAAAATTCTAACTAGTACGTACACTGTACAGAAACGCACATCAATACGATGACAGTCTACCGTCGTCAATCACGAAAAAAATCTAAAATTTTAATCACTTCCGTAAAAATGTTGCACTCAATTTCTTCGAGTAACATTAATCCCAAATCAACATATAATTAACATTTGACGAAATTTCCAAAATTACATTCACTTTAAGGCTGATAGTTCACATTTGCGCTTGAAAATAACACTTTGGCTGCTTAAAGAAAACTAACCTTCCTGTTCCACAAAAAGTTTTACACAAAGCTGTAGCCTTCCACTTGGTTGCAAATCCAACTAAAAAAAATATTTAAATGAAAAGAATTATAAAATTTTAAGGGTTCAATTAGGCGTAGTGGGTAAAGACATCACTATAGGCGCGGTAGATCTTTCTGGGTTCGATTCCAAGACAGGTCAAGTCGAACACAGCGTCGCCAACGGCTTGCCAACGCCGTGGCGTTTCTTCTAAACTGTGTTGCCCATGCACTAAGCAACAGAGATGGACCCCGCCATTCGTTACAGGCTTCGGCGTAATGCTGCGAGTATAATGAAGATTTTTCAAACCTGAAATGAAAAAAAAATCGATTATCAACTATACCTTTTAACTAGCTACGAGAATAAATATTAAAATAATGAAAATGCTTGGTATTCTTCTTTGTTCAGCATTTACGATAAAAGGATTGACTGATTGTTTAGTTTTCTACTTTTGAAATTAAAAACTACCGTAGATATGCGTTGAATCCTGTTTTAATACTTCCTGCAGCAAAAAGCATGACAGTAAACAGACAAAACACGTTATAGCAAACCACAGCCAAAACTTGTTGGCTTATATATGAGTTAAAAACCTACCTATCATATATTATAATCTCAGAATAAAAGTTTCAAACATAAAAGTTTTTACGACTACCAGTGACCACAGTACTGCAGTGGGCTACAAAGCAAAAAGCAAACCGATAAGCAGCTCTTACCCAAACATCTGTTCCCGGGTCACCAACATTTTGATCTTTGCACTTATCAGCTAACAGTTGAATTCCAATATTGCATTCACCTACTGTAACATCCGATTGTCTCATCAGCATGACCTAAGGGTTAAAAAGTCGGTTCTGATATTCAATTTTTGATTGGTGTAAAAGCAGCAGCTAAACCAGCGATTCCAGAACTACAATAGATTCCATTGTACTTTAGTATGTAGTGAGTCATTGTCAAGGCTTAGTTGAATACAACCATGGTGCAAACTTGCATGGCAGAAACTGCTGAAAACAACAGCTGAATCTGTGTCTCCGAGTGAATGCCAAAAGAAAAACAATGGTTGTGTTTTTCTCCGTTGGTAATATTAATCTCATATTTATTACGTTTTCAAAAAAGTATCGAACTAATACATACAAATAACAGTACACACCATACAACAATATGTGACAGTTTATTGTTTTTTACTTACTTGTACTACTCTGCCATCTTTTAAATGTGAATCAAAGGAGCAATCCCAATCTGGATAAAGAGTTTTTTTTCTTTGAATCAGGGTACCTCGGACACCTGCAAAATGGTCATACTCGTTATATTCACAACATTGTGTCAGCGGCGTAGGAAAGTCGTGGGTTAAACTTTCCCACACATTTCATTTCGCTTGAGATAAAAACGATTCTCAATTGTTATCTTTCAAGGTACATTTTTATTAAAGGCTTTAAGAATAAAAATTCTGATTTTGATACTTTAGATAAACAATGTAGTATCTATTCATTGTTCATATGCTCTCCAATTCTCCCAATTCTAGTAAAAAAGCTATAAATTTAAGAAAAAATTTTATTCGAAAATCAAAAGAAGTTCTGAGCAGTTCTTCAAGATGGCCAACTGTCCAAGCAATGAAGCAACTGGCTACTTTTATGGCTAAAAAATAATGTAGAAGGTTTTAATCGATTGTTTTTCAAAATATCTATACACCTTTAACTACTGTTATCAAATGATCTCACCATTTTCCATGATACATTCTTTAACATTCACAGCAACAAAGTGGTCCATTTTATTGCTGTTTGATATTGTACAGTTGTCCAGTTCACATTTTACCACTTTAATTCGAACAAAAGGAGGCATGATGAAATATTTCAAGAGCTATAATCCAAGACTAAATGGGTTGGTAATTCAGGTACTCTGGTGCTGTACCTTTGTCAAATGTATTGATCCCGTAACGACAGCAATCAGTATCGATACAAATCGACCAAGAAAATAAGCCTTGATAAAACACTTATTTACACATATACACACGCTTATCGTGGACACTAAGTAATTGTCTTTACTGAGAGTCAACCGGTGAAATTTCAATCACTTAAAAAAAACAATTTAACCCAAATCTGTAACAGATAAATATATATGTTATCTATATCTGTCAAGCAAATCTGAAATATAATATTTTCACCATCTTAGTTACTAGCAAATATATAATGCCTTACAGCTGCAGTATTACTACTAAAGTACCAAGCTTACGGTGCAAGTATACTTACGATCCTTGTCATCATGCTGACACAATAACATGGAGATGATTTTTTGAGACATGTATTGTGATGAGGTAACTTCTCTTCTACTCCCAATTCAACACACCATTTATTACATAATTAATGGCAAGCAAATTAGTTATATTGTTGGCAGAAAAAATAAAATAGCCAACCATAAAAATAATGCAGTTGACTCGTATATATTTCTGCAGTTGCATAACAAAAAATATAGTTTAAAATCTTAACAAAGGATCAAAATTGCACATTAGTGACATTGAAAACAGCTTTGGATAGAACTGTTGTTCTTCTCCAATGGCAACAAGTTAAGAATTGTAGACCCAATAGATGCAATGCAAACTGAGAAAAACACATTACATCATCATGCTTAGGTTTGAACCTTACGCAGAAGAATACCTACGAGTAATTTTTAAAAACTGCAATTTAAATATGACAAAACATAACAATCAAAGCAGTGAAATGAGTAGCAACGAAAGAATAGTAGAAAAATGCAACAGGCACAAATGCACTAATTTGCAATTTCTAGACCAAAAATAATTTTAAACAGTTTTGAGAAAATTGAAAAAAGGCAATGTCTAAAGCACTAGCTGGTTTCTTTTTTTGAAATTGCTATATGTGCACACCTACCCCAAAGTTACATTAGCTTTGGGTCTCTAATCTTATCCTAATCTCCCCAATCCTAACTGCACTTTAAGAGCCCTAATTTTTTGTTTGAAGATACTGATATTGCTGATGGTGTCATACCAGCGTGACACCAACGTCTTGCCAAAAAACGAAGAAGCAGTCTGGTGCAGCAGCGTTTTGACAGAAGCTAAACTGGTGATGCAGACACTATAAAAAAAAAAAACATTGAGAAACCTCTTAGAAATTGGAATAACATTCTACATAATATCGGTACTCATTTATTGGAGAAAAAGCACTTTTAAGATATCGATAGATAAAAAAGCTATTCACATCATTAGGGCAGGGATATAGAAGCATAAGGGTAAGCAAAACATTCTTGAATACCCTTTGACAGTAACAACATACCATGCACATCTCAGCGTAATCTATTATGACAAAGCAAAAAACATCAGATAACAAGTGATTGTACCGTATGCCAGATTGTTACTGTCCAAAAATAAAATGTTTTCAGTTTGCCAATTGTTTTACTGGCAATACAGACTAATCTTGTCCCTTTACCTTCAAGTACTAAGTACAACAAAAAAAATTTTGTTCAGCATGACCACATTCACACATGAAAGAATAGGTGGCCGAAAAATGACAATACAAAAGTCAGCTCAGTAAATTATTTGCATCATGTAGAATTAATGTCAAACATTCGATTTTGCAGTTGACAAAGTGATTGAAACACATATATAATTGCTCAATGGACCACATATACTGATGGTGCAACAACAGAGCCTATCAAAAGTCATTACTTGTTAATACTACATTTTTCGGGTCTCATCTAGAGTAAGCTGTTCGTGTCTTTTGTCGCCTTACCCAGACAGATTATTCTAGACACAAATGTCTTTCTCTAGACGAGACCCCATATTTCTTCACATCGAATCTTTGAAAACCACTATATACATCTTTACCAGCAGCAAACAGCATCACATTATATCTCTTGCTGAAGCAAAAACAAACATGCATCACAACAGCTTTAGTATTGGCATTCTAGTCTAATTGATCAAAAAAAAGTCATTATAATAGCTTACTACGGTTACCAGAGGATTTGCCACATGGAAGATTTGCCACACAATGGGTGAGACATACGAATGTGACCGAGAATTTGAGCGTAAGCGTCAGACAACGTTTGCAACAGTGCCGATGCGGAAGACTTGCCACAAAACAGTGATAGGTTGGGTCGGGGGGGTTGGAGATAGGGGGGTTTGGGTAGGGTCAGGGGGTCGGGGAGCTGGGGTCAGGGGGGTTGGGGTCGGGGGGTTGGGTTGTATGTCTCACCTGCTGTGTGGCAAATCTTCTTTGTGGCGAATCTTCTGTGGCGAATCTTCCATGTGGCGAATCCTCTGGCAACCACTACTTAGACTTATAGTTACTAGTTATCAACTCATAAACCAACTGATTTAGTGGTTTCAGTATTGCTTTATCAGCAGTCAGTGGACAGGTAGAGCCTCTTTTTGGGTCTATTACTTTGGCTACCCAGCTACCAACTTACACTCATCAAATATAAATAAAACAGTGTCTAGAACATCGACTTGATTTCCACAATCAAAATGTTGCTGCACTGGACTGCTTTGTTTGTTTCTATATACCAGTATGACGTTGCTGTCACACTGGACCGATTTCCACTATCAAAACACTGCTGCACCGGACTGCTTGTTTGTTTCTATAGACTAAAAGGTTTGCCGATGCTCTAGACATTTCCCATAAATAATACATAACTGAGGACATTTTCACATTATATTGAACTGAAAATTCATTAGGATTGATTGAGCAGTTGAGGAAGACTGCGATGTGAGCTTGCATTCTTTTTGTCAACAGGTCAGTAGCCACCCAGCACCCATACAGGGTACCGTATGTCAAATGCAATCGGCTCCAGCTATACTGCATATACTGAACACGTCACATACAGTAGGACCTGTCACTTGCACATCGTACCGCTAGCGCTAGGCCATATCCCCGACAATTGTTAAACGCAAACTACCGGTACCCATTTTCAAACTAAACACATCACACTTTCAAATTTTGGAGTAGGCCTATGACTAATTCTTTGCATTGTCCTGCGTAGAATTAATAAAGTACCAAAAGCACAGACAGACCAATGCCTCTCACTGTTCATGAGCTGCTTGAGCAGTAAACCAGTCTCAACTTTTTTAGCCTTACCAGATACAGCCAGTATATACAGAGTAAAAGTCATAGCCTCATACAAAACTGGCCTAGATTGCACACTTGATCTTTCTTAACCTTGCACGTTTGCAACTTGCATGCGCAGCCAAGAAAAGCCTAACAATAAAAAAAGAAAACAAAAGCTAGTCTACTCAGTACCCGGTATGTATTTCCATAAAAGTTTGGTTTTCAACTGAATATAACCAATCTACTTCTATGACGGTAGTTGAATGGTTGACTAGCCAAGTTGCTACTGCCAGTAGTCAGCCTTGGTTTTCGAGAACGCTCCAAAACGCTTTCTGACGGCAGTCAATTTGGTCAAACTTTCCCATAAGATGGGCCCTATTCGCATGTATGCCTTATTTATTATTATTATTTCAGACCACAGGGTCCACAGTGACGAAATCATATGAAAAAAAAACAGAAAAATTTACATACACAAAACAGATAACAATTAGTCATTTGCTATATAGATCATATCGAGATGATGACTAAAATAACCAGAGCGGAAAAACACATCAGAAGTCATCAACGCAGATACTTACTTATTCTCAGAATGAAAGCACCGAGAAACAAATGAAAATAAGGATTTTCTGATTAAAGCGGAGAAAGTAGTTAGGCTACATGGGCAAAAACTTGGCACGATAAACGTTTCTGTACTAAAGCGATAACGATAATTTCAAAAATGATCAGGGCGATACCGATAATCGATGAATCTCAATTTCTTAAAGCGATATTGGTAATCGATAAATTATTGTTAACGCACGATCTTTTAATTCACTCGCCTTGCCACGGTCTCGAACTCTCGTCTCCAAAATTTACCTTGAATAAAGTCAAGTATGTTGAAGTCATTGTGCAAGGCGCTTTAGACCTCGCACGCTCGTAATCTATCAAACTGTAGGCCTATAACGCGTGTTTTTCTTCGCGTAATCAACGTAATTTTGTAGATTTGGAATTGTTGGGCGTTGTCACAGTAGCTGTTTGAGAGGGACGTGTTTTTCGAGCTCTGATTTTCTAGGTTTTGCAAGTGCAAATTAAGCAGCTAACCAAAAGACTTTATTAAGTATTAGGAGAGAAATCTTTCTTGCTATACCGGTACCGGTATATAACTTTTGCTCGGTGAAGACTTTGTCTTAGCAAAATGTCTTCATCGTGCGATCCCTCGAGTGACGAGACTTTCAAACTGGTCACAAATAAGAAAAAGCTAAAACGTAAGTCAACAAAAAATTCTTCAAAAAACTCTAGCGATGAGCAATGTAGCTCAATGAAAAGGGCTGCTATTACGCAGCTGCAACCTGTGATGCTGGCTGCTGTCAATGGTGATAAACTACTTGCTTCATTCAGCCCAATTAAAATCGACAGATGTTTACGAAACTTGATTGGCCAGTATGACTCGTGTAAACCGATTCGCAACGGCAACTTGTTAGTAAATTGCAAAACTAGCAATCAAATCAAAACCCTACTAAATCTTGCCGATGCTAATACGAAAACTTCTATTTCAGTAAAATCTTCAATTATTATTCCAGCTGGAGCCAAAGGAGTTATTTATAATGTTCCGTTGGACATAACTAACGACGATTTACTTATGTGTTTAAAAGATGATCATGTCACTTATGTTAAACGATTTGTGAAGAAATCATTGGTTGAGTTACCACCGGTTCTAACTGATACCAAAACAGTACTATTGCAATTCGATAGTACTGCTTTACCTCTCTTTGTTCATATTGGATACATGAGGTTTAACGTAAAAAAGTATATTCCGCAACCGCTGCGATGCTTTAAGTGCAATCGTTTTGGGCATGTAACGGCAAATTGCAGGGGCAAAGAAAGGTGCTCTAAGTGTGGCGGTGAACACAAAATCGAGAATTGCCAAACTTCTACTGTGAAGTGTGTTAACTGCAATGGCAACCATACTGCTTCCAGCAAAGAATGCCCCAGGTACCAAAGAGAGGTGCAAGTGCTTAAAATAAAAAGTGACAAAAATCTCACTTACGCTGAGGCCGCTCAGCAATATAGTACACGAGCCACCAGCAGGTCAAAGGCTATCGTAACTACTAGTCAATATAATACCAACCTACATGCTGATAAATTTCCTCCACTGCCCACTAGTCACGTTATACCAACAAACTGTCCAACCACAAGCAAGGACAGAATTGTGGCTACGAATTCACCAACACTTACTACGACACATGAAAACAATGAGCTACAAACGCAGGTAATGGATGAAGTTGATTTTTCCCACAACTTTATGTTCGGAAATCCGATATATTTTCTGGCTTTTTTGACAGAAGTAATAAACCGCACTATTCTAGCTACTAAGGCAGACAAAAATATTAACATTTACGAAATAATATCTGAATCTGCAGGCAAGCGAATGGGGATCCCCATTGACATAGAACAGCTTAAATCTATGATTTAATGGCTCTTCAAATTTTGCAGTGGAATTGCAGATCTATTCAAAACAAAATACCGGAACTGCTATCCTACTTGGCTAACTTGGTAAACTTACCTGATGTTTTATGTTTGCAGGAAACCTACTTGACCAAAAATATTACACCGATTTTACCAGGTTACAAATTTATTCGAAAGGATCGATCAAATGGTAAGAGAGGTGGCGGTATTTGCATATGCATTAAGCCAAGCATACCTTTTTCGGAAGTAATTATCCCAAATTCTCAAAACGATATGGAGTCGATGGCCATTAAAGTAAGTGGTATCGTTATTTTGAATGTATATAACCCTCCTTCAAATCTAGTAGACAATAACATCTTACAATTTATCACAAACTTCCGCAACGTCATTATTTGTGGTGACTTTAATGCTCACCACAAAATGTGGGATGCTCGGCCTGCAAACAGCAACGGTTACCGGCTGCTTGATTTCATTGAGCAAAATGATTATTCTGTTATGAACACTGATCAATCAACCCATATTAACTTAAATTCAGGCCTAAACTGCTCGCTGATCGACTTAACACTATGTTCTCCCGCAATAGCCCACAAATGTGTTGTAGAAGTTACAGGTGATTTCTTAAGCAGCGATCATTGCTTAATTTTAGCTAAGATAAATTCCTCTGCAAACCCATTACCATCACTGTGGTCACCACGCTGGTCATTAAGTCGTGCTGACTGGATATCTTTCTATCAATTGTGCGATGTTGAAATAACAATGAATTTATTTTCGACCGACACTCATCTTTTCTATTACAGGTTAAGCTCAACCATTTTTTCTATTGCAGAGAGAACAATCCCCACTACTAAACCATATGGTAAACTATCTGTTCCGTGGTGGAACAAAAATTGTCAAATAGCAATTAATAACAAAAAACATGCTTTAAATCGCATGCTTAAGACCAGTCATCCTACTGACATCGTAACTTTTAAGCGGGCAAGAGCCAAAGCTAAGAAAATTGTTAATGAAGCTAAACGATCTTGTTGGCAGAATTATTGCTCCTCGATCTCTTCGAACGCTAAACTCGGCCAGATATGGTCGACCGTTCGAAAATTTACCGGGCAACAAACCTCATTTCATTTTCCACCTTTGCAGCAACACGGTATTACTAGTACAAATGACCGGCATAAAGCAAATATGTTGGCAAATCAGTTTCAAACAATCAGTGGTAACGAAAATTTTTCCAACACTCATAAAAACAACTTTGAATCTATTTCTCATCAATTACAGCAACAACTAAGTTGTTGCGTTTATAAGAAAATGGAAATTAACACTCCATTTAACATAAGTGAATTAGAAGATGCTTTAGCTCATTCTAACAATTCAGCAGTAGGCAGTGACAAACTGAACTGCGAAATGCTGAAGCACATGCCAAATCATTGCTTGCAAATTTTATTGCTTTTATTTAACAGAATATGGTTTACAGGTGAAATTCCCCCAGAATGGCTGCACTCTATGATCGTTCCTTTGCACAAACCTAATAAACCGGTTAATTTACCACATTCCTACAGACCGATATCTCTTACTAGTCACATATGCAAATTAATGGAAAGAATGGTTGCGGCACGACTCCGGTGGTATCTGGAGAAAAATAATATTTTAAACAAGTATCAGTCTGGGTTTCGCGAACGCAGGCGACCAATTGACCACCTTTTAAATTTACACGATACCGTTTACAAAGCATTGGCAAATCAGAGATCTGTGCTGGCAGTGTTTATTGATATTGAAAAAGCTTTTGACATGGTCCACAAAGATACTCTATTACTTAAATTATTAAAAATTGGTATTCAAGGTTTTATGTTTAACTTCTTGAGGTCATTCCTGTCAAATCGTACCTTTCAAGTTAAAGTTTCATCAACTCCATCACAAATCAAAACCTTGCAAAATGGCGTCCCACAAGGTAGTGTATTAAGTCCTTTATTATTTGCTATCATGATTAATGATCTGCCATCTTGTTTCAATTCGTCAGCTGCTTTGTTCGCTGATGACTTATGTTTTTGGGAAGTGGGAACTGATATCCAACATTTAAATGATCTCACTCAAGCATCATTAAACAACGTTGAAGCTTGGTGTGAAACCAATGGATTTAAAATATCAGTTAATAAATCTGCCGCACTATTACTTACGAAAAAACGCAAAAACAAAAATGTATCACTAATGCTGTACAATCAAACTTTGGAACTGAAAAAGCAAGTTAAATATTTAGGCATTATTTTTCAGGAGAATGGAATCTATTCTGCTCATGCAAGATACGTTCAAGAAAAGTGTTTAAAAAGAATTAACGTTCTACGCATGTTGAAAGGGTCAAATTGGGGGATGTCGCAAGACGCCCTCCTATCCCTTTACAGGGCATTGATTCGACCAATCATAGAATATGGTATGGAAATATATTTCAACTGCTCAGATTCAACCCTTAAAATAATTGAAACTCTTCAACACGAATGTTTACGAATATGTACTGGTGCTCTTCGCAGCACACCTATCGATTGTTTACAACATTATTGCAATGAAATGCCACTTAAAATTAAATTTCAGCAACTATGCCTATATTACAGAGCTCATCTTTCCACTTTTACGGACCACCCCACTGCAGCTATTACAATCGACAGTTGGCAGGAAAGGTGGCCGGATGATCACACAAACTTTTGTTCTTTTAACATGCAAACTCGGACCTTCTTTGAAAACACTAACATCACAGCCCACAAGCACTTTGTTTCGGATGTACCTCCATGGTTCATCAATAAACCAATCGTTAATTATGATTTTTTACTCCATTGCGGGAAAAACGATAATCCTTCCATAATTAATGCTTCTTTTTTAGAAATTATTTACACAAATTATTGTAACTTTACGTTATTGTATACTGATGGGTCAAAAGGTCAGCTCGGGACAAGCTCGGCTCTCTTCGTCCCAACATCCAACACCAAAAAATCTATTGCTATCAATAGTTCATCTTCTATTTTTACTGCTGAGCTTTACGGTATTCTTACAGCACTCCAATGGATAGCAATAAACAGACAACAAAAAAGTTTAATTATAACTGACTCTTGTTCTGTTTTACAGGCAATTCAATCCAAAACTTTTGGTAAGCATTATATATTATCAAGAGTTTTGCTTTTATATCACCGTTTGACTCTTTCTGGTTTGATCATTCACTTTCTTTGGGTTCCTAGTCACTGTGGAATCATCGGGAATGAAACTGCTGATTACTTGACAAAATCTGTTTTTAGATCAAACGATGAATCATTCAAATCTGATGTCCAAACAATAGAACTTGAAACCAAATTATCTTATTCGGAAGTTAAATCAATCATTCGTCATCACTGCTTAGAGAAATGGAACCAGAAATACATTCAACCAACTACTGGCAGTCAGTACAAATCGTTATTTCCTGATGTTCAATCAAAAAATCCAAAACACCACAATAATCAAATTTTTCGGCTTCAAACCGGTCACTGTCGACTGAACTACCACTTGCATCGTATAGCAAAACATCAAACTGGTTTATGTCAAGTTTGTAATGTTCCGGAATCGGTTTCACATTTTTTGTTTCATTGTCCACATTACATTCATTTCCGATCTGTCATGAAAAATTATGTAGATAATATGGGTTTAAAATTTGATCTCCATGATATTCTAACTAACAAGTGTACATTTGACTGTGTTTGCGATTTTGTTAAATCTTGCAAAAAGTTCATTTAATTGTCTCAGTGATACACAATTATGTCTGCACATCATTTCGTTCCTTTTAAATTTTACTTCCAGTAGGCTACAACGAAAAAATTTTCTTCCAGTGTTTGGTAATAATAGTGAAATTCGTTCGTTATGATAAGCTTTCGACCTTGATGCAAGTGTGATACTGATTGTGTTTGTTATTTGTTAAATTTCTCCACTTCGATAACCAACATTTGCGAAACATATCTCCTGTTCTTTCATTTCATACTTCTCATTGTAACGTTATGATTGTTTTCGACTTTTCGTTACTTACGACTCTTACGAGACTTACGCCCAAATTTCAGAATTTATCTTTATTAGTCCTCTGCGATGATACCAGGCGCCTGCTATCGCTGCAGATGACTGCTTTCTTATTTCAAATTTTGTTTTAATGTCTCGTAAGTGTCAGTATTGCGTTAGTAATTTTCTTTTCCATATTTGTGTCCAGGCGCAACAAAACCATCGTCGTTAATGCGCCTTTATTTTTCTACTTCACATAACAACAAACAAACAAGCGATCAGATCATACAAAGGTGCAGTGTTTACAGCGCTAAACAATCAGGCTCATCTCTTGCAGGAACAAAGAGTTTTTGAAGGAAAAGGTTAAGGCGATCTATACGAATCGCTAAGCGTAAGTTTTTATCTATATTTTTCTCTCTTAAAAAAAAACCTATTGTTTAAACTAAATATATTTGGTTAAACTCTAGGGTAGCTACCCCAAGAGGTTAAAATAATGGAATCAACGCAGCCTTCTGAATCAGAAGATGAAGGCTTTACCGTTGTGACTAAAAAAAATTTAAAAAGAAAATCCCCCAAAAATTATAACTCCGATGGGTCATCTGAGAACAATAGTTCTGGCAAAAAAGCTGCGGTAGCTGAATTGCAGCCAGTTGTGATTCAAAGCGAATCCGCAAAAAAATTGACTTCATTCAACCCCATAAAGGTAGATTTTGGTCTTCAAAAAGCTATAGGGTCTTATGAATTTTGCAAACCTATGCAAAATGGTAATATCAAGGTAAAGTGTACAAATGTAAGCCAAGTTAAAACTTTGTTGAACCTAACAGAGTTGTCAGATGCTTCTGGAACTAAGATTCCCGTCACTTCTTCAGTCATGCCGAAGCCTGGCGCAAAAGGTATAATTCGCAATGTTCCATTAGAAATTCAAGAAAGCGAAATTTTAGAGTGCTTGAAACATCAAAAGGTACGTTTTGTTAAACGATTTCAGTTCAAATCTAAAACATTGGATAACTCGCAAATGCAGAATTCAACAACCGTGCTTCTGCATTTTACTTGTTCAGATCTGCCAGACGTGGTGACAATCGGATACATGACATTTAAAACGTCCCTTTACATACCCAGGCCCTTACGTCGCTATAAATGCAATCGATTCGGTCACGTTGCATCGAAATGCAAAAACAAAGACCGGTGCTCCCAGTGCGGTGGTGATCATCCACGCAGTTCATGTAATCAACCCTTAAAAAAATGCGTTAATTGTGGCGGAAACCACTCTGCTGCTGACAGGACCTGTCCTCGGTACAAAAAGGAGGCCGAGATTATCAAAATTAAGGTCACGAGTAAAATTTCGTGTGCCGAAGCTTGCAAAAGAGCAAAAAAACCTAATTCGGTTGAACAGACATGCGACAAGCCTGCAAATCCAAACCAAGATTTGTTAAATGAAAATACCTTTCCTTTTCTTCCCAACAATAACGGTAACGGTACCGGTACCAACCCTATTTCATACCGACCCCCACCACATGTTTCAGTGAATAAAGAGACGCATGAAACAAATAACATCGAAACTGAGCATATGAATGAGGTTGACTTCTCAAGCAATTTTATGTTTGGAAATCCTATTTACTTCATCGCTTTTCTTACAGAAGTGATAAATCAAACTATAGCTTGCAAAGATGAAAACAAATCAATAGATGTTTTTCAAATTATTGCAGATGCTGCCGGTCGCCGCATGGGCTTGCCTGTAGACATAAATCAGCTGAAAAACATGATTAACTGATGTACAGCTCGTCCCGAAAACGTCATTCTAGATCATTAACTATACTGCAATGGAACTGCAGATCAATATTGCGAAAACTACCGGAATTTAAAAATTATTTAAACAATCTAAAAATTATCCCAGACATTATTTGCTTGCAGAAAACCTTTTTGAATTACAGATACAACCCTCAAATTGTAGGTTACACTATGCTACGTAAAGATTGTGGCACACCTACTGGAGGTGGAGGGATAGCAATACTTATACGAAATAACATTTATTTTACAGAATTGAGAAGTATTGACACGGAATGGCAAGGAGTGGAAGAAATAATGGGTATTCAGGTGGAAGGTTTGAATATAATTAATGTTTACAACAAACCAAGTAACATTTTTTCAGTGAATTTATGGAATTTTTTGTCTACTTTCAATAGTGCGGTGATCTGCGGCGATTTCAATGCCCACCATCCAACGTGGGGTAGCGCTGCGGCAAACTCCAGTGGTTCTAACTTGGTAAATTTTTTAAATGATGGAAACCACGTTTTGTTGAACTTATCGGTTCCGATTCATTTAACTATTACTGACAAAATTCAGTGGTCACTTCTAGATTTAACAATGGTCTCTTCGCAGATGGCAGGCAAGAGCAATACGAACATAACACACGAATTTTTGGGTAGTGATCACAGTGTGATTATTACAACAATTAATGATTTTGAAATTCCTACCAAACTGCACATTCCGAAATGGAATTTTGGTAGAGCTGACTGGCCTGCTTATTATAATCAATGCTTAACACACGTTCATGAAAATTTAATATCGACGAACATTGATAAGTTTTCTGAACAACTAACCGAATCCTTTTTAGCTGTGGCCACAGCCACCATACCACAAACAAAACCACGAAACAAGAATTTAGTACCTTGGTGGACAAAAAGTTGTGCGGTAGCGGTTCGCAATAAAAAACATGCCTACAATCGCATGATGCGCACAAGGCACCCATTAGATATATTAAAACAAGGAAAGTCATACTTCAAGCTAAAAGAGATTGCTGGCAACAATATTGTAATTCTGTAAACAGCAATACTAAACTTACTACGGTTTGGAAAGCACTAAAAAAGTTTTCTAGCAATAACTACAACTTTTACATGCCAGCCTTAAAAAATAACGATTACACTGCTGAAACTGATCACGAAAAAGCAAATATGTTGGCAGATCAGTTTCATTCGGTCAGCTCAACAGCAAACTACTCTATAGATTTTTTGTCTAACAGGGGCGATCTTGAAGCAATCTTGTCATATCACCTCCAGCGCCTTTCTTCATATTCTTGCAAAGGTTACCGTATAAACTTACCCATATCTAAAGTTGAACTTCTAAACTGTACTCTTCCCTCAAAAACAACAGCCCCTGGAGGGGACAGACTAAGCTATGCAATGTTTGAGCATTTACCGGATTCATCTATTGATATTTTATTGCAGCTTTTCAATAACTTTTGGAAAACTGGTCAAATCCCCCAAAAGTGGCTACACTCCATTGTGATACCTATTCACAAAGCAAACAAACCATCTATCTTGCTTTGTCAAATCGCCCTATTTCGTTGACCAGTAATATGTGCAAATTAATGGAAAAAATAGTAGCTGAAAGATTAAGATGATATTTGGAAAAAAATAACCTGATCAACATTTTACAGTCTGGTTTCAGGTCACGAAGACGAACGACTGATCATCTTCTTCGGTTGCACGATGCGATTTACAAAGCTATTGCTAACAAACGTTCTGTATTAACTGTATTTTTAGATATCGAGAAGGCGTACGATATGGTTTGCCGGGAAGCTTTGCTGTTAAAACTTCTCCAACTCGGCATCACAGGAGAAATGTTTAATTTTATTAAATCTTTCTTAACCAACCGTTCATTTCAGGTTCGAATAGATTCGTCTTATTCAGAGGTCAAAAATTTGGAAAACGGTGTACCCCAAGGTAGTATTTTGAGCCCAATACTTTTTTCTATACTGATTAACGACTTACCGGATGTGTTTTCTTGCCCTGCTGCATTATATGCAGACGATTGCTGTTTTTGGCAAGTTGGCACAGATATCAGCCAGCTAAACAATATTATTCAAGACAATCTCAACAGTGTTCAGGCTTGGTGCAGCAAATGGGGTTTTAAAATTTCTCTTCCAAAATCTGCTGCTGTACTTTTTACCCGCAAGCGAACTGTACCAGATATAAAGATCAAATTAAACCAAACTGAAATACCGATCGAATCGGAATTTAAATACCTCGGCATAATTTTTCAGTCAAATGGTAGTTACAACAAACACACTAAATATGTTGTAAATAAATGTAACAAACGTCTTAATCTTCTAAGAACAATCAAAGGAACTTCGTGGGGGGCTTCAAAAGCCCCGATGCTCACTCTGTACAGGTCTTTAATACGATCTATAACAGACTATGGAATGGAAATCTATTTTAATTCAAGCAATGAAAATAGATACGAAATCGAAAAGATCCAAAACGAGGCACTACGATTGTGCACTGGTGCACTAAAAAGTACACCGGTGTGTAGCTTGCAGCATGCTTGCAATGAAATGCCACCAAATATTCGTTTCTTGCAACTTTGTTTATTTTACAGGGCTCATTTATTAACTTTCAGCGAGCATCCAACTCTTTCAATCATACAGGATAGTTGGTTTGATTGGTTTCCAGACTCTCAAAATTACTGCTCTTTTAATTTATTAACAAATAGCTTTTTCGCAGGTAATCTTAACGTTCACAAACTATATGAACCGTGCAATCCCCTCTGGAGCATGCCTTCATGTCAAATAGATCTTAGTTTGTGTGACCTGGCCAATGAAAACCCAGAAACAGCTAAACAAAATTTTTTACGACATGTCTATACAAATTACAATTATTATTTGTTTTTCTATACACACGGTTCGAAGACGGACTTTGGTACAAGCAGCTCATTTTACATTCACAGGTTTGACGTTAGACGTGTAGTAAAACTAAATACTAATGCTTCTATATTTACTGCGGAATTACATGCCATTTTCAAAGCTTTGTATTGGATATCACAAAATCGGTATGCAAAAAATTTGATTATCTCTGATAGCCTTAGCTCTATTAAAGCTATTCATCACAATAAAAATAATAGCTGTCATTTTCTAATCGACAAAATCAAACTTTTGCATTATTTTCTAGATTCAATTGGAATTAAAATAATCTACATGTGGGTGCCTTCGCATGCAGGAACTCCCGGAAATGAGATGGTAGACTTTCTGGCTAGAAGCGCAACTACAAAGGAACCTCAACACGACCTTCCCAATTCTGACATTTATCTTTCTATATCGGATATCAAATTAATAATAAAAGATCATTGCTTTTCGATTTGGCAGCAGCAATACGTTTCAAATTTCACTGCTCTAAAATATAAGAACTTGTTTCCTTCAATCACAGATCGAAATTCGGCAAGTTCTCCATTTCTCTTTCGTTTACAAACTGGTCATTGCAAATTAAACGCTCACATGCATCGTATTGGATTATACAGCACAGGATTATGCTCAACCTGTTCGGTTCCAGAGGATGTCAACCATTTCTTGTTAATCTGTCCGAAATACAAACACTCAAGATCTGTTTTAAATTCACATCTAAATTCCATGGGTTTGCGTCTCACAATGCTAACACTATCCTGTCGACAAGCCTTTTCAAGTTTAATAAACTTTCTAAAAACTTCTGGAGCAATCGTTTAAATTAATTCAATCTTGTCGCGCGTTAGTTGATGTATAGGCCTATTCACTTGTTCGGCTTTATTGTGCCATTAACTCTTTATATTTTTGTGTAGGTTTGCAGACTTTACCAATTTTATTGTGTGAGTTACTGTAGATGTTTATTTTATGGCATATTGATACTACTGGTGCAGGCCTTCACCAAACCACTTTGTACTAGTTGGGGATTGGGTTAACCAAATTTACTAACTTGCTTTGTGTGACCAAAATTGTAAAATTACTATTCGTTCGATTATTTGTTTTATGTGCCTTTATAGTTCATTGTTTGTACGTACCGTAAAGTCCTGGCGCTAAAAAGACTCCTTAGTTAAAGCGCCGTAAAACCACTTCATAATAATAAAGTTAAACTTCATGCACCGTTCTTTTTCTTTGGTCAGTTGTTCTCATGCAGTTGAGCGATGAAGACGTTTTATTTTTCAAGTCATATATTTTTGGTTCAAACAAGTCGTTTTGAGTAGAAATTCAATCGGTTTAACCTACCATTAATTTTTGCTCTTGCTGGTATTATTTTTGTTGGTTATTAAAGAAGAAAACTATACTTTTTATCTCGTCTTATGCCAGCGGAGTGAAGTTTCAGGCGTTCCGCCTAAACAGTTGAAGCAGAACTTAAGATCTTTGGGAAGAAGTCTGAAAAGTCAAGAACCCTCAGCTTTCGAAACTTCAGTTTTAACAATGATCACTGATAAATTTTCCGATAAATGTTGCGGACTGCCGTAAATTATCAATGTAGGCCTATTTAATGAGGTTTTTTTCTGGTAAGTCAAATCACAAAAGTGTTTTTCTAGATTTTTCAAGAAAAGAGAGCAGTTCACAGACTCTGTCGTGGGACTAAACAAAACAAAGAGAGATTTTTTAAATTGCAACAAGACTTGATCGACACCGTGAATTTTGCCATAGTGCCAACTCCCTAACTTTGAACACTGCAGAGCCGGCGGCAGAACTGTCGACTTAGGGGGGCCAAAGTTTGAAATTAAGCACAAAAACCGCTGTCTTCAAAAGAGTAAGCATGTTGATTGGGGGACCAAGCATGTCGATTGGGGGGGCAGGCCCCCTCTGGCTTCCCCTTCGGCGCTGGCCCTGGAACACTGTGTGCATAAAGAATCGTTTATCGCGATAATTTAACAGCAATAACAAAAATATTACAAAAGCGATATCGGTAATCGATGAATCCAAACTATTTTGACCGATAACGATAATCGGTAAAAAAATACCGCCGATAACTATCGCCGATGAGTTATCGCAATAAATGCCCATCTCTGCTGATGCCACATTTTCGGACAAGTCCATGGGGCGCCGCAATGGAAAAAACTATGTATAGCTAGGCGTTGGTCTACGTTTTGTAAACCATGTTTTTTGAGCTTATTTAAAAACAACAACAACTTTTATTCTGCTTACTTAACAGCGCAGTAATGAATAATCGCAATCAATAAGTTTCAAACAATTTTTCAAACGACTGGTAAAAATTGCTAGTTTTTTAATAAAATAAAAAATTCGTATAGACCAGTGCGGGCTATTGAGTAGCCTGGACGGTGAAAGACCATTTCATAATCACCTAGTCAAACTGTCCAGTTTTACTATTGATTTTACGTTTTTAACATAAAATTGGAAATCATAAAGAAAGTAACAGCGTAAGCACACGAAAACAACACAACGAGAATGGTTGACTCTTCACCATCAAATTACACTCTTTGATCAGGGAGAAATGCTTAATGCTTGTCTACCAAATTCTTCTTAATTACTTTATTGAAGGTGAATTTACATAATAATTTGGTTTCAAGTGGAATGTTATTCCAAATTTTTGCGCCAGTGAAAAAACATGAAGATTGCCCTCACTGTGAGTTCATTCTTTGAAGAAAATAGTTTTTCTTAGAAATTGATTTAGTGACATAGTTGTGATGTTTGACAGCGGATTTGAAATAGTTATTAAACACTTCTGGAAGTTTTTTATGATAATAAGAATGCAAAAATTTTGACATTTCAAGTTCATATATGTCCTTAATTTGTAGCATATTCATAGATTTACACAATTTGTTCATTTTTACGCGGTCATTCAAGCACTTAAAGTTAATTAGTCTAATTACCTATTTTGTTTTGCATTAGGCCTACCTAAATTTTTCCAATCAGAGATTTTGTTCCACTGTCCCAAGTAATAATTCCATATTTAAAATGTGGATATGCAAAACTATAATAAAGTTTAAAAAAAGTTTATTTGTTTACATAATGTCTGACTTTAGATAAAACACTAGCTGCTTTCAATAGTTGTTTATTCGTGATGTAATCAATGTGGTTATTCCAAGACAGTTTGTGATCTATTACTACTCCCAAATATTTGGAGGCCTAGAATCTTTGCACGGAATTTTATGGCCACCTAGATCAACAGCAAAGCAGGGCTGCGAACTCGATCGAACTTTATTCGAGTTCAAGTTCGAGTTCAACCTATTTTAGCAAGTCCGAGTTCTCTAATTTAATTTTTACGAGTTTAAGTTCGAGTTCGGCAAAAATACGCTTTTTCAAGTTCGAGTTCAGGCAGAGAAATATCCAAAATCGAGACAACGTTTTTACCGCCTGTGCTCATGCTATTAAAAAGATAAAAATATAGGTCGCATTGGCATGAACAAATAAACGACATGCACCTTTTCTTTTGGTAAAATCATAACTTCGATTTACTCGGATTGTGACTACTTGAACAACGAACTATATTTCGTAGTGATCTTTTTATTTCTTTTGAATAATTTAAATGTCTTTCCAATAAACACGAACAGTTTTATTCGAGTTAAAGTTCGAGTTCAGCAAAAATATTTTTTCAAGTTCAAGTTCAAGTTCGGCAAAATGATCGAGTTCTTTGGAGTTCTAGTTCGAGTTCGCAGCCCTGCAGCAAAGTTGAGAAAGTTACCTTTTTTACGTTTTGGATAATTAACACAATTCAGACCATAATTTTTCCGATATATCCAAAATCGGAAACGAAAACATCCCTCCCTATACATAGGACAAATTGTGGTTGAAATAAGCGCGAAAATATGGAGAGAGTGAGAAAGTGCAATTTCTTTGTCGAGGTACAATATGCAATAGATGTTAGCAACAGTCAAAAATAAAAGAAGTATGAAAACTGTTTCCGACAGGGGATTGCGAATAGACCGCAAGAGGTCTTCGACTAAAGCAGCCACCTGAAAAAACTTTTGACGCAACCAGTGTGCTAGGTAGCAACTTTTTACTGGGGGGGGGTTGTCTACAATTTTGCCTGAATTCTGAACCCAAATAACAAGACAATGTTGCAAAAATGGTATTTATTGTCAATGGGGCGATGCA
The DNA here is from genome assembly GCA_964006365.1 of Trididemnum miniatum. Lineage (NCBI taxonomy): Eukaryota > Metazoa > Chordata > Ascidiacea > Aplousobranchia > Didemnidae > Trididemnum > Trididemnum miniatum. Next base: position 11,455,307 of record OZ023236.1, on the reverse strand, counting down.
GTGGCGTAGCAAAAAATTTTGAAAGGGGAGGGCACTGGCGCCGACTTGCGGGGAGATGGGAAGGTTTAATCTCCCCACAGCTTGCAGCATGGTAAAAAACCTCCCTGTAAAAATCTCTCCCATTTATATGTTAAAAAATGACACCTTGTTCATGAAGTATTAAAATCTATAACCCTCTGTTTGTGTTGATTAAAATTCACCTGATATTTGATGGAGTATTTTGCATTGTTACTTGCGTATCAACATCAAAAAGCATACCGTTCAAACACGTACTCACGCAAGAAAACTACAACTCAGAAGCATGCGCAAACGCATTTGCGCAAGTTAATTTACGTGATGGTGCGTGCACACGTGTATAAGCGCATTTGCACAGCATCAAATAGTTTGGTTTCAGCATCCCGTTTAAGTAGCGATGCTAAGATACAAAGGTGCAGTGGCGGCTCGTGACTATTTTAAACAGGTAGGCTACATGATTAGAAAAGCTGGCCAGAATAAATACTCGCTCTGAAATGAAAAAAAACTCTTTATTTCACTAGCAAGGCGGTAGGCTTTGGGCTATACACAACTGCAGGAACACTGGCAGGTTTCCCATGAATTATTATTACTCTACAATTTTTTTTTATCACGCCACTGTACCAATAGCTGATTCTGTGCGTACCTGTAGCCTAGGTAACCTGCACCTGTAGTCTACATGAATAAACACAAGTTTGGCCTAAACAAATTTTTCTATTTAAGTACACTACCGGTACTCTGCTATTGTACCTAGTCGACTACATCTAGTGGGCTACAAAAAAGCTATCACTAGTCTACAAACCTAGCTAAGCTGCGGTACCGGTCAATCAACAGCTTAAAAGTTTTTCTTTTTACGCAATCTATTAGTTCAAATAAGGTATAACTAAAGTCTACTAGCCTTTACCACTGTATTACAAGCTTAAGCTGTATGCAACCCGTAACATCCCATATCTTTCATTAAACCCAGTATCTCTATGTGATTGCAACTAAATAGAGCCAATCTCTAAGCTTTACACCTCAATTACCCTGTTTCCATGTCCTAAAAATCGTGGGCTTTAGGCCCGCGAGCTTTGTTCTAGTCAGGTGGATTCAAGCTTTATACGAGCTAATTTCAGCATTATCGTGGGCTTTCTTGGACGCAAGTAAAGAGCTAGTTTTAATAAGCAAGGGATTTTGGAAAAACGTGGCTGAAAAAGCCCACTTTGGACTCGGCCCACGTTTAGAAAGCCCACCTTTTGAGTGGACATGGAAACAGGCTGAATAACCACCAAAAAGGCTGCTTTGACACAGCCTTAACACGTCTCATTGAACGTAATTCAAACTTCCATAAAGCATTGATGACGTAACACTACAGGGTTAGTTCTTGCTACGAAAGGCTGTGGCTGTCTTTACGTGTTGCCATTTTTTGTACAAAAATTATTTTTTTCAAAAATAATATTGTCGATAGTTGTATGAAAGACAAAAATAGGTAAACAAATTTTGCTTCTTAAAAAAAATAAGGAGGTGATAAACTGGGTAGGCTGCTGCCTTTGCAGCCTTCACTACGAGCCGCCCCTGCAAAGGTGGAAACTCAAATCGAAACCGAAACCTGAAAACCCTGTTTTAAAGGAAATTTTCGAAACTCAAACTGAAACTGACACCTACTTGGCCAAAATTTTGAAAACCTAAACTTGAACCAAAACCGTTTTTTCTTGAAACGTCAAAACCGAAACTGAAACTAAAACCTGCTCAAAATTTTCTAAGGTTTTAGGTTTTAAAAATTGTCATCACCACCCTTACCAGCACAGTTCCTTTAACGCTGAGCGTCGAATAGAGAAGTTGTGAATACTAATTTTTGAGCCTTTGGTTCACCGGACTCGGAATCATACCCAAGTCGACAACTTCTGAAGCAATTGCTCTCCTCACTTGGCCATCTAAGTTGCTACTTATCATCGTAATAAAAAAAAAACGCCAAGAAGTAGAGGATTTAAATAATTCGTATTCAGGGCCGGTTTTAGGCCGATTTGACCAAATTGGGCCCCGCACCTTAAGGGGCCCCGCGCTAGAGGGAGTCCCTTTCTGTACTGTGAGATACAAAATAGGTGAAAGTGCCAAAAGTTGAACCGGTGCATAATATCTATGAATCATTCCTATTTTTTAAATTAGGGTTAGGCTAAATAGAAAAAATTGGCAACTCGGTAGCTGGTTAAACCAAGCAGGGTCGGATTTACCATTAGGCAAAACAGGCTGAAGTAAGCCTAAGGCCTCGGAGAAACAAGGGATCTCGTTACAAGCAAAAGGGCTCGACGCGATTACGGAGCGACCTCTTTGTTTTCGAGATCAACCAAAGCCACCTTAGAGCTGCATCCGATCAGGAATTTATGATATCTAGCGCCCTACCTGATATCAACATAACCTAAACGTAAGGCCTCTCATTCTCTAAATCCGGCTCTGAAACCAAGCTTTGGTAAGGAAAAAAGTTACGCAGTTGTTTGATTGCGTGGGTTTGCTGTTTAAAGTAAACGCCTGTCGCCTGGAGATAGTTTTAGGGGGGTTTCATGTTAATTTCGGTTGCAGCTTTTTAGCGTCTGTTTAAAGATGCATGCTCTCCACCAAAGCAGTTGAGACTTAAGTTAAATTGTAAAATATACTCTATTTAAGAAAAGCAAAAGCTGTGAGAAACCTTCAAGATTTATGGTGACGAAGTCAACAGCACAGTGGCAGCAACAAGTCGAGTTCATTTGAAGCAATTTATGGACAAAACCATCTTGAGGAAGTCCGCGGCCATGCATTCTCGGAAATTTATTAAAATTTTCGTACAACAAGTGCAATTTTAGTGCATTTTGAAAAATCTTTCCGGTAGTTTTAGTTTATTGTCTGTTGGCATATTTAGGCATATTTGAAGGAGTTCCAAATTCAAAAAATATATTCGCTAATTATTGCGTTGTGGCATAATTTTCAAGATATTACCATAATGCTTGTCTGAAATTTAAAATTATTTAACTAATTGGCCGGCTTTCTTGGTGTTAAAAGTACAGCAATCAATAAAAGCAGAGTCGGCGCAAAGGGGTGGCCTGGCCGCCACATACAGCAAGCTTGCCCCTCACCCACCCCCACCCTTAACCTCCAATCGACAATTTTACTTTTTTTGAAGACAGCGGCTTTTAAGCATATTTTAAACATTTTAAGTATTGCTGAAACAGCTTCGCCAGAACTGTTTTGCGTTTCGTTCGAATTAAGAATATCAAACATGGAAATTGCGTTTGTTAACAACTTAGCAAGCAACTACAGTATAAGCGTGTTCCACTGCTTTTCTTTTGTCTTCGAACTCGTTAAACAACATGACATAACTGTAATATATAGCACTTGCACAGAAACGGTATCTTCAAGACTTAAAGTTCAAATCAACGTCAGCTCGATGCAAAGTTCTCGTTGATGAAGAAGACTGTGGCGTGAAAGCTTTTTTTGCAGTTCATAGAATTGATTAAATGTTTGACCCCTTTTGTAAAAGGCTTGGCCTCCCTAAGACGACTGCTCTGGTGCTGCCGGCACTTCAATTTGTTTTATAGCAGGTATTAAATGTCTATTTTTTTGGTTCGTTCGCATGTTTTTTTCATGAGACACAAACGTCTATACATTATATTATGAAAAGAGGGGCCCCGTCATTAGATTTCTAATTGGGCCCTGCAGTTTCTAGCACCGGCCCTGTTCGTATTCACAGTAAAATAACTTTTTTGGATGAAATTTAAACCGAAACTGAAACCCAGAAACCGAAGCTGCGCGTAAGCAAAACTGAAACCGAAACTGGAACCGATTTTTCAACAGCCGCGAAACCAAACCAAAACTGAAACCTGACATCTGGGTTTCAACACACCGAAACTGAAACTGACACCCTAACGCCAAGTAGCCAGGTTTCCACCCTTGCTAAGATATAATAACACTGCAGATAATATGAGAATTGTAAAATGAGGAGAAACACTCGCAGAAAAACTGTTTCATAATACTGTGCAGTATCAGCAATTTCAAACACACGAAATAATAATGAGGAATTTTGTTAACCTCAAAATATCATGCAACAAATACGCTAAGCAGGGGCATGCGCAGAAGTTTTCAAGGGGGGAGCGACAGAAGTTTTCAAAGTGCTAACCAGGATAAAAGACTTGTCGGCACTCGTACTCAACGCATTTGCAAGCTAAACTTTAATACGTCTCGAAAACCTACGCATTCTTCGGGGTAAGCAGCACAATAACGCGTATTTTTCGTGATCTTGTTATTTCGCTTCTGCTCGCATAAAATCTCCCCATGTTTTAAGAGTTAGTCGGCGCCTATGGTGGGGACAAAATTTCACCATTTTTCTTCAAGCGTAGTTTTTTTCAGCAGAGCTAAATTGAAGCAGATTGTTAAGGAGAAAAACTTTAGGGGGGTCCGGGGGTATGCTCCCCCGGAAAATTTTTGAAATATTACATGCTGCAAAGGCTATTTTAGTGCTTTTTGAACATTTTTCAGGCAAACTTTTTCAATTTTTTGACCCTAATTCTGAGTACTTCACCGAATATGATGCATGCACATTGTTCGCACATTTTCAATTATGCGTGCTTAAGAGGTAAGGCTTATTGTTATCGAAGAGGCTCGAAATTATGGAAAAATTGTATTTATGACAAACATAGTTGAAAAAGGCTGGTGAGATGAATACATAACCCTCATCCCCCCCCCCCCCCCCCGATTCACCCCCAGTCATAAGCTACAAAAGCCATCAAAAAAGTCTGGCATATTTCAGTCACTTGGCACCGTTTGTTTTTTTACAAAAGCAAAGTCACAAGGGGGGTCATGGCACAATGCCCACCTCCCTAAATACGCTTCTGGGCGATGTCATTGGTCAATGACCAAATTAAAACAGTGATGGAGGGCGTACTGCGTGTTTGCATATACCACCAGCATGATGAACAAAAATTATCAACGGTAGAATTTCGAAAACTTCATTAGCTTTGTTTGAGGCAAGTTTTTGTTTCATAAATGAAGCAAGGGGTTAGGGGGGAGAGCAGTAAGCTGCCACAACGGGTTCCGAGGCGTAGCCCCAGAAGGTGTAGACTAGCATTTTCTTAATTCATACTTTCAATCTCAAATATGATCTGAGAAAAGTTAGGGAACCGCTGCTTTGACATATTCTTAGTGCTTTCATTAACGCTTATAAAAAACTGCTAACGTGTCAGAGGAGGACTCGGGCCGGGCTTTTCGCGTCGGGTTTGGGCCGTGATTTTCAAATTATTTAGGGCTTTTTTCGGGCTGATATTCAGCATGTCAACACAAAATGTTTTTGCTTTTTTTTTCTAAGTAGCTTATTTTTGCTATATTTTTTATCTGAATCTGCATTCTGCAGCAAGCACTCGTTTGGATTTTTTTTTTTTTTGCAGTACTGGCATAATGTGACTTTTCGTCTTTTCGTCAGCAAGACTGACGTGACAATCAGCCAAAAGCGAACATTTTTGTCGCCTCACTCTGTTAAGGCATTAGAAATTATTCAATATTCACTCCGCTTTTTCCGCACAAATAAGCTTTCTACTGCTTGCCTTCCTCTTACTTTCACTTTTGTAGAGCAGCATACAATGGCCTATATTTATAGGTCTATATTCGCACACTACATTATTTTGGGCAGAAATCGGGCTTTTGATTCTTTCGTCGGGTTTGGACAATGGGTGTCGGGTTCGGGCTGAAAAATAACGCCCTCGTCCAACTCTGTGACGTGTTGTCATGTTGATGAAAAATAAACTGTTCTGTTCTGTAATAGGCGCACTGAAAAGGTTGTTCTTGATTAGTTTGCGAAGGAAACCATAATGGCTACAAAATATACTGGAAAGTATCGTCGCAGTCCGTACCCACAAGCTACACGTATAAAAACATTCAACTTCCTACAGTACCTATCACTGGAAGGGACGTTTTGGCATCCCCCCAGAACAAATTTTTTTTCTTTACTGGGGGGAACATGTCCCCCATCCCTCCCCTACTTCGTACACTGGACGCAGCAGAAGTGACTAGTGTTGTTACAAAATCGTTTTTTGCTTCGTGTTTTTTTTTATTGTTTTTTTTTTATGTTGTTGACCATTTCATAGCTAATGGAGTAGTCTACCCCGTTTTGGCTTGTTATCAGCTCGAGATTGAAGCAAAACAAGGCTGTTTTTAATGGTACCGATATGTTATTTGCAATGTCAAGTTACCATTAACATCCGAAATATAGCCTGCACTCATTGCTCGGTACTAAAGATGGCATTTATCGCATGACCATGAGCTATTTTGGTGCCTGAAATGCTAGTTTGACTAGCCTAGCTAGTGTTTCCTCCCGGGAAGTCGGAACAAGAAATTTAAGTTTTGAAATTTTCTGTTTCCCGGGAAGTTCGTGTCGGGATCCCGGGAAATGTCTTTACATCAGTAAGGATTTCAGTGGTGCTGATATCTATCATTCCGACACAAAAAAAATGCGTTAGGTTTGTGTTACTGCAAATTAAAAATTTTTTTTGCTTACCGGTATTAAAAATTATCTTTCAAAATTCGCAAAATTTTTTAAGACGAAATGCTTGTGGGATCAAAATTTTTTCTTCAGTTTGTCAAAAAAAAGATGGAAAAACTCAAGCTAAGTTTGTCAAACAGTGGCGCAGCCACGGGGGGTGGGGTTGGGGGGTTACAACTACCTCATTGGGCCTCAAATGACGTCATCCTTGCTTCTTTTTCGGATATTTAATACGAAGTGCTAGATACTTTGTCATTAATAATCTGGTTTTGTAATTATCATATTAACAAGAATTATGTAGCGTTGTTTGCAAAATCTTGTTCTTTGCTGTTGTGCTTATGAAGCAATGGTGCAATTTTATTAGCTGGGCAGTGCCGCTCCTTTACACGCAACTGCCCTCGGCTCCTCAGAACTTCCGTAAAAAAAGGCTAAACGATTTCAAGCAAAAATGATGTACGTACTGTAGCTCAAAGAAGAACTAATTCGCTAACATTTGATAATCGTTTTGCCAGTTTCACCAGAAAGCGTTGCTTTGACTTCCTTACAACAATCGTGCCTTAACTGCCTTCGGTATTTTTTGTTTAGAACATTTCTCTCAAACTTGAGGCCAACTTTTGTTATTATACTACCAGGGACAGATCCAAGGGGGGATGTGGGGTATGCACATCCCCACCAGTAATTTTCAATAATGTTTTGGATGAATAAAAATTTTTCTTAACTTCCAACCTCTTCTTAACAATATGCCTTAGTCGCCTTAAGCACGCATAACCGCAACTGTGTGAACAAAATGCATCATATTTGGTGAAGCATTCAAAGTAAGGGGCCAAAAACATGACAAACTTTTCCTAAATATTGTTCAAAAAGCACTAAAATGGCCATTACAGTATGCAAATTTTCGAAATTTTTTGGGAGAGCAGCGGCGTAGGCAGGAATTTTTAATAGGTGGGAGGGAAGGGGATTGAAACACTTGGCCGGATTTTAACTTCAATGTTGTCACTTATGACGCGGTTGCGCAAGGCAGAGATTCATACTTTCGCAAGTAAAGGGCGGAAGCTATATATTACAATCATAGTATGTCGCCTATACCAGTGATCGGCAACCACCGGGCCGCGGCCCGGTGCCGGTCCGTGTGAAGTTTGTTACCGGTCCGTATGCGTTTTCAGAATAAATGCTTTGAGTTAAAAACATTTCTACAACGTGAGACGCAATTTTGGGACGTTTTTGTAAAAATGCTAAATAACTCAATTCTGGTGGCCCAGTATGACAATGTTACTCAATATCACAAAACTAACCAAATTGAAAAGTCAAATCTTTTAATTGAACAGCGAACATTTGATTATGCTGTCATTTTATCGTAAATCTTTTGTAAATCAAACAGCGCTTGGTTAAGAGAAAGAATAACGTCAAGAATCAGTTTTGAGAAACTACTATAAAAAAATTAAGCAATGCTGCTGCAGCAAGATTGAAAAAGTTTAATACTCTGGTCAGAGTAATGCAAGATCAAGATTTTCAGTTCTGAATAAATATGAGTGTTTTATTGCTTAAACATTTTTGATTTTTTAAAGGCCGGTCCGCAAAAACAATTCAGTTTCAAACCGGTCTGCTGTGCGAAAAAGGTTGCCGACCAATGGCCTATACCACAAAAACTTATCGCTTGCTGTAGTACACGCGGCCTAGCGGTACCGCACGCAGGTAACAGATACTTCGTGACGGGTTCGATTCACGGCGGGAGCCGATCGCATTTGACATATAAAGGGGCGCACCGAGAATTTGGTAAAGGGGGGCACAACCGGGGATCTGGGGGCGTAGTCCCCGGCCGCTAACAAATTTTTGCAGTTTTCACATAAAAAACTGTAAAAAACACTCATTTCAGCACACTTTTTTTTTATCGAAAAAGGACATGCAGTGGTGCAGTCACTATAAACAATGCAAAATTATTTTTGCAGCTTACGTCTACAAGCAGAAGCTTGGCTAAAATAAGTAAAAGGAGGCTGCAACCATTATTAGTTTGAGAAATTACAGACTGAAAGTTACGTTTTAGCACTTTATTATAGGGCTGAAGAGGGGAGTGACAAAGTACCGTGGCCCCCCTGCGCGCGCCTATGGACATTAATACACCGGGTGGCTGCTGACTCAAAGAGCGTAAGCTCTCTTCGCAGTCTCCCTCAGTTGCTGTTAGCTTTTCTGTTCGCAATAATTAGAAAATAACCTCAGTTATTTATTTATTTTATCTACTACACTTACAGTAGCTGTTGTTCTCACCTTACCAACCATGAACACCGGCCATGGGCCAACGCTTTTCGTAACTGCGATTGTGCAAGAGCGGTAAACAACACTGTGACGCAACAATGACACTTTGTAATTGAGCAATGTTAGGACAGTGGTTTTATCATATGCTATGATCAACGACTAAAAAGCAATGTCCTTCACCCTGGCCACGTAAAAAGTTTGACTGGAATGGTGACGTAGCCACACGAGTGGATATGCGTACCACAAAAGTTAAATTCTTTTAGAAATATTTATGTGAAGGAATGAATAATTCAGGCAAGATCATTCGACCTGGAAAATAAATGTTTTTTACCTGAGGGCGGCTTATGAAGGCTGATAGCCAGAAACAGCGCTGTCTCCCTCCACGTTATGCTACGAAGTTACAGCAACCGCAGATGAAGCAAGGACCAAAGTTATCGTTTTTCCCGACAAATCAACGAATATGAACCATAAAAGCACAAGCGTTGCCAAACCAACAGGGGGGGGTTAAACCCCCTCCTTGCCTACGCTCTTGCAAGGAAGCATGCCCCCGGACCCCTATAGAGTTGACTCTTAAGTTGCTTCAAATTAACTTTGCCGAAAAAAAAAATACGCTTGAAAAAGAGTCGGAAAATTGGTGCCCCCTCTTTGAAAAAAATTCTGAATTCGCCCCTGACATCAAACATTTTCAAACGGCTTAATTACGCCCGTTTCCGGGTCTAAACGTCTTTGCTTTTAGTAAACATTCAACATAATTCAAAATTGCTTCCCCCACCAAAACTTTCTGGATCCGCTCCTGTATACAACGTATGGTCAAATGTGATGTCATTCTCAACCCCTCCCATTACAAAATCCTGGCTACGCTAGTGTTGTCAAAAACAGCATAAATTAGATCTGAAATGCTGAAAGTCAGAAAAAATGTCAAAATAATCAAGCTCGAAAAAATTTCCCAAAAACATTTCCCGGGAATTTTCCGAATCCCAGAATTCCCGAAAATTTTTTTAAAATTTTTTCCGTTTCCCAGGTAGTTGAAAATCCGAGAAAAAAAAAACCGTAAGCCCAGCCGTTAGCAGGACTTTTTGTCGATCCGCTAACGGTCCAGTTCTGTTGCTTTTTTCTAGCATTGGGCCGCTAACGAGCCGCAGGACCATTATTAAAAACCGTTTAAATTTATTTATTTTTAATGATACGCTCATGCGATTTAATTTTGCAAACTAAAGCTTTCTTTGTTGTGTAACTTGTGTTTAATTTTTGCTCTGCAGCTCGAGGTTAGGTGCAGCGAACGCAAGTCGTTTGACTGTTCAACGTAGATTTGGGTTTGATCCTTGAACGTACCAATTTGTGCAAGGTTTGTGTGGCTCGTTATCATTTTAACATTTCGTAGTAAAAGATTAAAAATCATTTTTGTGTACCGCTGCTGACTGCTGACACAATGAATTAATCATCTTCGTTGTTTATCTCTTATTGCGATAACTAATAAAGTCGTAGCTCTTGGTTAAAATAAAGGAGTCAAACCGAACCCGAAGCAGAGTTTTATAAACCGGTTTTACTCTATTTTCGTGGAACCTTAACCGAACCCGAACCGTATTTTTCAAAATCGCAAAGAGCGAACCGGAACTGAACCGAATAATGTGAGTACTTGCGAACCTTAACCGAACCCGAACCCATTGAAAAAGCGGCTCGCTCCGTGAAGTCACTCGCGTCACTTTGAATGCGGTTCGTATTCAAAATAATTGTCCCTTATGCAAGTAATCTATATATGGTGAAGAAGTCTTTTGCGTTCGACATACCCGGTCCCGTAGTAGCCTACACGCGTAACAGACTAAACTAAGCGCTTTAACACTAATTTAACGCTACCTGTGAATTGAATAGGCCGCCGGTGTCAGAGGATAGTGACAATTCAATTATCTCGAAACTGGCTTTACTACAAGTATATTATGCATTATCTATTGGCCAGTCAATGCGAAGAAAAATTGCTTCGTACGTTTTATTTTTAAATTGTGTTACTACTGTAGAATTATATACCATTTTTTACTGCGAATCTGAACCGGAACTTTATAAACCGGTTATGAAATATTTTTTACTGGAGCGAACCCAAATCGAAGCGTTTCAATTTATTTGAACCTCAATCGGAACTGAACCGAAATTTAAAACCGCTGTTGAACCCAAACCGAACCTGAACCGGAAAAATTAAACGGTTCGACTCCCTGGTTAAAATGTCTGATAAAAAGCGAACTGTTTCTCCCGATTCGATATTAAAAACAGCAAAGAATGGGTCCTTTTATTGGAAGGTTACCTATTTTCCAATATATAGTACCAAGCGTACCCATGTAGTTGGCACAGTAAATAAAAAGAGTATTAAAATCTAACCGTGATTCGCATAAACTTACAATTTCAAAAACTGTATTACCGAAATACTCTCCCTATAAACGTGTTTTTCAGCATTTTACTCAACCCCAAATGTTCGCAATAGCAATACGCAGCAAAATTACGTAGCACTTTATTAAAATATATTTGCTAAACATACGAGTATAACAAAAAACCAAAGAATAAAAAAACGATTCGTTTTTTTGACTTACAACATACAGTGATATGATTGCTACATTTTAACATGAAATGCATATTTCTCAACCACTAAGTAAGAGAATATTCACGGGTGCAGGTAGTTATCTAGAGGATTGTTTTTCACTGCAGTTTTAAATTTTCTTAATTCATTTGATAACGAGTTTCAAGTTTTGACACCTTGATATTTTACAGATTTTTCACAGCGGGCTGTTGCAAATTTCGGTAGATAAGCTACAAATCCTTGTGGGAAGTTGCCCTAGTAAGACGGTTATGCACTGAGGAGATATGTTTAAAAAAGGAGATGGGTACTGGCAAAAGTTGCTTCGAGTGTTGGTGCTTAACTTTTGCAATTTCCAGGCTAATACGCCTAATCTATGGAATTGTGGTGTGATAGGAGATCGCATGTTGGAACTTGCGATAACTCTTAGTACAGCTGTATTTTGAATTCTCTCTAATTAAAGCTTTCAGAATTATCACAAAACGTATAGTTTTTTCCAAACGTCGCCCCATACAAGTCGTCAAGTCGCATTCGCAAAGTGGTAGGCTACTGTTTTAGCTTCTGTTTGGCTTCATCAAGTGCACACCAACTAATCAGCTGGCACGTCGTTGATCGGAGCTCTGCTTCTAAAATGGTGGACGCAAGGTTCGATTGTGAACTTGTTAAAAACCAAAGTCCACAAAATTGATATTCTCTGCTTTAACGTCCGAAAATCAAATAACAAATTTTCGTTTAGCCTATGCTTATAGCCAGGGCCGGATTTACCAATAGGCTAGGCAGGCTGAAGCCTAGGGCCTCGGTGAAATAAAGGGCCTCGTCATGAACAATGAAGACCTTTTTTGTTGAAATATTTTTTTAAAACCTTTTTTTTCAAAACCTTTATCAACACCTTTTTGTTGAAAATCGACCGTAAAGACCTTTATAAGCCTAGCCGCCTAAACATAGAGACAAGAGCGTATTTAGGGAGGAGCATTGTGCCATGCCTTCCCCCCTCCTTTGATTCTGCCTTTTAGTAAAAAAGAACAAAATTAATGGTGCCAAGTGACTAAAATAAGCCAGACTCTTTTGATGGTTTTTGTAGCTTATGGCCAGGAGGGTAGGATCAGGGGTATGCATTCTCCCACCAGACATTTTCATAAATGTTTTTGATGCATGCAATTTTTCCATAATTTTGAACCTCTTCTATAGCAATAAGAAATCGTGCGAAAAAAATGCATCATAATTGGCAAAGCCCTCAGAATTATAGGGTTAAAAAATTTAAACAAAATTTGCGTGAAAATTATTCAAAAAGCTCTAAAATGACCATTACAGCATGTACATTTTCAAAAAGTTTCCGGGGGGCATGCCCCCGTACCCCCCTAGAGTCTTTTCTGTGTTTCAAACAGCTTCAAATTAGTTCTGCCGAAAAAACTACGCTTAAAAAATGTGTGGAAATTATGCACCCCCCCCCCCCTTTTTCAAAATTTCTCGCTACGCCACTGCGTATAGATGAGTCTGATCGTTGCTCACTAGGGCCTCATTGATCGAATAGCCTAGGGCCTCTCATTGTCTAAATCCGGCCCTGCTTGTAGTATTGGAGACCGAGGCGCGCAACGAGTGTCGTAGCTTATCTCCGCGGCTTAGCGACTGGGAAACACAGCTCCGAAAAAACGTCGCAGCGGTGTTGAGCCGTAGGCGACACAGCGTCTTATTTGACCGGTGCGAGAATCGAATCCTAGACCTCCCGGACCGTTAAAGGGGTCTTTAAACACTGCGCCAACCACACTAAATAGGATTTTCCTCCGATTTGTTGTTGAACGAAGTTTCATCCGATTTTTGACTAGTGAGCACTTGATGAAAATATTTTCCACGGAGTTCGAACCTGAATGTTTGAATCATTATATGAATCATGTTTATACAAAATGAAAAAAACTAGAAGGTACTCGTACTGCGGAAAAGTCCCCTTATGTACAGCTCTGATTTGAGGCAAATTGCTTGCTGCTGCGTAAATATCATCTATTAAAAATGTGAAGTATTATCATGGTTCAAAAGTTGATTTGTGTTTCGGTAACACTCTTTTTTAGTGGTAACGTGATTGTTTTTGCTTTTTTTTTTTGTTTTACGTTTATAACAACGCGGACACAGTAAACTGGTGAGCTTTGCTCTTTCAATGCATTCCACGGTGTTCAGTGAAATGATTGCAACTGTTTTTGTTTCGTTGGGCGCCAAAAACAAAAAATTCTCGAATGATTTTGCTTTTTTATCGGTTGGTTTGCGAAGCACCTTAGTACAAAGTGACGTATAGTCTGCGTCACAATCTTTTGTGACGCAGAGCTTGAGTGAAAGTCTGGAAGAAGTTGGGTTACCCCTCCCAAAATGATGATCACTCGATAAAATGGATGGTAGTGCGTTTACCTATCAGTTTAAGCAAGAAAATTGGGCTGGCGTTGTTGCTCAAAGGTACTGGTACAGTTGCGACAAGGGTCGGCCCTGCCGCCCAATTTTCTAGCTTAAGCTGGTAGGTAAACGCTCTGCCATCCATTTTATCAGGTGGTCGTTCCTTTGAGAGAGGTAACCCTGGTTCTTCCAGACCTGCACAAGTCCGAAAACTCCAAAAATTTTGCAATTGCCTAATAGATCGCAGTTTTGCTAAATTTTAGTTTTCTTGAAACTTGTCTTTCTGAATACTTCTCTTAGTCTTCATTAAAGTAACAATTTTGCCCTTTCTTCAACTGATCATCTGCCACTTTTTGCCTATATTTCCAGCACTAAAATTTGAGTAAAACTGAATATTTTATGCTCCCAAAACCCGAAATACGCAAAGCTTCACAAGTATCATTCAATGTTGATGAATATAAAAGGCTAATGCGATGTAAAATTACCCCTCCTGGTAGTCCTATTTTTAGGATGCACTTCGTTTTTCGTACTTGAAACTGATATTTCGTTATACATTGCGGATAGCAAATTTATCATTTCTCGTGTTTGTTGGCAATTACTCGTTATAATAGAATTAACAAAGCTAAAAAATCTTCAAAAAAGCAAAGCGTTTACACTATACTAAAAATAGGATTACCCCATTTGGTAGTCCTATTTCTAGGACGCTAAGGATTTTGCGGACACAGCCGCAAAATCTGCAAAATCCTAAAAATAGGATGACCAGCACACGGTTGTATCACGCTGAAGGACAAAAGTTAAGTACGAAAAAGTACTTATATACACTCAGCGTTTGATTTTACTGTAAAGAAGGGCTTGAAATAAGACGTCACTTAAAGATCGGAATAAGTTTGCTTGCAAAACAAGATTCGAAAAATTGAAATCCCAGACGATTGTCGACACGTTTTAATTTGAGCTTAAATCATTGTCATGTGTTGCTGGAACATAATATACGCACCGTACCGTAAATGTGAGGTTTAAAATTTGCTTCATCTGCTTGATAGGGCCCCAAGGTTCGTTTATACTAAATGCGACTTTAATCCAATTTGCAGTAGTAAGAAATTTCATCCAATTTTTGACGTATGCCGTTGATGGAAATATCTTCCACTCGATTCGAATGCCAACAATTTTGCTTTTTATCGGTTGTTTTGCAAAGCAAATTTCGATTGTTTTCTAGAATGCCGCGCATCAAGGTGGCGTAGCTTCAGGTCATAACCACATACTGTTTTGTAGCCAACGTCACTTTACGTACAAAAATCGTATCGTGCTCTGCGTAAACGCGCTCTTACGCGGAAGATTATAATAGTGCTTAACCTCTTTCAACTTTAAATGATCTTTACAAATAATAAAAATCATATAAACTAAGAGTCCTTGATCTGTGTAGTGTAATGGTCCAACCAATCTTTTTTTTATTTTTGGCGAATGTGAACAGCATTAACACGACAAAATATTCTTAATCGACCTGGCAGCGCTGAAAATCTTTCAGCAAAAGTGCGACAAAAAACTCAATAAATACATAGTTTAGTTAGTCAATGGCCACGTAACACAACAAAATCCATGCTGAAAAAACTCCAATTTGTTAACATCAAACGACCAAAAAACGCAATTTGACCAATTTAGTTGAGCACTGGTGTGGTTACAAGAATGATCATAGCGAGACAACATAATGGACAGTCACAAAAAAATAGGTCATAGATCTTCTACGATAGGTTGGTTGAACGGCTGGAGCCGATCGAAACAAAGATTACATGACTGTCTTGTAACAATAAATCGATCATCCAGAACTGAAAAGGCTAAACCAAAGCGTGTCACTACCGCAGAACTACAAAACACGCACAAGAGAACACCTTTTTGATAGTTCTGCCGGAGCTTGTAGTCCTACTATGTCTTTTCAAGTCAAACAAAGCTGAAAAAGTATTACGACTCGGGCCACCAAGAACTGAATGGAAGGTTTAAGCAAAAGGGATTGTGTGCAATTTGATATTGAATTTTCAAGCCATACAGAAGCATGGTTTCTACATCAAAGTTACATTCATCTGCCATTGCTTGCCTCTGGCATTCATTTGCTTTGTAATAAAGTCTGCAAGAATAAGGAAAGTTTTTTTGATCAAAATTACCGGACCTACAAAAAGCGGAAAAACCAAAGAAAACAGAAACGTACTAATATTAAACTGCTACTCATCTTTGGTAATATCTTCTGCTAAAAGTCATCTTTCGCGAAATATCTTTCGCTGTGGGCAATAGCCATTAAGGGGCTATGATCGCGAAGGTAGAAAGAGCAAAGCAAAAATGCTTTATTGGATTCGTGAATTGAAACAAAACCTTTAAGAGATCCCTTCAACTATTAGGCCTATAGTTTTTTTGGAGATTCATAATACCTACTAACCTGCACAATTGGGGATCACCATGTTGAACATGGAAGAGACTGCTAAACGAACCGCTGCATTCACTCAGTTTTATGAAGTAACGAGTGCCACATTGAATTGGTAACTTGTCAACAGCAAATTGTGGATAGACAAATGCTCCGTTTTCTTTGCAAAATACCTTAAAGCAATACAAGCGTCAGGAAACTCCATTATCGACAATGTAAACTTAAGCGTAAGACAACACAAATCACGAATGCTGTTTAACCTCAGATTCTAGTGCAGCCACCACCACTACGCTCGCAATATTTGCAGAATGATGGTTTAAAAGTTAAAAAACTCGTAGGTTTGTGGCGGTCGGTAAGACTACAAGCATTCTAGTTTTATAGCTCGAACTACTAAACATGATTCTTACTTTTCTTGTTTGAAGTTTATCTTGAAGGGTTTCCATCACAATTTCTTCAACACGAGTCTGATCTAAGCTTTCGTTTGGAACACAAGATAGAGCCGCGTTTCTCAAACATGATTCTAACACCATGTATTGTGCCCTGTATAAAAAAAAATGAAAAAAAAATTGCACCCAAAAATTGTAATTGGGCTTACTCACCAATACACCTGCTAGTAAAAATCAACTGGATATGCTAGTTGATACACAAAACTTTATTTTTTCCTAATAAAAGGTTAATTTTAAGCGAGTTTTTAAGCTGTCTTGTTGTTTCATACCCGCAAGTTTTTGGTCGCCGCTGGAGGGCGGAAAAGAAACTTCGGAAGCATCTTCCAAGACGCTGTGTGTATTGTATGAAGTCACACATCATTGTTGGGGACGCAGGGTCAGCGGGTAGAGTTGGTTCCAAAATGGGGTGAAAGTTGTGAAATGATCCTGAAAGGAAAATGGTCACCATACCAAAATAGGATAGACTTTGGCTTAAGAAATTTATCCCAAAAAAGGAGCCACCCAAGTAAAGTTTTCAAATCTATACGATTGTATTTTTTGCTAGAAAGCTCTTTCAAAGCAAATAATGAAGACAGAAATTTCCCTTAAAAGCACAATCAAATGGGTAAAATTTACCAAACAAACTGAACTGATTATTTAGAAAAAAGGGAGAATTTTTTGTCAAAAACAACCGACATGATTTGGCAAAACGAACTACAAATATGCACTCAACAGTGATTGGGCAAGAAATGATTTTTGCATAAATAATTTTGGGGATATTGACTTTTCCAGTATATTGCTTTTACTTGATAAACTAATACGCAAAGTAGCAACAAACCATTTGTAGTAATTTACCTTCATAAAATGTTGATGTTTTTAATAGAAACTGAATATAACAGATAAAACTGAAAAACTTTTCTCGCAGAGAAATTTTTAAGAAGAGTTTGAACCCAAATTTATCTTATTTTTTCGTTGAAGTTTTAAAACAAAAACTCTTGTTTTTGAAGCAAGATAAACCCTTAATTAGCTGGATATGGCAACAAACAAAATTCTTTTTTTGAGTTTTTTAGGGCCAAGATAACACTGATCTTGCATTTTTTAAATAATTGTGAATCATGAATATTACGTCATGAAATCTATGCACGAAACCACGTTATAATCGTAAAGCTACGAACTATGCAGTGGAAATCCAGAAAGAAGGGGGTTCAACCCCCCTAAACTTTTAATATATTTATCAATATATTATTACGTAAATTTTTCTAGATGCACAAAGTACCAAAATAATGATTTTTTGATTTCTAGCTGACACTCTTTCTAATAATTTGGTTCCGCTTATGCAATGATAGGGCGATAACAAGACGAAAATGTAGAAAAATATGTTTTTAAAAAAAGGCCAAGTGTGAAAATTTAACAGCTTTATAAAATCATCGGCGCGTAAAATATGTCCAAAAAGGAGATGAACTTCAAGACTATTTAGTATCATGAACAAATTTGGTCAACCACTACGTGAATATTAAGCTATTTTTCCACGTCAGTGCCTTCTAAAGCTTTTAGCAATGTCAAAGCTAACACTACGCTATTTATAATTAATTCGGCAATAACAACTTTGCAAAACTCAACATATTTGCCATGTTTACGCAAAAAGAACGTGATAGTAAAGAAGAAACAAAGTTTACTTCTCAAATACAAATTCTCAATCCTGTCTCTTCTTCGATTTTCTCCCAAAGAAAACACTTTTCTTGTTCCTTTTTTTCCTTTTCTCTTTCTTCCTTTCCGACCTCTTCGAAGCGGTCTTCTGGCAATATGTTGATTTCTGATTTCATTGACATCCGATTCCGAGATTAATCTTGGAGCACTGGATGGTTCTGTGCCGTTAGAAGTGAAAGGTGGATTGGAAAACTAAAAGTATGATAAGTTTGTGTTTAATATGAACGATCCAGTACGAACAGCCGGTTCCCACAACCAGAGGCATAGACAAGAGGGGAGAAGGCACTGGCCCTACACTTTTCGACGTATGAAGACCTTTTTCAGAGGGCGATTACTTGGGGCGAACAAAAATGGAGCCTCTCATTGTCTAAACCCGGTCCTGCCCTCTACCCTCAAAATTTCTCACTGGCACCTGACAACACCCTTATCTTTTTAAAGCAACTTGTTATTGAACAGGTTTTTATCTTTTTTTGTCTACCGAAAATATCATTTGAGTGTTGTAATTTTAATTGTAATAACATGCTGTCTCTTTCCTTAGCGTTCTATTTTCCAACGCGACCGTGCTTTTGGTTTAACTTTGGGGTTACATTTTTAAGCTAGGTTTGGGATTAACTATGTGATCAGTGGTCTTTTGGATTTAGGTCTTCCACGCTGAAACCCTAAATTTTGAGACCATTTGGGATTTTGCAAACACGTTGTTTGTTTCAGTACACTTATCCTTTTTTGTACTTTTTAAGCTCGATTCTGTAATAGCGTAAAAACAAAATACACTACTAGGTATATATATCAAGTACAGTATAATATTAGCAGCAGCGTATTTAGGAGGGCATTGTACCATGCCCCCCCTCCCCTTTTGACTCTGCCTTTTAGTAAAAAAGAACAAAATTAATTGTGCCAAGTGACTAAAATATGCCTGACTTTTTTGATGGTTTCAGTGGCTTATGGCCAGGGACGGGTCCAAGGGGGTAGGATGAGGGGTATGCATCCTCCCATCAGCCATTTTCAACTATGTTTTTGATGTATACAATTTTTCCATAATTTTGAATCTCTTCGATAACAATAAGCCTTACGCTTTAAGCAAGCATAATCGAAAATGTGCGAACAAAATGCATCATATCTGGCGAAGAACTCAGAATTAGGGTCAAAAAATTCAAACAAAATTGCCTAAAAATTATTCAAAAAGCACCAAAACAGCCATTACAGCATGTAAATTTTCAAAATTATTTTCGGGCGAGTTTGCCCTCGGACCCCCTAGAGCCTTTCTTGTTTCTCAATCAACTTTAAATTTGTTCAGCCGAAAAAATCAATACGCTTGAAAAAAATTTGGAATTTATACCCCCCTCCTTTTAAAATTTCTCGCTACGCCACTGAATATTAGCAGCCATTAAAGCGTAAAAGGCAAAAGCATTTAACCAGTACTCACTTGCATAACTTTAATTCCTGATGTTCTAGCTGGCAACATGAGATCAATGAGCGTTTTTTCCACATCATGCATTTTCTTTTCCGCCTCATTGTCAAAGGCATCGTGTTCCGCTTCCAGATCTTCATCTTCATGGTCTCGCACTGTGCACAATGAAAAACTTGACTCCGCGAACACGTGAATATAGTAATTCAAATGCAAATCTACCCTGCACGAGTTTCAAATTAAAAATCTTATCGTTCTTACACTCTTGAAGCGATATTGCACCGAAACGTGAACGAATGGCTGGGCCCAACTCCGCGTCTTAGCGTCTGAGCAAAGCAGTTCCGAAGAAACGAGGTAGCGAGCCGTTGGCGACACTGCGTTCAATTTGACCATCCCGAGGAACAAACCCAGACCTACCGCATTAATAGCGATGCCGTCATCACAACTCCAACTCAGCGCGGGTTATGAACCCAGTAATGCTCGTCAGGGAAAAAAAGTGGAATATCGCGTAAAGCATTATGATTGGTCTACCAGTAACTTTTGCGCATGGCGTAAGACTGACGTCATCAATTGCAACAACTGATTTTCTTGATTTTCCTCGCACTGTTTCAAAAACAAGTTGCACAGGGCCATTCTAAAAAATAACAGAAGTTTAAATGGTTTAGAATTTCAAAAAATAGCTGATCAACAAGATTCTTCATTGATAAGACTTCGTCTTTGCGCCTATAACCATCGGTGTCAAACAACAGTTTTCTGATGATAATCTACGTTACAGTCATTATATTGACAATGAATTTAGTGTTTACTGATAATATGAATGGTCAGAATAAAACGATCGTCAAACTGTTGATTTCTAGACACGGTTGTAACAGTAAGAAAAAACACCTGTTATTTTGTGTGCTTAGGAAAATTGCTCCGAATTTGAAACCACCGAACAGGTTTCATCTTTTTGGCAACAATGTGTGGAATATTTAAGGAACTGAATACTTTTTTTCAAAAACTGGCAGGGCTCTTTCGCAACGATATATTGGATATAATTGGTGTAAACCCGCAGCGCGAATTGTAAAAATAGTAGCCACTGCTCTGACTAAAATAATTTATTATAATAACGCTATTTTAAAAAGGATTAAAAGTTGGACATCATTTATGTAAAATAATAAATTAGAGAAAAATATGTATTAGATTGTTTTCGAAGCTTTTAACAAGTAAGTCTGGCAGCTCCAAATAACTTTGCAGAAAATGGGGCTGAGTGTTTAAAATACTTCAGGCAACAAACAGTGTTGAAACTTAACCAGATTCTGAGAGGTTGATCGTTCAGTTGGATTTCGTGTTAGTTTAACTACAAGTCACCTTAACGAAAACACAACAGACTTAAACCTAAATTCAAACACACGAGTTGTCACAAAATTGGCATTCAGAAGGTTGGCCACTCGTAAAGCAGAAAGCTTGTACAATTAGTCTTTATTTTACTTTTCAACAAGCAAAGTTGAAGTAACGATGTGCAAGTAGTGAGCTTTGTGAAGATTTTCGCATATCGAGTTTAATATTTTTAAACTTAGAGTTTATCATAAGTTTAATATTCCTAAACTTAGTGACCTATATCGACTAGAATTGGGTAAATTTATGCATATGTTTTTCAGTAAATCAATTCCATGTTATTTTGATAACTATTTTATTGAATTCAAAAACGCTAATAAACACAATACTAGATCATGCAGTTCTTGCAATGTAAAACTCCCTTTGTATTCCACTAACCGAACTCAAAAGTCAATAAAATTTCAGGGAGCGAAACTTTGGAACGCTTTTTCTTTTTCTCTAAAACAACAATCTCGGAGGAAATTTGTTAAAGAATTCAAAAGTGATGCAATTGCAAATTATTTTTCTTAGTTCATTGTTAATAGTGCAGTGCTTTCACCATTTATCGAAGATCACTAAATATTATTTCTTGTGGTTAATGTGTGTGTACTATATACTTTGTACTGTCTTTGTAATGCTTTTCATATTATATGCATAATTAAAACCTAAATTTCGTCTTAACCGCTCTGATTTATCTGTCGAAATCGAGTAAAATTGCTCATTAATTAGCCCAGGTAACCGTTTGACTCGAAGACCTTGCGACCCTTCACGGTTTCCTGTCGCTCTGACACGTGTTTTTTTAACATTGCTCGTTATTTTGTTGTTTTTGACGTTATTAGCGTGATGAGATGACAAAAATAAAAATATTCTGATTCTGAGGCTAATTGTAAAGGCTTTGGATGAAAAATCATTTTGCAGGACTTTTCGCATCAGTTCGATTCCCGAACCGGGCAATAAATCATCACTGGCGTCGCTTTTACAGTAAATACATAAAAATAACTGAAGTTTTTTTAAATTTTTCAAGTAAACTTCAACGGCTTTTGAGGATGACTGTGAAGTGAGCTTGCTGTCTTCGAGTCGGCAGCCGCCCGCAGCGCACGCCAAACCCGATCGACTATAGTCGGGAATTGAACTCGTGCAGTAGGGTCTGTTACCCGGGCGGTACCGCTAAGCCATGTGTCGCTGATATCGTGAAATTAAAATATAAGTCATCTTTAATTTTTTAAAGTAAGCAAGTTTTTCAAAAAAGATTATTAGGCCTACACAGTTATTTCGAAGAACTTGTAAAAATCGTATTATGATGAAGGAAACGGGCCTCATTACATTCTTCGGCGTGATTTTTTTACGTTTAAATTTAACTTGAAATTGGAGAGTATTTGTTAAACAGAGCAGTGCTAGTTTTCTCTATTTGTCGACAATAGAATGTGAAAAGGTGATACGGGGCTATATTGTCACAGCATTCAATTATGTCGCGTGTTTGCAGATGGCATGCACTCCATGCAGTTCAGTTCATCTTTTAGTTAAAGATCAATTGACAGAATTGCGACTGAAAATGCAACGCTGTAATTTATACTCAACTTCAAAGCAATTTTAGTGGTAAGCACTTCAAATGGCTGATGTTGAACTCACAACTTTTGGGGTTTTTTTTTGAAAAAAAAATTTTGCAATTGTTATCACGACGAAAATAAAAAATCAAATGTAACAAAAGAATCATAAATAAATAACTATGGAATAATTGGCAAAATTCAGTAGGCAAACTAAAAATTACTTGATGCTTTTTGTGACATCAATGACAGCTTTCTTGTAAATATTGTTCGTCGGCGACATTGTAGGAGGTGCGCTTGGATTACAGATTACTTAAGACGGGGTCGATTCACGATTTGAGTTGATCGCATGAAATGAAATGAAATGTTGCGTGGTTTTATGGCACTTTATAACTACTAAGGTCCTTCAGCGCCAGGACTAAATTTTGTCAAGAATTCACTGACATATTTATTCTCTGTTTATTTCATCCTCCGCGTTATACTTAATTGCTGAGCGTTTAGCAAGTGTAACAGCAGATACCAGTTTTAAAATCTTTGGTTTGACCCGACTGAGAATAGAACCCAGCCTACCAGCTTCCAAGGCGAACGCTCTTAACCACTAGGCCATGATATCATCTACGTAGCCGCTGACTCAAAGAGCGCAAGCAGACTTCGCAGCCTCCCTCCCCATCAATTACCGCTGAATTTTCGATTTAATAGTGTAAAATGATTATTTAGATTTGTGTGAGCCGTGAATTCGTTACTAACCTATTTGTTTTATTTTTGCTGAAGTTTTTTTCGCACAATAAGTTCCGAAAAAAAAAAAATGCAAGAAACAACACAAAGGGGGTATAAAATTTCCGACAAAATCAACTTTAAAAGATCAACTTTAAATTTTTATTTGAAGTTTCTCACGTTTTTGGCCAAAAGTGTTGATGCTGCAGTAAAAAAATACTTCACAGCAGTTTAAAGACTAACGAGACTGCAGGGGAAAAGGAAAAGTCGTTAAGATTTTCAAAGAAAGAGCAAGAATTTTTTGAAAGATATGGTTTCAGGATGTTTGGGATCACAACGTTAAAAAGACAAAAAAGTAAAAATGAAAACGGAAGATTTTGATGGGAAAATAACTTTTGGAAGAAACTGAAAGCCTGAGAAAACTTTACTAAATTTAACTCGATAATAAAGCCGCCAAGGCTTATTTTTAGCATCTTTGAAGCTAAACTTTCCCAACTTCACGTTGAATCTGAACTTGTAGTTTTTAGCTAAAACAAAACTATTTAAATTACCTCTAAGTTATTAAAGCGCCTTTAAAACAAAACAACTTAAGTGTGTACTTCAGTCTCGTTTTACATTACTAAGTGTTGTTCAAGTTGAAAATAAGTAATCTTGAAATTCCAAAGAAATAAAAACAGTGTGTAGGCTAATATTTTCACAAATATTTTTTGAAATATTCTATGCCTAAATAAAGCAAGAGCGTAGTGAATTACCTCACAGTTGTTGTCTATTTTAGAGGTTTAAAAATGTTTTATTTTTGAAGCTCAAAAATTCAATTCAGTTGAAACGGCAATTACTATGCGCTTATATATTTGCTCACTCCGCGACCCCCATTGCCCTCATGGATAAGCTGGTCCAGAAAAGTTAGTTACCAGCGATTATTATACTTCAAGCATTGATATGCAAACTCAATGCTTTTAAAACCAAACAAATTTATTGAAACCCTCAACGCTGAGCTCTTTTTTCCTATTTTCCGGATTTAGATATAAGCTAAAAATAAGAAGCCAATTTCGTCTTTTTAAATTTGTAAGGTGATTATGTTGTCACAATCTTGTTTGTGTTGGTCACAGAACACATCGCGTAAACATTGTGATTTGAAGTCAGCCAATTGATTGAAAGCGTGGAACACAATCCGAAAATTAATCAGGTGGAGAAGCAGACTGTGAAGTAAGCTTGTGCTCCTAAAAATCGCATCAGCCAAATGTAATAAGCTCTAACTGTGAATTGAACCCTACACGTAGGATCGAAAACCTGCAGACGATGCCGCTTTTTTATGTCCCTGACAGTGTCCTTACTCTTTGTTTGGTGGTTAGCAAATGACATCCATATAATAGAAGCTAAATGTAGTTAAAATGTGAAGCTCGCATTAAGCGTGAAATTCAACAAAAAAGCAACACTAAATTCAGTTTTATGATAATTTTTTGTTTGTTTTTACCTCAGGGTAATCAACGGCAGCATCTAGTGGTACGATCATTTCTTCAAATCCGTTAACTTTTGATGTTCCGTCCGTTTTTGTCCACACCGGTGCGGTAGATTCAACCTGGTCGCTTTTTGCAACAACGTACACTGCCAAAAATAATACAGTTGAAAAAAAAATGGAATAACATAAAACTGCTTCAAGAGAACACCAATTTGATGTTTTGAGTTCAGTCACTGTAATGTGTAGACACTATACAGTAAATACTGTATTAATATTTTCATACGTTACTGTTTTAAAAGGTCTGAATTACTGTATAGTCGCTCATCATTGTGCTATGCACGTTTTCAAGAATTGGCTATTTTCTGCAACATTGTTAAAAAAATTTGCGTCGTAATTCACATTTGATTTGACTTTATGCATCAGTTACCAATAGGAATAGTGACTTGATGTATCGATTAAGAGCACCTAATTCACAGATGGAAGTTAGAGTTTTAATTAAGGTCGAATCAAACTAAAACCTTCAAAGATACAATCCACGTTAATCCCCATGTATGTTATCATAATTTGAATCCATTTTTGAGCTCTAGTTGCCCCGCTTGGCAAGACGGGCATGCCGCGTTCACACAATTAGTTTAAGCGGACCAAAAGCCCATGGACTTTATTGCATCACGATTAAATTCTTGATGTCGTAATCCTTTTTTTCAATTATCAAAAATTTAGTGATGATGCAGAAAAATCGTGGACTTTGTTCCACTTGGACGGAAAATGCTGCGGACTGGATGAATCAACAACTGCTTATCATAAACTTACGTTTTAAAACAGCGTTCCCGTTAGGGAAGGGCTGCTTCGTTCCACCCATGGCCAACCAGAACTTTAAACACGATCCTGGTCTTGGAGAAATCGGTTCACTGCGTAGTCGCGATCGAAAACCAACCGGACGACTTCGGGAAAGAAAATAAATAAACTTGCCTGCAATATTTGTCAGGTAAGACATGTTAATACAGCATCAATTTTGTTTCTTATCCAACCGAAAAATAAAGGTGCACCGACACAACCAGCGGAAGAGGGCAGGGTGTGAAAGAATAAGTGTAGGGGAGTAACCAGCTGGTAATTTAAGAGGGGAAAGCAAATTATAATACGCCAACGGCCACAAATATAATAGTATTTATAAATATGCTTCAAGTATACTTCCGAGCAATGTTCGTCGAAACGGGGGCAGGAAGCAGTGCCCGGCAATTTTTTTTTCAATTAACCGATCGAACACGTTACTAGCATTTTAATATTTCCAACTTCAATCATTTCACTGCCGAACCTAGTTGCCTACGCACCAAAGCTGTTCATTTTAGTTTTTTTGCGAAAATGAACACACAAGCCGGTGCACACAAATTTTATTCTTACCTGCTCCAGTTGTGTGGTCTTGCAAAGCGAATCTACGGATTTTTTTCCCTATCCTCCATCCAGCTCTCCGCATTCCAAACCATTCTCGCTTCCATCCGCAAAATGCTGGTCTCTTTACGTCGAAATTACAATTCACATTCTGAGACGTTGCCGAGACCAGAAACAGAACCATGGCCAGTACAAATAAGCTAGCAGCTAATTTCATTTTGTTTTGTTTCACAAAAATTCGTCTGAAAATGTTGAAATATGCCATCAGTTAAATTGAGTTTTTGAATCAAAAATGAAAAGTTTATACCTATTGAAAAAAACAAACTTGCAGTTCTTTTTTTACGATTAATCACGGCCGAAAAACGAGGTTAAATTGAACAGTCAAAGCTAAAAAATACTTTTCTCCATTTCTGAGCCCCGTCACTCCACCCCCCTACTTTTCTCTTTAACGTGCGTGCGCTCACGGATTAAGTTGCGTCAGTCAAATTTTTTGCATCTAAATTCGGTCAAGTGCCAAAAGAATGAAGAATTTCTATGTAGGCCAACATATTTAGACTTTGATAAACGAATTAGAGATAAAAATCAAAGCAACGCTTTAAATTACGAGTTCATGTGGCAACAGAATTTTAATAACATGATCTTGTGTATGGTTGTAACATCTAAAAACTCACAACGACCAAATTTGGATACAACTTCACACAAAAAAATTTTAACTCAACAAAGTGTATACTATGAAGATAAAGTTCTAAAAAGTCATACACAGCAAAGGCTTAGCTATATGCCAACATCAAAAATTATTATAGGCCCTATAATTCGATTAAAATAGCGCGCACATGTTTTCAAAAAATATTAATCGATGATAAAAATGTTCAATTGTGTGCTTAGATTAAAGCGAATTGCTTCAAAAATTATGGCGGGAATTTCAGAAAAGCTTGTTTGGAAAAGTTGGGCTATATACACCTACAATCTGCAAGCTGTCGGGCAATAACTTCAAACTAATAATGATGTTTCATTT
This sequence comes from Trididemnum miniatum, assembly GCA_964006365.1. Taxonomy (NCBI): domain Eukaryota; kingdom Metazoa; phylum Chordata; class Ascidiacea; order Aplousobranchia; family Didemnidae; genus Trididemnum; species Trididemnum miniatum. The sequence goes on along the minus strand of OZ023236.1, from coordinate 11,428,210 downwards.
AATAAACGTCGAAGATATCGCATCTGTGCCACGAGTTTGTTGTCACTCGTATTTAGGTTACTTAAAAGCAAAAAAATTTAAGCGGCTTCAGCTGGCAGTTTCTACCGTGTATACATTTTCTCAGAAAAACAAAACCTCCAAAATCAATTTTTCGATGTAATAATTTGTTAGCAAGTCAGCAAAGACGACTTCGAGACTTGCGCAAAACAACTCTATTTATTTTTATAATGTAGGTACTGTACATTCACTTACGCTAGGCCTACTTATTCTTTTTTAAGCTAATGAATTATACAAAGTAGATAATGAAAGTTTGTATAATTCAATCCTGCTTGGGAACTCGTAACCTCGGTCTTATTGTAGGCTACCAGTATCAACAAATTGCTTCCAAGATTCCATTTTACACAAGCTCATTTCACCCTAAAATAAACTAAAAACTATTTTGATTTAGTCTTCTTTCAAAAGCTCAAGTCTCATCAGACAAAACCTCCCGAAAACGTGGTATAAAACAGAGCAAAGTCTTTTTTCACTTCATCTGAAATGGTCAGCTTTTACACATAGAAGGTTGGGTTTAAATTCTTGACATATTTCGAGTCATTCGATCGCGAAGGCTTACTATCGCGGCACTAGAAGCACGCGTGCGCTGTCGACAAATGAAGCGTTCGTGCTGAGAGATTCAAAAAAAGGAAATTAGAAAAGTTTTTGCAAGAAAAACCGCTTTAGCAAAGCTTTTGTTTTGGTATAAGCAAAAAACGCGCTATCTCATAGTCGGGGTCAGTCAGCCGCACGCAAGCTTAGCTTAAACGAAAGATAGAATAAAATAATACAAATAAAATGAAATAAATGAACAATAACCGCATATTTTATATTGTTTCAATTGCTGCTGGTCTAACGTAATTTGTAATAATCCGTTACCGGATGAAATTTTTTTTCAAATGCACAACCGGAGAGATTTGTAACGCCTAAATCCGTTATGTGAAAGCCTGGCCCTACCCGAGTGCGAGTCCAAAAGCTATTTGTTCTTGTTCTCTAATTTTTCGTAGCACTGTCGTCATTTACGATTAATTATGGATGAAATTTGTAGCCTATTTGATTAATTGATTTCATTTTTATCCTCCTTTCACGTGAAAGCGACAGGGGCGCTATGCATAGGACGAATCCAGGCTCGCTGAGAAGTTGCCCTTGTTTCGGATTTTTCCGCTTGAATTTTGCTTCTAACTTCTTCAATTTGCTGCTAGTTAGATTCCACCAAGCAGAGATAATTGTCGTGAAGCATCTTATCCAAGGGCGCAACAAGGAGGCTTGGGTGGGAGTTGAACCATTAACCTTGCGATCAAGGCCGTCGTAAAAACGACGCTCCGAACCACTCGGCCACGCTGCAGACAAGCCATTTCTCCGACGTAGTCAACCAGCATCAACAATAGGCCTATATTTCACTGTATTTATCAACCTGTTATTTTTTTTGTTTTTTGTTTTTGAAATCCCAGGCCCTTATGCCAATGAATTTAAATCGCAATTTTTACATCAGCTAAAAGAACCAATTCTTTCGAGGGTCTGAACCGGGGTTCTCAGTCGGGGGCCATTATTGGCCTCCTTTCGGGAATACAGAACAACATACGGGCAAGATTTATCAACCTGTTAACGGTAATCATCCACTTATGACCAGCGGACTGGAGCCACCACAACTGAAATATCGACTGAAAATTTGATTGCTGAGCGGGGGGCAAGTGGTGATGAGAATCTCTAAAAAAGGCCACAAGCCATAAAAGGTTGAGAAGCACAAAACTAAACAATCAAGTCAATGCTTCTTTTGATGTTTTGTGCGTTTACACATACAGAAAAAACAATGTATTGAAACACAGGCCTATACTAAACTTTAGGATGCAGTCAGGCCATAAGTGGCGGCCTGGGGGGCTCTGGCCCCCCACTTTTTTTCAGGGGGGGCCTAATTTACACGTTTATTTCTAGAATAATTCCTCTGCATGAATGTATTTGAAAATTGATAGGTCTATCATCGAAATAAAAATCCAGAAAAGAGCTTACATCCAGAGATGTTTTTATTAAAATTTTGTTTGTGGGGTGAGGGGAACGGAAAAAGTGTAATCTTCTTATCGCAAAAAATTAACTTGCGGCTTGTAAATGTCAATTTGAGCATCTTAGCATATAAAAGGTAAATCAGCGATTGGTAGCATCAAAGCCAGGAGCGCTAACCCTAGCAATGCCTTTGCCAACAAAATTGCTTTTTCTAGGCAGAGAAAGCAATTAAAACGTTTCGACTCTAGTTTATGTGTGGGAGTGGCGATGCGATTTATGAAGTTCTACTATTTCTCTACGCATCACCTTATCGGTGTAGGAAATAACGTTAATTGGAGTTGAGTTATTGATCATCCGAACGTCATCTTTTCGCATATGCTCCAAAAAAGCTTACTGCTCTCATTGTTTCCGTGACCGTATACATGACATACCGTGAAACCTCTATTTAAGCGCCACACAGCCACAGCACTCTATTTTTATACCCTTCTCTTCTTCTATTATGGCGTTCTATTAGAAGTGGTGTTCAGTAAGAGCAGTGCTTTTCAACCTTTTTTATTCAGTGACCCACTTTGCAATCCGACTTAACCAAACGACCCCCTTTCAAAATTATGAGTTATTAAACACATGTAATGCAGTAGTGCATGCATCGCAACAATAAAAATGACTGACGTAAGTATTGTAATATCACCCTGTTAAAAGAAAGACTCAATAGATTTATTAGGGTTAACATATTTTCACTGCGCAAAAGGAGGACAGGTTTTTTGAAGCAATGATCACGTCCGCAAAACATGTCCAATTTTCCACCCAAAATCAAGTGAAGAGAAAAAAAAAGTCATCACGTCCGCAGGCCTAGAGTTGAGAATCGATATCCAAAAAAGTAAAGAAATAATTGATATTCGATAGTTCACCAAGAAGTAAAAAAATAATCGATTTTGATGGTAGGTAAAAAAAGTAAAGAATAAAGAATATTGTAATCAATATTCGATATTACAGTGAGCATTTGGCCGAGTACGCCATGCAAGCATTTTTTGTGATGTCCTCACATTATGCGGCAACTTACAGACAAACGACGGACATAGTATACGACATTATTGATGCAAAGCAACTTTGCTATTAAAAATCTTTTTTTTTTGTTTTTTTGGCGCGAAAAAAAATTTATCAGCAAAAACAAGGTAATGACATACCGACGATTATTTTGTATTCACTAAAGTGAAATAAAGTAACCTGGACAAAAAGAATCGAACATGGAATATCGAATTGCGCCGAAAAAAAAGTAAAGACAAGGCCATATTCAATACTTATTCAAAAAAGTAAAGGCTCCAGTGCATTCGATGAACAAAAACTAAAGAATATCGCAATTGAATATCGATTACATTCGATTTTTCCCAATCCTGCGCAGGCCGCAGTTTTGGGGCTATAAATTCTTTTTGAGTTGCATCATTTCCGCTGAACACGTTAGCAACGTCTTAGTCTGCGACAAAGGGGTTTAACTTTCCATCAAATACTAAATGCCTCTCGCGATCCCTAGAAAAATGCCTGATGACCACCATGGGGGTCGCGACTCCCAAGTTGAAAACCACTGAGTTAGAGGATGGTGCTGTATCTTTAACTAGATGGCCATAAATTTTGAGAAGATAAATTTCATTAATGAAAAGATGAAACGTGTAACAGAGTTAACATTTAACCCTCAAAGAAAAAAAAAACATCTCTTGTATAACACAGTTACTCTTAAGTAGCCTAATCAAAAATTTAATGCGGAAAATCAGGTGACACGTCCCTGTGTAGCCGTCCTCGACATTTTCAAACCTTCTCCTGGAGTGGCATTTCAGGTAGTGTTCGATTAGAGTGTGGCGCTCAAATAGAGACTTTAGGGACGGTTATGGTATTTACAAGTAGCTATTGGAATTGCTAAAACAATAAACTTTAGCTACACAATTACCATGTCCACATGTCCGATTTATGTGGGCTCCAGACCCACGGTTCTTGGCTCTAGTTTCTGCATCACAATTCAAAAGTTTAATTGTGATGCAGAAATTAGAACCAAGAACGGTGGGTCTGAAGCCCACATAAATTGGACATGTCACATGTGGACAAGCTGAATGTGGGTTGTAGACAAAGGAAATCTGGTCATTGCTTTTGCGCCCCTCCATTTTAGAAATGCTTCCGCCATCGCTGAGTCAGACTCTCCGGCCCTGTGGCCCGTCAATGCATCTCCATCAGCTTTGTGGATGACGCGTGTTCATTTCTCAGAGTTCAGTTGCATATTTTGTGCCGCATCCACTTGACTCTTTACAAGAGAAAGAAGATCGGGTTAAGTTTCAAAACTTCGCAATGACGCACGTGGTTTGATAGTTTGAAGAGGTTAGGCGTGGTCAGCTTTTGAAACCACTTCTCCGTGCTTTGATTCGGAAATAAAAATAACTTAACTTAGTGAACTTGAAATATGCGAAGATGCAGCAGCTGTTTACACGCGCAATGACTAAAATCTGACCACATACTTGTCACTGAACTCAAGGACTTAACCTAAAGTGAAAAATGTTCGCAGTTTTTTGTTCCTGTTAGTTTGTTGGTGTTAAAAACACTTTTTGTAGTATAGGCTTCTTTCTCGGATGTAGCCAGCGAAAAAATTAGAGTGGGGGAACTACAAAAAATTAGGCTGAAGATTACTAAGATTGCCGCATTTTTTATGAATGTTACACACTTTAGCTTTTTCGTCAAAAAAGAAGGGACAATGCCGTGGTCCCACTCTCCCTGGTTACGCTACTCGACCTCTTTTAGCTTTACTGACGTGCATATCTGTGACCGTTTCATGTAAAACCTGGTACCGTTAGTTGACTGAATAAGTGGTCAGAGTGTTCGCATCTTAGCAATTCAAAACGCGGGTTCGATTTTCAATCGAGGCGTAATAGGATTTTTAGAAGATGAGTCACAACTATAATCACAAACGTTTGAGCAACACCGACAGAAGTTGATTGGAAAATGTAATCGAACTCGCAAAAAACTGCAATCGAATCACATTAAGAAATTAAGCAATTTGGTAATTCTAAACCACAGATATCTCGCAACGCTATAAAGCATTTTAATATTTTAGAATACTCTCAACACAAAGAAAAATAGCTTACCCGGAAAAATTAAACCCAAGGGATTGGCTTCATAAAAAAGTCTACCAAGAAAACAAACCAATTGTAGCAAACTGGCTTTACTTTTTCTTGTAACTTCATTAAATCATCGCGATTCAGGCAAGATAAGCGTTAAGCATACCTTAGATGCCGAGCTTTAACACTACCAAGCGTAATACACTAATGACAATAATCGGTAGAAGAAATGTTCTAAAAAAACAGCTTCTGCAGATGTTTTTCGAGTTGCGAATCCGACGAAAAAGCAGTAGCCTAAACGAAAAAAAATGTGAGTATTTGCAGCACATTTTGTATAAAAACTGACAAACGGAAGATAAAGTTCGTAACACCCACGCATTCTGCAAGAGAAATGCAAGTGGTTAGTCATTGCGCTCATGAAAACTTTACAATTACCAGGACAAGTACCCTCTCTCAGATGTTATAATGTATGAGGATTGGCACGTTTTATTTCGGCTCTATCAATTTAGAAAAATAATTCTTTAAAATGGATAACGGTTTAAAAACGGGGCAATAAAAGTCTGAATTATTTAAACCATATTTCAGCATTACCAACTGGCAGTGAACACTAAATAAAAGTTTCAAACAAAACTGCGTGATGATGTGTCATACCCACTGCTTTGAAAATACAACCCTGTATTTATACATCCAAAACCTTTTCGCCAACGGCTCGCCACTGCGGCGACGTTTCCGTGTTGCCCAAGCTCTGAGCCGCTGAAACGGGTCCCGCTTCTCGTTACACGCTTCAGCGTAATTCTGCGAGTACAAGGATTAAGAAAGATTTGATTCAATTTCACCTTTTACTTGAAAATTCAGAATTAAACTTTTATTCTCCGCAAACGTTTCTTTTTTCTTTAAGCCACATAATTGTAGCTTAGGTTTTTATATTAGTGAATTACATGCATGCATCATAAAAGATATCCTAGTTGCGCATCGAACCCGCGAATCTAGTTCCGTAGACCAATTTCTTTTTTTTTTTATTTCAGGCCACTTAATTGCAGCTAAGGATTTTTGTGGTAGTGAAGTACATGCATCGTGGAGATGATCTAGTTGAGCATCGAACCCGCGAAGCCAGCTTTGGATCCCAATGCACCAACCACTCGGCCAACTCCATGTGCAACGTAGACCAATTTCGAGAAAAATGTTTTTCACTTTGTACAACGTTGCCATCTTGCGGTTGGCAAAAGCTTAGAAAACAAAATCGTGTGTTTCTGGTGTGGATTGAACGATTCTAGGACAAATGGGACTCCCCTCCTTGTTATCGCAACATGCATCATACGTATCATACACTTTACTTCTGTAAAAGTCATTTGGAGACTGCTTGATGAACTCAAGCTTTTCTCTAACATATACACAGTACCAGATCGACGTTTATAAAGGTGTTTACCTTCTTTAAAATAACTTATTATCCGTTTACAAGCTCCTAGGCAGGAGCGTATTTAGGGGGACATTGTGCCATGCCATCTCCCCTTTTGTTTCTGCCTTTTAGTAAAAAAGAGAAAGATTAATGGTGACAAATATGCCAGACTGTTTTGATGGTTTTCGTAGCTTATTCCAGGAGCGGAGCCGGGTGGATAGGTTGAGGGGTATACATCTACCCACCAGCCATTTTCAAAAATGCTTTTGATGTATAGGCCTGCAATTATTCCATAATTTCGAACCTCTTCGATAGCAATACGCCTTACGCTTTAAGCACGCATAATCGAAAATGTGCGAAAAAAATGCATCATATTAGGTGAAGCACTCAGAATAAGCGTCAAAAAGTTTAAACAAAATTTGCCTAAAAATTATTCAAAAAGCACCAAAATAGCCATTACACAATGAAAATTTTCAAATTTTTCCTGGGAAGCATGCCCCCCGGACCCCCTAGAGCTTTTTTTTTTGTTTCTCATCAGCTTCAAATTTGTTCTTCCCCCCAAAAAAACACGCTTGAAAAAATGTGGAAATTATGCTCCCCCCCCCCTTTTCAAAATTTCTCGCTACGCCACTGCTCCTTGGGTAAGCTAGCTAATTCTAATTTGATATTTTGTTGTTTCGCTGTTATTTGCCCAAAAGTTTCTTTTAAAATGAAGAAAATTTTCTTGTGACATCATATGAAAGCTCTAAGAGCTTGTACACGAAGTTACCAGGAAATCCAACAGTTTTGGCGATTTTGTTCGCTTTTGTCGCAAAGTTGCAAAAGTTAGTACTGGTACGTTGGTTTTGATGGTATTAATGAAGAAAAGAAACAAATAACAAGTGACGCCATAAGTCATTGTTGAAATGCCATAAGGTGTACTGTTGTTATAAATTCTTGAAAGGGGGGCTGAAGGGGGGCTCAAAATTTCTATGGGGGAACTGAAAAAATGCAGGGGGGCTTCAGCCCTCCTCAGCCCCAACGTTCCAACGCCCTTGGTGGTAAATCAGCATAACCAATGCATTCGTATCACTAGCATACACATTCACAGAAACGGATTCACTGCATTCCAGAGCAGTTTCAACAACAAGTGTCAAAGTCAAATTTATTATTTTGTCGCACATACGGGTAACACAGAAAACACTAAATTACATACACGCAAAAAAAGAATAAATAAGTACTTACGCGACAGGGAGGCTGCGAAAGGACCTTACAGTCATCGAGTCATGCAGCCCCCTTTGGAAGATAAATTTTCGGTACATTAAATCAGTTTCATGAAATCGCTTATAGCTGGCAGAGATCACTGAAGAAGCGCGCGACAGAATAAGGACAGACAGTTTAGTATTGTTGCAGTAAGTGAGCTTTTAATTTTTTTTTTTTTTTTGAAGGAAACCGGTGACGTCGTTCTGATTTCCGCAAGGATGGAGTTCCAAATCTTTACACCCTGGTATTTGATACTTCTTTGCATTTTTTTAGTACGGAGAAGAGGAATATATAAAAGATCTCTATGGGTAGTGGAAGATCTTGAGGAGCGTTGGGAAATTAAATGAGCCCTAAGGAAGTAATTGAGAAATGAGGGGAAGCATGCTTGGTCGGTGTATATAATTGTAAACAATTTCGGCAGTTTCAACAATGTATAAGTCTTGAAGTTTTAGGATATTAAACCTAACGTAATATGGATTTGAGTTATCTTACATTGAGCCGCTTCCAATGTTTTTTACTGCTCTATTTTGAAGAGTTTTTATTGGGTTTAAACAAGTGGAGAAAGTTGAACCCCAAATTGTCAAACCGTATAATAAATGAGGTTGGAAGAGTGCATAGTAAAGTTTTAACAGTGCGTCGTTAGAAAGGGTTGATTTTAACCTGCTGATTATGCCATTAGCTCTTGACAATTTCGATTCAAGGTACTTAATATGAGGAGCAAAGGAAAGTATGGAGTCGATTATTACACCAAGGTATTTTACTATTTCATTAGAAGGGATAATTGTATTATCGATTTTTAAGGTGAAGTCTAAAGTAAAGTCCTTCGTGGAAGGTGGTATAATCATGCAATGACATTTGTTAGGATTAATAGTTAGCTTATTAGCACTACACCATTTGAAAACTTCGATTAATTTAAGATTTAATTCGGTATTAAGAGCAGCAAGGTTGGCGTGATTAAATAAAAAGCATGCATCGTCTGCAAAGAGCCTTGGAATAGAGTGAGTAGCGTTGCCTATATCGTTAATATAAAGTAAGAATAGCAATGGACCAATTGTGGATCCTTGTGGAAAGCCATAATTGTTGGATTGCAATTCAGATTCTATATTATTTATCAGAACATATTGTTTTCGTTGAAGATAAGAGTTCATTAATTTGAGGGTCATGCCCCTAATTCCATAGTAGTCAAGTTTAGAAAGGAGAATGTTGTGGCTCACAGTATCGAAGATTTTTTTCAGATCAAGAAAAAATAAACCGGAGAATTGCTTTTCACGAATGCCATCATATAAAGATGTTAGAATGTCAAGAATGGCGTGGGTAGTCGACACGTTTGCTTGAAAGCCATATTGCGTAGGCTTTATCACGTTATGTTTATCAAAAAATTTAGTCAGTCTCTTATGAAGTAGTTTTTCGAATATCTTAGCGAAACTGGGTTGTATTGAAATTGGTCTGTAATTGTTGGGGTCATCTCTACTACCTTGTTTATGGAGAGGAACAACTTTAGCAATCTTACAATGTTCAGGAAATATACCGTTGGAAAAGGAAAAGTGAATAATTGGTAATAGGTAAGGAGCAATAACATTAGAGGTGATTTTCAGGAAATAGGCAGGGAGGTTGTCATGGCCCATAGCTTTGTTCACGTTAAGGTTGCGTAGGTTATCAGTAATTTCGTAAAGGTTTGGAGGTTCAAGGAATATGGAGGTTGAAATTCGATGTTTCATAAAACATTTAAAATTCCTCGGGTCTTGGGTGGATATTTTATTGGCTAGTTTTTACCCTATAGTGCAGAAGAAATCGTTAAATTTTTGCGCCATATCGCTTTTGGAAACAATCTCTTGGTTTGTATTGTGAGGTGATTTTTTATTTGGAAGAAGTAAAGTGCGAATTATATTCCAAGCTATTTTGGGATCATTTTTGTTTTTACTTAGTTCATTTTTGTAAAACAGACTTTTAGACAGAGCTTAAATTTTTGTGAGTTTGTTCGTGTAAGTCTTAAATAAGTGTTTTTGCGCAGCGTTACCATTAATGAAGTAAGGCTTAAACATCGAATTTTTTTTCCGAATGGAAACCAAAATACCTTTAGTAATCCATGGCTTGCGTTTTAACCTTTTTCGACGCCGTGAGTAACTTTTGAGAGGAGCACGTATATCAATAATGTCTTTGATGGTTTTAATGAATTGATTAAATACAGTATCGAATGTTTGACTATTTTAATTTCAGGTGTCTTTTCGAAAAGATTGCTCAATGCTGAATTTAAATCCAGGTTGTAATCTTCTGGACTGAATTTTGATTTGTCGCGAAAATAATTAGCTGGATCTTTAGACTTTTTAAAGGAAGGTGCTGGAGTTGGTCTGCCGATTTTACAGAATATGGGATAGTGGTCACTAAAATAACAACTTTCGATGACTACAGGTTGAATGTTATTCTTGATATCGCTGATTATAATGTGATCAATTATTGTTGAGGAATGATCTGAAACCCTGGTTGCTTCGGTGATCAGTGGAATGGCCCCATTACTAATTAATGTGCTCAAGAATTTCTTAGAGACTGCTGAAGTTTGATTTAGAGCTGTATTTATGTTAAAGTCACCTAGAATGTAATAAAGTTTTCCTTCTGTTGTAAAAACATCTAAGACGTTGTCGAAATCGTCAATAAATTTATCTACTGAGACCCCGCAAGGATGGCGATATACAACTCCTAAAATAAATTTTGAGAACGGGCTACAAACTTTGATCCACACGCATTCGGAATTACTTTAGCAAAATTGTTGGTGATGGAGAATATATTTAAGGGGACAATGCAAGTATACTGCAACCCCGCCTGCATTAGAAGTCGAGTTGACGTGAACAAAGCTGTAACTAGGAATCGCCACATTAATCAGTGGTTGATCTTTAATTGTAGTTTCGGTAATGCAAATTATTTGAGGCGTAAAGTTTAATAGGGTAATCAGTTCACATAAAAGGTCAAAATTTTTTTTGCAAACATCTGATATTAACGTGAAGAAGTATCAAAGCGTCATCAGAATTTCCGTTCACAAGTCTACAATCGATGTCATAATACTCACAATTACTTATGTTTTGGATAATAATTTCATGGAGACTTTCGCACACTTCTCCAGCGTCAAAACAGTTGTTAAATGTACTAGGGGCTGCGCGACTCGATCGAAGGAAGTGATTCAGCTCCCCGTCGCCCGAAACTCCACACGCCATGCAAAACTAACAGAGCTGGTTGTCAAGGGAAATAAGTTTAGCAGTGTAGTAGGATGCTAGATGAAACGCACACTTATTATTGCAGAAAACAGCATTGTCATCCGAGGAAACAAAGCACTGTCATCCGAGGAAACAGCATTGTCATCCGAGGAAACAAGGAAACAAAGCACAGAGATTGTCATCCGAGCTTGAGAAGAAAAAATAATGAGATTATCACCGAAATTTATAATTGGTTGCAACGCAATGATTCTTTTCAAAAATCTCGCACTGAAAACGAGCATATGTTCTTGAGCACCAATCATAAATTTTGTGAAGACGACAGTATCAATGCTGAGCAAGATGAAGACGTTAGCCCATATCTTCAACTTTCATGGGATGATAAATGCCATTCCGATAAACTTTCCACGAAGCTTTCAGTTTCAGTTCATTTATTATTCGTCGCTAGCTATATTACAAAGTAAACAAATAAAGCATTTTAAACAATTATACGGTACTTCGACTGGAGGCTGCGAAGGGACTATTACAGTCTTCTGGTCGAGCAGCCCCCAACGGTTATTCAGGCAGCTCAATAAAGAGCAACCCGAATTTGCAAGGTAAATCGAGTGCATTTTGTACTGAATGGGATTAACAGTGACAACGGAAATAAGATTAACAAAAAGAATAGACAGTAGAAACAATAGAAGTGTATTTGATTTTCGACTTTTAAAATCACCCTTGCCCCCCTATCTTAAACTTTATTTAAAAGAAATTTTTTATAATTTGATTTAAATTTTCTAAAAGAACATTTTTTAATGTCTTGCGGAATGGAATTCCATACTTTTACCCCTTGGAACAGAAACGATTGTTGTAACCTGGTCGTTTTAAGAAGCGGTGTGGTAAACATATGAGAGTTGGATCTGCGGGTAACTAGAGAATGCCGTTGGTTAACTTTAATAAAATCGCGGGTAAGATGGGGAGGATGAGCTTTGTGATAAATATAATACACAATTTTAGCAACTTCAAAATTATACAATTCGTCTAACTTTAAGATATCAAGAGTTTCGTAACAAGGTATTGCACTAGTCTCCCATTTCACGCGAGATATGAGTTTTACAGCCTTATTTTGTAGAGCAATGATTTTGTGGAGATAAGTATTATATGTTGATCCCCATATCGGAATAGCATACAGTAAATGAGGATAGATTAGAGCATGGTAGAGTTGCACAAGTACTTCCGTAGGAAAAAAGGAATTTAGCTTATAAAGTATGCCAACAGCGCAAGCAATTTTTCTTTCGATATTTTTTATATGTACATTGAATTTTAATTTGTCGTCAATCCATAGTCCTAGGTATTTGACATTTTGAGTTTGTTCTATAAGTTGTCCTTCATGCCTGACATCAAGGTATTGAGTTTCATTTTTTGTAGTTGAATTAATTATCATGATATTTGATTTTGCCGCATTAATTGTTAATTTGTTAGCTTTCATCCAGTTGCCGGCTTTTTCAATTGCCTGATTTAACAAAAGTTCTAAATCATTAGTTGTTTCAGCTTCCACTTTTATACACGTGTCATCAGCATATAGAACTGGTGCAGAGTCATAAGTATTGAAAAAGTCATTGACGTATGTCGAGAAAAGAATGGGACCTAAATTCGAACCTTGAGGTTCGCCATATTCTATGTCCACAGTAGATGAAATTACTTCGTTAACTGACACAAACTGTTTACGTCCTGTTAGATAAGTTTTTAATAAATTATATGCGTTGCCACGTATACCATAATGGTCTAATTTTAGTAAGAGGATATCATGAGACACCGTGTCCAACGCTTTTTTGAGATCTAAAAAAATTAATCCAGTAATTTGTTTGTTTTTAATGTTGCAACTTATTTTATTCATAATATCAAGCATAGCATGTGTAGTAGAGAGATTTTCGCGAAAGCCATATTGGTTATCGTGTAGAATTTTATGCTTTTCAAGAAATTTTAGTTAGTCGTGAGTAAATAAGTTTTTCTAAAATTTTTGAAAAATTTGATAGAAGGGATATTGGTCGGTAGTTATTCACTTCTGTTTTGAGGCCTGTTTTAAAGATGGGGATGATTTTCGCTGTTTTCAGACATTCTGGATAGATGCCGAAATCGAAGGAGAGGGAGTACAGTTGCGTGATATAGGGTGTTATTACATCGCATGATATGCGAATAAAATAAGAATCAATGCCATCACTCCCCGCAGCTCTACGTAGTCCTAGTGAATGAATAAGATTATATACCTCGTTATATCTAGGAGGCTCTAAGAATATTGAAGATAATATTTTCGATTTGAGGAAGTTTTTACATGAATTTGGGGAGGAGACTTGAGAGGCCAGTTTTTTTCCAATAGAAGCAAAATGCCTATTAAAAGTATTGGTTATGCCGTTACTATCAGAAATAACTTTGTTGTCAAGTACAAGCCGATCAATTGCAGACTTCTTTTTTTTCTGTTTGGTAGCCAAAAGTGCAGAGTTGATTAGATCCCAAGTTTTACGAGGATTTCCTTTATTAAGAGTAAATTGTTCTTTATAAAAAATTTTTTTGCCAGGTGCTTAACTTTGGTTAGTTTGTTTTGATATTTTTTGTAAAAACGCTTTTGTTCTTGATTACCCTCCAGGAAATATGTTTTATAAAGTCGACGTTTGCGACGAATTGAAATCAAGATTCCTTTGGTTAGCCACGGTTTGGTTTGAAGCTTTTTTTGTCTGCGTGAAAGATTCTTTAATGGCGCATGCATTTCGATAGTATTTTTGAAAATCGTAACAAAATCAGTAAACAGTTGGTTAAAGTTCTCCGGTGAGACATTTATAAAATGTTCGTTTAGGGAGTCTAGGTTTGTTTCTAATTGAGAGCAAAAAGATTCAGCATTAAAACTGCTTTTATATCTGAATTGAAATGGTAAGTAGTCAAGAGGTTGATTCGTCAAGTTTAAGGTAAAAGAGAAAATAATATAGTGGTCACTTATGTCTGATTTTATGACACCAGGTAATTTAAGTTTAACATCATTCGTTAGAATATTATTAATTATTGTTTTTGAGGTGTTTGTAACTCGAGTGGGTTTTTGTATTAAAGGGAAGGTATGATTGCTCAGCAGCATGTTCAAAAGCGATTGTGCCGCTTGGCTCGAGGTGTTTGGGTCTAAATTAATATTAAAGTCTCCCGACAGATAGAAAATGCGATTCGTATTGATTACATTCATAATGCTGTCATTGAGGGCATTAATAAAATTTTCATGTTGATTTGTAGGATGGCGGTATACAACTCCTACTGCATATTTGAGGTTAGTTTTAGAGTGAGTTATATTAATCCACAAGTCTTCGCAGTCTTCACATTTAATGTTAAAATCGTTGACAACTTCAGTTTGAAACTTATTGGAAATGTACATTGCAACTCCACCAGCTCTGCTCTTAGAAGGAGAGTGAAAAAATTCATACCCGGGTATAGTTATGTTCGTTATAGGATGTAATCTTATCCACGTTTCGGAAATACATATGACCTCAGGAGGATTGGAAAGCGGTTGTAAAAATTCATAGAGAGATTCAAAATTTTTAGTAAGTGATCGAATGTTTAAATGTAAAATAAAAAGAGAGTTTGGTGGTCTAGAAGGAAATATTGAGTGGTCAGGTAGGTAATAGTTGCATTCAGCAGAGGGTTCATACAATTTAGAAATATTATCAGTTTCATCATTAGGGGTTGTTTGATCAGGGCGAAGAAAATCCAGGTTATCATCAAAAGTGCAGTACTTATCAATAAATTTGTTACACTTCATAACACTGAGAAAAACAAATACTAAAAGAAAGACAACAGACTCTAGGAAGCAGCAGCGTCAAACCTGCGCAGTATGAGACCGCGCTGCTGCTACACAGATAATCGTAATAACTATACATAGAGAGCATTGACAGCTTTTAGAGAGCTTACACCTTGTTACGGTTAAATAACATAATATATACATATCATTAGTGTTCCTTTGTGATTAATACCGTGAGTATGGTATTGTACATCGAATTAATGTTCTGGATACACTCGTACGTCATCCACAAACAAACAGTATTCACAATTTTGGATTTTCCATACAGTTTTTTTCTTGTTGTTTCTTGCATCTTTGTAGGAAGGAAGTAGTCTCTTTTTTTGCTCTTGCAGCTCTTTTGGAAGATGTTCCGTAGCATAGACATATTCTGTTGTACTGCATGCTTCTCTGTTCTTCAAATTATATTGCTTAAGATGTTTCAGGTTTTGAGTGAATTTTTGCTTGTCAAATATTGTGCTAAATTTGATAATAATCGGCCTCGTTATTTTACGATGTCTTTTATCATAGATAGGGTGCTGTGGGAGCCTGTGTATATCGGCTAAAGAGATTGAGCTCGTGTCTGTGATATTGAGACCCTCTTTAATAAATTTTTCAAATACAGTTTCCGTTTGTTTACGGGTTTCCCATGGATTCGAGTCATTCTCTGGAATTCCGTGAATTAAGTAGTTAAAGCGTTTACTGTAAAGTTCTTTGCCTAATCTTTGAGTTTCAGCTTCTTTTCTCAGTTGATTATTTTCCTCTTTCAGCTCTTCGATATCATCTTCTAATTTAGTGATTTTTTTATCTTGATGGTCTTGTTCACTTTCGATCTCTTCAAATTTAGCGTCATATTCTTGCATCTTGGTTTCTAAGTTCTCGAATTTTTTTCCAGATTTTCTAATTTTTTTAGTCTTTGAGCCAAGCTTTTCATGGTGCTTAATATTTCATCAAGTTTGTTTTCGATATTATTCATTTTGAAGATTGTTTAACATATAGTTGAATTTAGTTTACAGCTCAGACACAACTCAGTTACTGTTTGCTCAGTTTTCAATTTTTGCAGCAAGCACGCACGTTTACTACTGCGCAGACCTTGCCGCTTTTTCTCAGCTAGAGCTCATTGAAACACGTCTGTTCTCGACATCAACTTGTAACAAGCGTAAGGTAAAACCTTTGTCGCACCTTAGAAAATGCTTAAAAACGAAAGTTGAAAAATGAGTCTCAATGAATTCCTCTCAATTGTTCGATCGCCTCATCATTATAAGCGAAAGGGAATTAACCATTAAAGAAAGTCTGGAGTTTGAGCTCACACCAAATGCCCATGGCCTTATTTATTGAGAATCAGTTCATGAGAAAAAACTGAAAAAGCTACTCTTGGAAACCACTTGAAGAAAAAGGCTGCACCACACGCTGCAAGTGACCTAAATATTAACACAACAATTGTAGATGGAGGTTGGCTACTGCATCAGGTGCGGTAGAAGACAGATCAAACATATGCACAGATTTTCTATAACAACTTCCGGTTCGTGAAAGAGCTATCAGCTTCCAGTATCACGGCTGTGGTATTTGATGGCTATTCATCATCCACAAAAGACCACGAGCACAGCAGACGAAGCAAAATCTTTTCAGCTAATATTGAGATTATGGAAGATACTCCTGTAACAGTTCCTCAATCACATGTTTTGGCAAATCGTCGCAATAAAAGCAGTTTGACAAAACTTTTAGCACGTTATTTAAGCGCGAACGGACTTATGACAAAGCTATCTTGTGAAGATGCTGACACACTTGTTGTTGAAACTGCTATGGAACGCAGTAAGTCCGTTTCTGTGAATGCGTATGCTAGTGATACGAATGCATTAGTTATGCTGATTTACCACATACAGCGTGCTAAACTTCCTGTATACTTCACTGCCGCAGGAAAAGCCTTTAATATCAAAACGATATTTCAAAATTTAACGCGCGCACAAAGAAACAATTTGCTTAAGTTATAGCTCACAATGTTTTGGGATGCGATACACTATCATCCATACGCAAATGGGGCAAGATCAGGTTCTTCAACAAAATCTTTGGAGAAGATACACCAAACGAAGCACTGAAGACGCTTACATCAGCTCACCGCAATGAATTAGATGTTGCAAATGCTCGAATCCAATTGTTTGTTTTTTATACAATGAAGATGTTTCAAGTTTACCACCAACACTTTATGGCCGAGTGGTTTAGAGCGTCTGTCTCTTGAGCTGTAGACTCGGGTTTGATTCCGAGTCGGGTCAAACCAATGACTTTAAAATTGGTATTCACAGCTTCCCTGCTTGACGCTCAGCATTAAAGGGACAGTGTGGAGATCAAGCCGGCAAGTTTACTTGTTGTGCCGTTGGGAAAGGCATTTAGCGGGATTCCCCCATCTTGGTGTGGTAGACAGATGGCTGGCAACTCCTAAGCGAGCTCGTATAGCGCATTGATCGCTTTCTCGTGATAGGAGGATAAATATGCAACTAACTAACTAACTAACTTTCTGATTTACGTCATCGCTTTTTTAATGACATGGCAGCGAAGGGTCTTATACTTTCATAAAAGCTACCACCTTCAATTAACGCAGCTGAGCAACACAGCTTGCGAGCATACTTATAATGCCATGATTGGCTCACTCTCACGGCGTCATCCGAAGAAGCAAAAAACTTTGGCTGAAAATCAACCGAACTGGGACTCGAACCAGTGGGAACACTCAGCGCAATTGCACCAGACAATCTTCTAAAGCTTATTTTGCTGCAGATGCAAAGCACAGTGTGCAAATAACCTGTGCATTTGTCTCAAAAATCGATTGAGTTGCATTTCTGCATGTGTTGAATGTCAGGGAAATTGTTCCAACTAACGCACTACTAAAAATATCGCTTGTAATCAAACATTGTAATTTTTTGTTTATCCAAGCAAATTGAAAAAAAAGGAATAGACCTACTCCAGCTTATTACAACAATAAATGACGTCATTGTGACGTCATCACAATGAAATGACGTGTTCAAACACCAACGTAGGTAGGCCTCTTTATCTTTTCATAACGCATGCAATTTCAAAGTCAAAAGTGCTAATCTATTCACTTTTGATTTCAAATCGAAATTTTGCCGCTATAGGCGCTATAGCTACCGTTATTATTTTTTTTCAAATGCTACAAAAAAGTTCATTAGTCCAATACAAGACTTCAGAAAAACATCGGTTATTAAAGTTTAAACGCTGTACCAGGGTGGGGGGCGGGGGGGTGAATTTAAGATGTGTGCATGTGTCGTCATCATATGAATGCAAACTTTGAGGAGCTCTGTAGGGAGTTCCCATGGAGTTTTTTTTGCAGTTTTTTTTGGTGATACTACAGACCTAGTAGAGCACTTTGACACAAAAATTGTTAGGTAAAGAATTTTTTCACAGATGAACCTGTATTAGGTCTATCTCGCCCATACTACAAGGTGGCGTCACATAAAGGAACATAAAGTATAATTTATTTAGGCCAAAATAAAAATTTGTGAATTTTTTGACGTTTGATTTGATTCAATTTCAGAGACGAAACTCATCTTTCGGGTCCCGCTTAGAGGTTAAATTTTAAACCAAATTTTACCCTGTCCACATGTCCAATTTCCGAGGTCTTTAGACCCGCGGTTCTTGCTGAGTCATCATTTTTGTGAACTAATTTTTTCAATTTTCGTGGGGTTTTGTGGTCCACGAAAGCAGGTGGTTCTAAAAGCCCATGAAACAGTTACTGGTATCTTAGTTGAGTATTATAATCTCATCATCGTAACAGAGAGATCATCACTACCACGTTGTCCGGCATGTCCTGATATCTAAAGTAAAACAAAGCAATAGCAATTTTTGAAACGTAGACGCGGGCCAAGAAAGCATACGAAAATCGAACATGTGCTCAGGGGCGGATCCAGAAAATTTTGGTGGGGTGATGCAGTTTTGAATTAGGTTGAATGTTAACTGAATGCAGAGATGTTAAACCCGGAAAAGAGCGTAAATAAGCTCTTTTCAGAAAATGTGTCCATGTGAAGGGAGTATATTCAGAACTTTTTAGCACCAAATTTTGACATTTTTAAGCGCGTTTTTTTTCTGGCAAAGTTAAATTTGAAGTAAATAGGGAAACAGAAATGATTTTAGAAGGGTCCGGGGGCGTGCTCTCCCGCAAAAATTTTGAAAATTTACATACTGTAATGGGCATTTTAGCGCTTTTCGAACAATTTGTAAAGCAAGTTTTTTTTTTTGCCCCTAATTAGTCCTTCACCAAATATATTGCATTTAATTCGCACATTTTCGATTTATACGTTGGCTGAAGGTCTGTTTACACTAAATGCGATTTTAATCCGATTTGTTGTCGTGCGAAATTTTATCCATTTTTTTACGTTAGAAGTTGGTGGAAAATATCTCCATACAACTCTAACCCCAACAGTTTTGCTCTTTATCGGTTATTTTGTAAAGCAACTTACGATTGCTTTCTAAAATGCCGTGCAAATCGACGTAGTTTTACGTCATAACTTCCAACTGTTTCGTGGCCTACGTCACTTTACGTACGAAAAGTCGCATCGCATTCTGTGTAAACACACCTTAAGGCGTAAGAATTATTGTTGAACCGAAAAGGTTCAAAATTATGGAAAAATTTCATCACAAACATTGTTGAAATTGGCTGGTGGAGGAGGGATGCATCCCTCACATTACCCCCCTGGATCCGCCACTTCATGTACTTCTGTTTACACGTTCGGACCTCAAAAAGTTTTTTCCCGGAGCTTTCAAGACCCGTCCTCGCTCACTCTCAAACGGTTGATGTCTACTCAAACGTCCTTTACAGTGCAAACTGTCTGCTACAGTTGGTACAGTACTACATTGCAAATTTGCTCATCCTGACGAGCAATGATTTGACAAACGCTATGGTTATGGAGACCAAGTCCTTTTTTTCAAGCTGCGACTGTTGTTCTTTTCTCATTTGCTTTTCTGTTGTATCACGATTTTCAAACGCTCTTTTATGACTGACTTTCATCTTTATAATTTTCAAACAGTCTGCTTAAAACCTTTTCGAAAATGCCTTATTTTTACAAAGACCTGTCTGCTTTATAGCACTTTGCTAAGTGACCTCTTCGTAAATTAACGTTAAATCTTAAGGTGCGTTTAACGCTGCTCAAAGCGTAATAGGTAACAATAAATTTTTTTCGAGTGTTCTTTATGGTGTCATTATTGCAATGTGAACTCGATCACTACCGAACAGTGGCGAACAGATGTGGAAATCATTGGGGGTGATGAATCATCGCAGCATTAACTAAAACGTCAAGTCCGTGTCAACTTCTGGGAACGGAGCCCCCCAGACCCCCCCCCCCCCGCTCTTCTTCTTTGCACGTTATCTCGTGTCTAGAGTTTTGAGACTATGAGCATGAACTTCTTCAATTATTTTAGACTGAACAATATTTGCAAATTAACATGTCGGTAGTCCGGTACAGAAATTAAGCTGAACGATTTTCGGACAAATCGACAGTCCTTCATCACAGCATGATCAGAAACAAAAAGTTAACGCATGGTAAACTAAAATAAGCGAGAAGCCAAACAGCAAGGGTACGAGTTGTATCCTTGCTGTTTTGCTTTTCACTTCAATTAGTTTGCCCTGGGAGCGTTAGCTTTCCATTTTCGATCATTTTGTTATGAAGGACGGCTGCGTGGCCAAGCGGTTCGGAGCGTCGTTTTTACGACGGCCATGATCTCAAGGTTGACGGTTTAACTCCCACCCAAGCCTCGCTGTTGCATCCTTGAATGAGATGCTTCATGGCAATTATCTTTGCTTAGAGAAATTTAACAAGAGGCAAATTGAAGAAGTCAGATGCAAAATTCAAGCGGAAAAATCGGAAACAAGGGCAACTCTTAAGCGAGTCTGAAACTCTGCATTCGCCCTAGCATAGTGCCTCCGTCGCATTCTCGTGGACATCATCAAGGACGGTGGAGTTGTTTGAAAACGCTCAGCATATTTTCTGCATATTATTTTCCAATTAAAAACGTTCTATGTTCTGAACTTATTATCTGTTACACACTTCCCCACACTCCTTCACACAAGATCTCCTTTCTCCCAAAGTTATGTTAGGCTAACGAGCTGATAGCAAAGATAAAGCTAATATGCTGATAGCTGGTACGACAAGTGATGAATCAAATAATATTGATTAATTAAAATGGTCACTGATTGTGACGAAACTTTTACCTCACAAAAAGCGAATCAATGGAAACGTAATAACATAATTTATCGCTAGATAGTAATATAGTCGGACGTCATTATTCATGTAGCCACTGTGAAGTGACAATCAACGAAATCTTATATCACAGTACCTTATCGGCTTAATCGTACCGTAGCACTTACTGCGATTGCTCGCTGATTACTTCCCTCCTCTGTCAACCGTCATGGATGCAAATCCAGGGTGGATTTATCCCCCCAATAATTCGGCAGCATCTCCCCCAATATTTTTCATGGAAGTGGAAAATTCCCCATACGATGTATAGTAAGCCTACCTAACCAACACGCACGAGTGTTAATTATCCGAAAAATAATCAATTTTGCTAAATCATCCCCCCCCCAATATCGAAAAATGGTCAATTTTCTTAAATCATCCCCCCAATGCTCAACATAGATTTGCACCCTTGCCAACCGGGATGTTCTCCCTTGTCATCGAACAATACCAAATTGAGGCTGACGCAAGGGGTTACTGCAGGTACGGTACGGAATTATTTTCCGTACCATATTCCTCTAAAAACATACCGTACCGCAATTTCGTAACTCGCAAAATTACCGCACGAAACAGTACGAAACCGTAATTCCGTACCTTTTCGTACCACATTTTTTCAACCAACTTACAACAAAAAAATCAGCAGAAAACTTTTGCCATCACCACGTCAAAGTTCAAATTTATCTGTTCTTGCCATTATGGTCTGTCCTTGCCATTAGGCCTATATTAATGAGCTTGTTCAATGGGTAAGAAATAATTGTCAAAGATTTCAGGAAGGAATTTTGGTGGTAGATGAACATAAATTTGCCTAGTATAAACTTATGAATATCCGCAATTTTAGAATGTCTAATTTTTCATATGAGGTAATATTCACAATACTCAGGTCGAGTTGTTGCAAATCATTTTTGCAAATCATGTCTAATTTTTCATATGAGGTAATATTCACAATACTCAGGTCGAGTTGTTGCAAATCATCCCCCCAACGCTCAACATAGATTTGCACCCTTGCCAACCGGGATGTTCTTAAAAATGCCGACAATGGACATTGCTGGCAGTCGGGCTCCAAGCCCTCGAAATATCAGCTCAGGATCGAGTCGTCATAAAACATTTTTTGCTTGACGTAACAATTCACACCATGCAAGTTTTTATAATCCGATTCATAAATTCAACAAAACATCAGTGACTGAGTTGGTGTATAAAATGAGTACTCATTGTATTTAAAGCGTTGGTTGGTATTTAAAACTGAGTTGGTATTTAAAACTTAAAATTTAAAACTGGTATTTATAATTTAAAATTTAAAACTGAGTTGGTATTTGATAAGCTTCCACAAGTTTATCAAATATTGTTTTAGTAATTCTTATGCCAAATTGTTTTTACCGTTTTTGTACCTCTACGCTTGTAGTTATTCATTCCATTTATTAAGTTATTGTCCTTATAACGCAACAGTTCACAATATTTCTGTCATACCTTTTTGCTTTACCATTTTATCAGTTCAGTTTAAAAAGTGCTACTATTTTGCTGTTCTCTGCCAGGGCTGGATTTTCCACCCTGGCACCTGTTATTCTGAAGAAGCTCGGCGTGAACTGCTGAGCAAAACGTCAATAAAAAGTTGGAGTTCTTGTATAAGCCTCCGTCTTTGATTACCGGAAGAACAAGTTTATGAAATAGTTAGCCTAGCCTACTATGCCCGGTAAACAAAATCCCCTACAAAACGTTCCCTATTATGCAGTGTTTACTCATTGTAACATGCCCAAAAATGCATTTAAATTAAATCGACAAAAATTGGTTTATTAAATGATCAAAATATGTTTGAATCGGCAAAAAAAGAAAAGCAAAAGACACGTAAAGTTTTTTCTTATTTAGAAGTGAAAAATTTAGACCATTTAAAGTTTACATAGTCAAAAACTTTTGTACTTTAGGGCAGCGGTTCCCAAACTGGGTGCTGCGGCGCCCTAGTGCGCCGCGAGACTTTGCCAAGGGCGCCGCGAAAGTTGTTGCATCTGTCCAGGGTCTTCGCGCACTTGGTGTTTGGTGTCGAATCTGCTCTGTGTCTCGAAATTGTCATGGAAAGATAGTGCCTAGAAGATTTACTTGCGAAAGGATTGTATAGTTACACGTCGCCATGCGAAGTTTGCCCCTATGTGGTATATTGTGTAACCAGGGCCAGCCTTAGGCATAGGCAAACTAGGCAACCGCCTAGGGTCTACGATAGGTGGGGCCTCGTACCCGAATCATATAAGAAAAAATTTAATATATTTAAAAAGCGAAACATGTCCTACTATACGAGCTTATATGTCACATTTTTGTGACGATTCTTAACAGTCTGATTGTGGTCGATTGTTGCAGCATAATATACAGAATGCAGGCAGAAGACTGATCCAGCTGCTGAGTTGTGAAATACGTTGAAGCTAGTAAGCTACTAGAGTTAATCAAGTCGACTTATCTTCAAATAAAATGAATTTTATTGGCTAAGATAAGCACTAACGTATTAAAGAGATTTCTAAAGTGCCGGTATTAAAATGATTTGTTGAATATAAGTCAGGTAAATATATACAAGGAAGGGATTTAAAAAGTTCTATTTTAACAGATGGCTTAATGAAAATAAATAGAAATTTGAGTTTGAATTACAACAATGCCTGTTTTAAAATGTCCGAACAGTTGCTTTCTAACAGAAGTAGTTCAATATTTACCTCGAGAAGAAGTTCGCATCAGCGTTCAGAAGCAGTAGAAAAATAAATAGTTAGCCACATTGCTTGGCCTAATTTTCGAAAAAGATTGGGCAAGGAATATTAGGCTACCGATAACCAGTAATCTTAACAGCGAAAAAATTAGTTTCTGCTGAATATTAATTTATTTATTTAAGTAGGGCCTCCAAATTCACTTTGCCTCGGGCCTCCAATCACTTAAGGCCGGCCCTGGTGTAACAGTGGCCAGTTGCATGATAAATAATTAAGCATTCTCACAATCGCAACAAGATTGATATTGTACGCGAAATGCGTGTTGCAGTATCCAACATTGATAAAAAATAAAATATGTACAGAGAAACAAGCTCACACCTTACATTAAGTGCATACGTTTTTCAATATTTTGCTACTGCACAATATGAATAATTATGTTTTAAATACAAGTTTTTGGAGAATTTAAAACTTTGTTACGTTTAGCTTCATTACGGCGCCGCGAGTTTTAATAAGTTTTTAAAGGGCACCTTCCAACAAAAAAGTTTGGGAACCGTTGCTTCAGGGCAGGGGTGGCCAACCTTTTGATTCCATGCGCCAATATTTTTCACCCTTAATTTAGATGCGCCACATCAAGCATCCATTTCTTATCAGTTTTTTAAAACAAGGGCGTGCAATATCGGTAAAGAGCAAAAAAAGGTGTTCACTTCTCGCCCTCAGACAGTAGCGCACCCAGGATTTGGCAATGGGGGGCCACAACCGGGGGTCTGGGGGTAAAACCCCAGCCCCCAACGGATTTTTACGGTTTTCATATAAAAAAGCACTCATTTTGGCACACTTTTTTCATCGAAAAAGCTGGACGTGCTGTGAGTGCAGTCACTACAATGCAAAAATATTTTCGCAGCTTATGTCTAAAAGCAGAAGCTTGGCTAAAATGAATGAAAGGAGGCTACAACCATTATTAGTTTGAGAAATTATAGACTGAAAGTTAGGTTTTAGCACCTTATTACCGGGCCAAAGGGGGGGGGGGCATGGTACCGTGGCTCTCCTGCGTGCACCTATGCCCTCAGACGTCCTGTTTTCCACTGTCAATGTCGATGGAGAGCAAAAAATAATAGAAGAGGTTTTCACGCCCTCAGATGTTCTGTTTACCACTGAAAAATTTCGGTGAAGGGCAAATAAAAAAAAAAATCAGTGAGTAGAATTGGCTTGTCATCAAAAAAGTGCAATGCGCCACTTTGAAGTAGCCAATGCGCCACGTATGGCGCATGCGCCACAGGTTGGCCACCCTTGCTTTAGGGCATAATATTTTTATTGAACTAACTGTGCATTCAAATGCAGAAAAAACATCTGTCCTGAGACAAATACAGTTTTTTAAGCACCATGCCACCTCGATATAAACACACTAACTGTATGAAAACATTAAAGCATTCACGACATAAAATTGGTGATGGAGGAAAAGTAAAACTACAGTCATTCCCAAAACTGGACGTTTTGATAACATCGATTCAGCTGTCATCATCAGCAGTAACGGTAAAGGAACGGGACAGCGGGTGCTACGCACACGTTGTGTACGTGCAGGCCATCTTCAATTGGCGGCCCATTACAGATATCAATCATGAATGATTAAACGCTGTTAGAGGACGTACAAGACGAACACAGGGCTGGTGAGAGGGGGGGGCAGGGGGGTACAAAGTACCGGAACCCGTCATGTTTTGACGGGTCCGTCGAGGGGCTTCGCTCTTATAAAATTTTTCTTATAAAGACTCACGGGAAGAAATGCAGGAGAAATTACGTCTTCGCTATGTTAGGATCTACGTCCAGTGTGCGAAGTAGGGGGGATGGGGGAACATGTCTACCCCAGTAAAAATAGTCGTCCCCCCAGCAAAAAAAGAAAATTTGTCCTGTTGGGATGCTAAAACGTCCCCCCCCCCCCCCCAGTGATAAATACTGCAAGAAGTTAAATGTTTTTATACGTGTTGCTTGTGGGTACGGACTGCGGCGATACTTTCCAGCATTTCTTCTAACCATTATGGTTTCCTTCAGTGCGCCTATTACAGAACAGTTTATTTTTCATCAACATTACAACACGTCAGCAGTTTTTTATAAGCGTTAATGAAAGCACTAAGAATATGTTAAAGCAGCGGTTCCCTAACTTTTTTCATATCATATTTGAGATTGAGAGTATGAATTAAGAAAATGCTACACCTTCTGGGGCTAGGCCCCGGACCCCGTTGGGGTAGCTTACTGCTCTCCCCCTAAACCCCTTGCTTCATTTATGAAACAAAAACCTGCCTAAAAACAAGCTTATGAAGTTTTCGAAATTCTACCGTTGATAATTTTTGTTCATCATGCTGGTAGTATGCAAACACGCAGTAGGCTACGCCCTCCACCATTGCTTTAATTTGGTCATTGACTAATGACATTGCCCCTGAAGCGTATTTAGAGGGGGCATTGGCTATTACCCCTCCCCTTTTGACTTTCCCTTTTAGTAAAAAAAGAACAAATGGTGCCAAGTGACTGAAGTACGCCAGACTTTTTTAATGGCTTTTGTAGCTTATGGCTTGGGGCGGACCCAGGGGGGTGGGTAGGATGAGGGATATGTATTCACCTCACCAGCCTTTTTCAACTACGTTTTTGATAAATACAATTTTTCCATAATTTTTTAACCTCTTTGATTACAATAAGCCTTACGCCTTAGACACGCATAATTGAAAACGTGCGAACAAAATGCACCATAGCCTATTTGGTGAAGTGCTCAGAATTAGGGTCACAAAATTTACTCAAAGTTTGCCTGAAAAATGTTGAAAAAGCACAAAAATAGCTATTACAGCATGTAGTATTTCAAAAATTTCCCGGGGGAGCATACCCACGGACCCCCCAAAAATTTTTGTTTTTTAATCTGCTTCAATTAGCTCTGCTAAAAAAACTACGTTTAAAAAAAATGGTGAAATTATGCTCCCCCTCCTTTTAAAATTTCTTGCTACACCACTGCATCGCCCCACGAACAATAAATACCATTTTCGCAACATTAGTCTTGTTATTTGTGCTCAGAATTCAAGCAAAATTGTAGACAAAAGCAAAATTGTAGCAAAAATTTTTTACTTCGCACACTGCCAACGTCTGTGCGATGTCAAGACTTTTTCTTTTTTAGAGAATCAAATTTTGGTGCTGAGGGGGCCCGCATCATATCTCTGCCCCAAGGCCCAGGTTTTCTCTCGACGGCCCTGGACGAACAACACACATACGCTTAACCCTTCGCACTTCTGCTCGTGGCGCCCAGCGCCTGGCGGAAAGCTGGGAAAACTACTTTCGAAGTCTTTAGTATGACCCAACCGGGAATAAAACCCCAGTTTCCCGGCTACCAAGCGGACGCTCTTAACCGATACACCAAGCGCCGGTATCAGCAGTGTAAGCACGGCATTCAGTTATATAATTATGTTGTCGAAACGTCCAGTTTTAAGAATCACTACATGGCTATATCTTTCCTCCTTTAAGGGGCAATAAAGTCAAAATCGTTGTTTATTTTATGAAACAAATCGCTAGAAATATTTCTCAAAAATTTTTTCACGTTGATCCGGTGCATTTTTACTGGCTAATTTAGAAGATATTGAGCTTCTAAAAACTGCTGGTCCACTAAGAAAATTGCGTCATTCACTTACGCACATGAATCACGTGATTTCAACCGAGCGCAAATCAAGTTTATTTTGTTGTTAACGCGAACAAAACAATACTATGGGGCGCCGTTTTGAAAAAAAAAAAAACGATTTAGCAAAGTTTGCTCGAATTTTCAGCAACATTTACGCAGTTTCACAGCTATTTAGTTAAAATGAAGTGAACTGCAGCTAAAACGCTTTGAGCCAAAGTGTATCGACATTTAATAGATAGCAGCGATATTTATTGAATAGTGGCGATATTAAATAAATAGCGCGATATTTGTTAAATAGCGGCGATGCTCAACAAATAGCAGCAACATTTAATAAATAGCGCTGACATTTAATAAATAGCAGCGACGTTTAGCTAAAGTGCTGCGAAAAATTAAAGTGCGCCTGTAATATGCTAATGAGATCAACAGTGCTTCCATTTCTTCATTTTTCGTAACATCAAATCGCGGTTGTCTCTAGAGCCACAGCGTGCGTACAATTCTTACAGTGAGCCCACTCAACAAAAAAGCGTTGTTACGCATGTCCACAAAAATGCTAAGCTTTTTAAGAAGCGTAGATGGTGCGTTGCCATTATTTATTTTTGTTTTCAAATTTTTTTTGAAATTTACAAGAAGTTTCTAGTGTACTTGATTGCTAAACTAATTTGGCAATAAATGAAAAGTGAGAAACTTTGGTATGGGGGGGAGGAGTATGGATGGTGGGGCAATTAGGGAATTTTTGGTGGCTCGGGGAGTTGGGTCAGGCATGGGGAGAATATGGAAGGAGTGGGGAAGTGTGGGGGAGAAATGTGTTGGGGTGTGTGGGGAGGTGTAGGGGTTGTGGGGAAGGTGTGGGAAATGGTGTGGGGGGAAGTGTGAAAGAGTGTATGGGATAAGTGTGGAAAGCGTGGAAAATGTGTTGGGGTGTGGGGAGGTGAGGAAAAGTGTTGGGGAAGCCCACACACTTTTCTACACCTCCCTCCACACCTCTCTTCACACTTTTCCACACTTACTTCTTTCCCAGGAGCGTATTCAGGGGGACCATTGTGCCGTGTCCCCCTTTTTGACTCTGCCTTTTAGTAAAAAAGTACCCAATTAATGATGCCAAGTGACTGAAATGTGCCAAACTTTTTTGATGGTGTCTGTAGCTTATGGCCAGGGGCGGATCCAGGGAAGTAAGATGAGGGGTATGCATCCTCCCACTAGCCATTTTCATAAATGTTTTCGATGTAATTAATTTTTCCATAATTTTGAACCTCTTCGATAGCAATAACCCTTACGCCTTAAGCACGCATAATGGAAAATGTGCGAACAAAACGCATCATATTTAGCGAAGCACTTAGAATTAGGGTCAAAAAATTTAAACAAAATTTGCCTGAGAATTATTCAAAAAGCACTAAAATAGCCATTACAGCATGTAAATTTTCCAAATTTACCGGGGGAGCATGCCCCAACACTCCCTTAGAGCCTTTGTTGCTTCTCTATCAGCTTCAAATTTGTTCTGCTGAAAAAAATACGCTTGAAAAATGTGAAAATTGTGCTCCCCCCCTTTTGAAATTTCTCGCTATTCTCTTCTGCTCTCTCCACACTTCCCCACACTCCTTCACACTTTTTCGCACCCCGCACACCTTTACTTACGCCGTTCTTCATCTCTCCCCCACACTGACACCTCTCTTACATCTCCCCAACATTTCCTCACACTCACTCCCCACACTCCCACCTACGCTTCTTCACGCCCCACACACCTCCTCCAGCTCTTCTTCATACTCCCCCATACTTACTTTATCATTTACCCCCTACCAACATTTCTTACTTATTGCTAAATTAGTTTAGTAATCAAGTATATTAGAAGCTCCATATAAATTTCATAAAAAAAAAATTGACAACAAAAATAAAAAATGGCAAAGCAACATCTAAGCCAGGCATGGGCAACATACGGCCCGCGGGCCGGGTCTGGCCCGTGGAGGAATTTTGACTGGCTCGCACACTGCATCTAACCATACCCTGTGATGTGGCCCGAGACTTCATTCCAGACAAATATCATGTTTCTATCTGTGCTAAAAAACTTTCTTCTATTTTCAACACAAAAAAAGTTACAGCCGAAAAACGAAAATTGCGACTTTTTTCTGTAATTTTTTTTGGAAAATTCACCCACGTGTAATTGTGTAAGAAGCACTGTTGTTTAATTTTGACAGTAAAACTGATTCCTTTCATATATCTAATACTGTTTGTGATTTGATGCATCAACATCGGACGGATGGTGACTTCTACTCTTGCTGAAACAGGATGAGTTGTAACAATTGCCTCTAATCAGCAAGGACATGCGCACCTAGAGAAAGTCTCCATAATAGGCATTAGGCAAATTTAGTGATTTTATTAAATTGATTTTAATTTGATGCGAAATTGTTTTTAAATTAAACACGAAAAAATTGTAACATACAAAAGGTGGGTGGTGTCAAGACTGACTTCATAACAAAATAATACAATACAGGATGAAATAAACGGCTGTTTTTGGCAGCCTAACTTGCAGCTTTAAACAATTGCTGGAGGTTGTCGGGCTTGCAGTTGCTGGAAGTTGTTGCTGATAAGAATCAGAATTGGCTAATTCGTAGTAAGCATATGCTTCCAAGTTCAGAGTTGGTACATTGAACAAGCGAATCAAACTGCTGTTCAGTACATGGGGGCAGTCATCGTTATTTGCACTTTCTTCAGCTACTTGTTTCCGATGAGCTAGCACTTTTGCCACTCCTACACTTCTTACATGTTTATTATCATCCGCTCACATCATCATATAATCAGAGAACCAGAGCTGCGAACTTGAACTCGCTTGAACTCGATCGTTTTTGCCGAACTCGAACTCGAAAAATAAAATTTTTTGAACTCGAAAAAAAGCAATCGAGTTCAAGTTCACTAATTGAGTGCTTTAATTTTATTGATTCAAATCTCTCAAAACGAAGTTTGGCCTACTTTTGATTTTTTCTTATACTGTAGATTGAATGACTGCAAATTTGCAATTTTGGTACAGATACTGCACTGGCATTTCATTCTGCGTTGTGTCATTGAAACTTATTTATTGCATCATAAACGGTGTTCCGAGAGATTTTAATGAAAACGCAGCAGCTGCAGCGCAGCGACAGTTACCTGTTGTTTGTACGGTGATGCAATCTCTGTTCCAACTGTTACTAAGTAAGTCAGGGCGGATCCAGGGATGGGGGACCTTTTTCAACAATGCTTTTGATGAATACAATTTTTCCATAGTTTCGAACCTCTTCGACAACAGTAATAATTCCAACGCTTGATACCGGTACACAGAAATCAAAGACGAGCGAAAAAATTGCATCATACGGGTATTTGGTGAAAACCTCAAAATTAAGGGCAAAAAATTCAAATACCATTTGCCTTAAAACTTGTTCCAGAAGCACTAAAATGGCCATCATAGAATGCAAATTTTCAAAAATTTTTCGGGAGAGCATGCCCCCGGTCCCCCCTAAAACCGCTATAGTCCTCATTTTGCTTCAAACTAACTCAGCCGGAAAATTTACGCTCAAAAATGTCAAACTTTGGTGCCCTCCCCCTAAAAACTTCTAATTACGTTTCTGGCATGAAAACATTAATTTCAAATAGTTTAAACGCCCTTTCTCAGATCCAAACGTTTTTGCAATTAGTTAACGTTCAAACTAAATCAAAACTGCATTTCCCACCAAAATTTTCTGGATCCGCTCCTGGTTAGAGTATGTTTGTTTAAGGGATATTTTAAACAGGGCTGTGAACTCGAACTTGAACTCGAACTCGATTATTTTTGCCGAACTTGAACTTGAAAAATAAAAATCTTTGAACTCGAACTTGTAAATGTTTCTTCAACTCGATTAAAAATCGATCGAGTTCGCAGCCCTGCAGAGAACCCATGAATCCAGCAGCTTTTTTAACTTAGTTCAGAGGATTAGGGATTTTTCAAATAAACGTGTTGAAAAAATTGCGATACTTTGAGTGTGGCGCAACAGAATGGTTATTTTGCAGAGCAAGAATATACTTTGATTGCGATGTTTGGGGATGATAATGAAAATGTAAGAAATGTAGGAGGGGCGAAAATGCTAAAACGTTGGAAACAAGTGGTTGAAAAAAGTGCAAACAACGATCACTGCCCCCTTGCACTGAATAGCAGTTCGATTCGCTTGTTCGATGTACCAACGCTGAACTTGCAAGCATATGCTTACTAGGCCTACGAATTTGCCAATTTTGATTCTTACCCGCAAAAGCCTCCAACAATTGCAAGCCTTGCAGATACAGAAATAGAAGAGTGTCTGATGAAACCTCTCGTATTATACTACCTATATGTCGTAGACAAGCTGAGCAGAGTCACGTCAAATTTGTTGCGGAAGCGTCTGCACAAGTTGAAAGATTTGATCAACAACCAAATGAGTCATTCGACAAAAAAATTAAATCTCGCCAACTTACGAAAACGTTTGACACCAAAAAGCAGTTCAAATAAAGTGCTTTAGTAAATCGTGTGACCTCTTCCATACGCCGGATGGGTCAAAATTGATCTCAAAGCAGATGTTTTTGCTCTTACTATACCATGTTTGGGTGCCACATAGGTGCACCACCGCACCAAACTTCTCGAATTTGTCACAACTATGCCTTACGACGTTGACAGCATTTTTAGACTGATAAAAACAGCTATTTATTTCATCTTGTATTATATTCGTTTGTCGTAAAGTCAGTCTTAACACCACCCAGCCCTTATATATGCCACTTTTTTCGTGTTTAAATTAAAAACAATCCGCATTAAATTTGAATCAATTTACTAAAATCACTAAATGTGCTTAACGCCTATTTCAATGACTTTCTTTGGGTGCTATAATATGTCCTTGCTGATTGAAAGCAATTGTTACCACTCATCCTGTTTCAGCAAGAGTAGAAGTCACCATCATTCCATTTATCGATGCACTAAATCACAAACAGAGTTAGTTATATGAAAGGAATCAGTTTTACAGACAAAATTAAACGACTGTGCTTCTTACACAATTACTCGTGCGTGAATTTTCCAAAAAAATTACCAAAAATGGTCGCAATTTTCGTTTTCCGGCTGTAACTTTTTTTGTGATGAAAATAGAGCAAAGTTTCTTCTCAGCACAGATAAAAACAATGAGCCATATGCCATTACTCTCCGACCAATGGTAACCGAGTTATAAGAATTGCCCCCTATGTCATCAGTCGCGATAACATTTTGGGGGATAGTCGGCTGGAAAATGGTGACAACCCCCAAAAAACAAATTTGAAAGAAATTTTAGACCATTTGTTAGAATTTGAGAACAACACTTTTTTCGATTTCCAAAAAATTTTATTTCACTCCACCTTATTATTTACGCCCTTTTCCGGGTCTAATCGTCTTTGTATTTAGTTGACACTCAACCTAATTCAAACTGCATCGCCCACCAAAATTTTCTGAATCCGCTCCCGACTACAACAATCGGTTTATGAATCAATTTATTATTTGTAGTGATTACTGAATAAATATGTGACTAAGATATTGAATATTAATCATACAACAATCAAGAACTTCATTTTCCCACTTCTGGCCCGCCGACTAGAGAAGTTGCTCACCCCTGATCTCAGCTCTGATTTTCGTTCCGGATAATTCGGACACTGAGCGCAGAAACTGGTTCTACTATTAGTAACATAAATACACTGTGCTTGTAGTAATACAAATTTATACAGATAAAAAACTTTTTAAAAAGCGATTTCAAGACTAAACTAAATGGAAACACTGCTGTTGATCTCACTCGCATATTACGGGAGCACTTTAATTTTTTTGGAGCACCTTAGCTAATTGTCGCTGGTATTATTAAATGTCGCTGCTGTTTATTAAATGTTGATGCTATTTATTAAATGTTGCTGCAATTTGTTAAGTATCGCGGCTATTTAACAAATATCGCGTTATTTATTAAATATCGCCGCTATTTAATAAACATCGCTGCTATCTATTAATTGTCGTTCAACACTTTGGCTGTTTTTGTATTTTTCGAAACGTTTCAGCTGCAGTTTTTTTTTGCTATTTTTTGAGCCAAAGTTAAAAGTTAGGGTGTATTACCCTTTTAAGTTATTTTCGTTTCATATTTATTGTATTCCGGCATAAAAATTGATTCTACAGTACAAACACAATCGATGAATCCCAACTGTAGGACTTAATAACCGGGATTTCCACCAACGGTGGAGTAACTGTTTTGAGGCGTAGGTTGGAGTGATTTAAGTTATTATAGGCCCTAATTCGTGATTATGAACTAAATAATAATAAGCAGATAAATAAATAAATGTTGTCGCTCTAGGTCAGTTCTGCTTACTAACTTTTCAGATCATAAATTATTTGTAGATTGGTTATAAAATTTCCAGAATAATGTTTTAATTATGAAATCATGATTTGATAAAAATCAAAAAAATAGCAATTAAAATATTATAATTGTAACAATTAAAATGTTGTTTATGTAAGCTACCATAATTCAGTTACTATTGCCACCAATGTGTTGCTAGTTATCTTCTCGGCTGTGCCACATTTCTTTAAAGCAGGGTTTGTTCGTTGGAATTCTAAAAATAGAAAATCGAGTAAAGTGCTTTTTACGCCTTGCATTTATTGCGACATATTTTTTTTTCGAAACTATTTTTTGTGCAGTATCATATCTTTGTAACCCGAGAAAGCGATTGAAGCGCTAAAACGGTGTTGCAGGCCACTCGCCTGCCTCTCCAAGAAAGAAAATCTTGATAAGAGCCTTCACAAAAAGTAAACATCGTTTTTCTTTCTCCACACTGTTTCTTTGATGCTGAGCGTCAAACAGGGAAGCTGCGAATAGCAATTTTAAAGTTATTGGTTTGACCCCACGGGAAAGCATACGCTCTTAGCACTCGGCCGTCTGAGCTTAAAACTCTGGGTCATGTTTGAGAAATTAACCATTTTGACCACCTCAACTTGTTGCATGTAGACCAGGGGCGTCCAACGTTTTTTGGGTGACGGGCCATACCTGCATTTCATAAATTTTCTCGGGCCATAATTTAGTAGGCTACCATGGTGACAATATATAAGCGATTATAAAAACAATTTAAGAAATCAAATCTTAATTTGTTGTTATTTTTCGTTTCTTAATAGCTTACTATACTCATTGCTTAATGCAAAATGAAAAGCAAAGCGTCATAGCACGTGCAAAGCGCGCAGAAATACGAACGCGCAATCACTTACGTGTGACCATAAACTACAATACCTTGCGCATTGTGTCTAGTTTCCAGTCCATTATGTGGTAGTCTAAATGGTGAGACAGCATATTTCAGTATGACGACATAATAAGTTTAAATAAACACAACAAAGCAATCGAAACAGTGCAGTGTGCGTACATGCACGCGCTGCATTTTCTATATCAATGGTGGGAGACCTTGGCACATAACGTTTGAGGATTCGAATCTGTAACTCAAAATATCGTGCCAGCGCGTGAGGATGAATTAACTGACCAATTTACAAAGTTTAAAGGGCCACTTCGTAAGCTTTGGTGGGCCACAAGTGGCCAGCCGGATGGACGCCCCTAATGCAGACCTATCAGTTTGAGAAGAGATAAGATGTCAAATCGCATAAGAAAAATAAAATGAGTTAGATTTTTCTCAACTTATCAATTATACGTGTCAAGCGGAATATTTAAAAAAAATTCTCTAACCTGCAACTTTAAACACGTATTTTCAAGCTTTATTAAATAAAGCGAAAGAACAGAATGTTACTATCATTCAAAAGTTTAATTACAATAAGAGAGAGGTATTTATTCTCCATTTAATTGCGTCTTTAATGTTGAATGAATAACTTTTGTTTTCAACACTACGATTCGAATAACTGGTGGAAAACTTTAGGCACTTCAAAAAACTAAAATCGCCATTCACGCATTATTATTAGTTCCTTTTTTTTGAGCTTACCTCGCCATTTTATGTGTCAAATATGGATTGTGCGTGTGTGACCCAATACATTCGAAAATAGCGATGATTTATTGCTTTAAGCAGCTTATTTTGTAATAAAACTTACAAAAATATTGCAGAACTTTGATTTTACATAAAAAGATGTTAAATCAGAGATGATTTTTGATTGATAACTAAATTCTTTGATAAAAATGCTTGTTAAAATTATAATCAAAAAGATGCTGGAATTAGATTGCCGAAACTACGCTTACAGGCAGCGCAAGGACATCGATGGAAATTAACCAGCGATGGAGAGGGCATATCTCACAAAAAGTCCGATTTCGCACAAATGTGTGTGGATAAAACAAGCAATTTCCTCCGAGGCAAGGTCCCCATTTCTTCCTTCTTGAGGTAGCCATTACACTAGCCCAGGAGTGGGAAAAGTGCGGCCCGCGAGACCATTTCATGCGACCCGCGGGCATTTACAGAAATATAAACTCTTACCGTGAATCAAGCCGAAGACCTTTTTTTTTCTTTTTGCAGCTCCGTGCTGAATGTAAGCGAAAAAAAGGACATTTGCGGACGTGAAGACCTTTTTTTTTTGCTCTTCCGATCATTGCGGCCCTCGGCTTCAAAATTTTTTCAAATGCGGCCCTTCGTGTGAACATAATTGCCTACCCCTGCACTGGCAAATAAGCAAAAAAAAAAAAAAACCCACAAACTCAGGAAAGTAAGAGACCCTGAGACAATTTTTTCTTTCCTCTAGTAGCCACCAAGCAAAAAAATAATTATTTAAAAAAAACAACAATATAATAGAATCGTAGTCTATAAATCTGTCATAATAGACTTCGATTATTAAAAAAAAACAATATAATAGACTCCAAGCAAAAAAAAGGCATGTGGTTAATAAGTTGTAGTGTTGTATGCTTCAGGTTTCTTTTAACCTATCTTTTTAAATTTACTTTCTTCAAATCAGGAGGCTAGACTTATTGGAAATTAAAGGAAGAAACAAGATTCAAGTAGGACCGTATTGGATTTCTTGTCTTGAAGTGAATTTGGTTATCATAAAGCGAAGTTAGCCTTAAATTGGCCTGTTGTGGACTGAGTCTATAAGTTATTGTTCTTAAAATATTTAGGTAGTGCAACAGAAGACACTGCAATTGGTCTACTGTAGTATAATAATAAAAAAAAACTATGTAATTGAATCGTATCGGAGTCTATCATAATACAATCCGATTCGCATTAATAGCAGTTTTTTGGATACGAAGGTTTGGTTATTTTTGTTGAAGAGACATGCAAGATTACTGTTACATGAAATGCTCACGAATTATTGAACATGCTTATTAGCTGTTTGCCAATGACAGGTGATAGCCAGAAATAACAGTGGGGAAATCTATGGCTTGTGGCAATGCGTATTATTTTTAAATAGACTTTGTCCCAGATGAGTTATTCAACTCATAGGTGCTACAAAATTAGCCGAGATAGCCCAAAGCGTAATTTGACATTGTCATTATAGTTAATTGTCAAAACGTTATGAAGATCACAATGTATTTTGATAATATTCCATTTGAAAGAAGTTATTAACGGCTTGAGACATGTCATTAATCTTGAAATATTTTTGTGAAGGTTATACTGTGAGAAATATGGTTTAAAAATTTCAGTGCAATAAAAACTTTTGGGGAAAAGTACTGTAAAAGGAGCTGTAAAGTAAAAAAATCTATTTTATTAAAACCACAAGAAAGTTGTTTTAGGAAAACAATACAATAGACTAAAAGCAAAAAAAAAAACTTTTCTAATTTCCAGGTTAGGTATAGGGTAGTTTCAATCCGATACTTTTTAGTGATCGTGAAACATCTTAAGTTTGACATAACCTAGCGGTACCGCGCACAGGTTGCAGATCTTACGAGAGGGGTTCGATTTACGGCTGCAGCCGATCGCATTCGACATATATTCCGAGTGGCTCCTGACTCAAAGAACACAAGTTCACTTCGCAATTTTTTCCACTTACAGTTGAATTTTTTGTGAAATATAATTTGAAAATAACCTCAGTAATTTATTTATCTATTGAGTTGCAAAGTAAACTTTAAGTCTTAATAGTAAGTTTGTTTTGCAGATGTGTTTAAACAAACAAAATGAATTATTCCTACAATCGCTGTGTAAGAGTTAGTTGCACCAAAAGCACCCATAAAGAAACGGAGTTGCTGGATCCTGGAACGTATTTACTATGTGGAACTAATCACAGCAAAACTACTAAGGAAACTTTTTGCTCCATTCCTAAATCCAATCCTCAAACTTGGTTTAATGACTTGAATCTAGAAACTTATTTCTACGGAATTTTTAACTTATCTCAACGCCCAGATGACTGTTTAATTTATCACAAAACTTATACGATGTGCAACAATGATTCTTATTGCTGTTTTAGCAACAACTCTGAAAAACTAGTGCAGGAAACCTCGTGTAGTGAGTTTCCCAACTGCAGCACCATATATTCGGAGGACTTTTCAGCTGATGAAGAGAATTTGGGAAAACTTTTTGGAAAAATATTTCTTGGATATTTTTTATTAGTTGGATTATTAGCTGTGTTTGGTAACCTTGCGGTAATTATTCACAGTTTCAAAGTTCTGCTCGAGAGGAAATTCAAAAAAGTGTCGGAGAGACAAATTTATCATGTTTTGATACTCAATCTTTCACTAGCTGACTTCGCGATGGGTTTTTATGTGCTTGGAATTATAGCAAGCACAATCAATTACATCAACAACCATTCTCACGGATATGAAGCTAATAAAACCGAAGGCACTTTCTTCTGTTTGCTCTTAGGTCTAGTCAATTTTGCCTCAAGTCAAATATCTGTGACTGCCATTGCAACCATTACAGGATTGAGGCTCTTTAGTGTGCTTTACCCTTACAAACCAGTACGACTAAGAATTATTCTCAAATTTGTTATTTTCACCTGGATATTTTGGATTATCATTGCTCTGTTACCAGCTTGTAGCATTGCTTCTTTGAACTCTGTTTTTGCTGACAACATAAGGATCGATTTTGCAGAAACAAGTCATGTTAAAATCAATTACAACAGACTCTACTATATGTTGGAAAAAATGCTCGAAGGAATCAATAACCACTGTGGTTTCTCTTCAAATAATCGTTACCAATTAACTAGGCATCCATCTTGGGAAGATATGATTGATATTGCGAAGAAGTTGAAGTTAATGCAGCCTGACGTAGAGAAAAGGTTGACATATTTGGGTTACTACAACGGCCAATGGGTATGCACTATGAAATTTTTCCTCACTTACCGCAGCCAATCCGTTCTTTTCACTTTGCTTGTGGTGTTGTTTAATATTTTTTGTTTTACTTTTATATTGATCGCTCAAATGATAATTGCAAGAAAAACGTCTTCTTGTTGCAACGTTTGGAGTTGTCTCGGCTCTCGCTGCAACGGCGATAGAAACTTAACGAAAAATGCTGTATTGACCGAACGACAACGGAGAGAAATTGAAAATAGGCAAATGCATCGACGCATGTTTTTTATTGTTATTACTGATTTTTGTTGTTGGATTCCGTTATCGTTACTAACTTTTGATTTTTACATTAAATCTTACTTCACGCCAGCCTGCGAGTTTTTAAAAATAACACGCCGTACAGAACTTTGGTTTCCCGCTTTAATTATGCTTGTCGTTCCAATCAACAGCTCAATTAACCCCTTCATTTATTCATTTCGTTTCTGGAAACCTTTTTTCCGGAAATTTAATTATTTTAAATGGTGCTGTAAAAATGTCAAAGCCCGAACACCGGTCTCGTCATTTCAAACAACGGATACGAACATAGAAGTAACAATGCCAAAAGTTAACTCAAAAGGGACTTTCAAACCAGATGCTGTAAACTTTGCTACGAAAACTTGTATCAATGAAACTTTCCAGAAAACCTAAGCTCTGCAATTTGATGGTATGAACACAATTTTTCCATAGA
The DNA here is from genome assembly GCA_964006365.1 of Trididemnum miniatum. NCBI lineage: Eukaryota > Metazoa > Chordata > Ascidiacea > Aplousobranchia > Didemnidae > Trididemnum > Trididemnum miniatum. Next base: position 11,389,010 of record OZ023236.1, on the reverse strand, counting down.
TACCTCCGGTGCAATGACATCTGCTGCGTTAAAGGCAAAGGTTTTAAAAGTTCTTGAGATGTTGGCTGTTACTTATCATAATATTGCATGATAAATACAACTAAACAATATACTTTAGTGGCATAATTAACAACTTTATCGCTTTTTTGTGGGCTGTTGAGTAATGTTTTTTGTTAAATGAAGCATGTTTTTGACCTATATCGTTTTGTCACTGTTACACTTATTTTTCAACCACAGCTGTTGTTGCTTGTTTGTGTTGTTACGTCTGGTCGTTTATACAAGGTTGATGAAATGCTGCTACTACTACGCTTTTGTGAATAGAACTACGCTATGTATTTTCGGCAAATTTTTTGCAAAAATAGTGTTGTATGCTGTAACCATAGTTCTCTAATATGGTTAGCAAACACCATCACGTGACTGCTCCGTCACGCTTGACTGGGGCGATTCAGAATTAAAGCAGATATCTGTTGATGCAGAGTGCCTGCTGTAAGCAATAGACAATTTTTAAGGGGAAGTGTGGAGGGAAGAGTGGGGAAGTGCGTTGGGGTGAGGGGAAGCGTGGGGGAAGTGTAGGGAGTGTGGGCAAGTGTGGTGGGAGGTGTGGAAAAGTGTGTTGGGGTGTAGGGAAGTGTGGGGATAGGTGTAGGGAAGTGTGTTGAGATGTAGGAGAGTGTATGGGATAAGTGTGGGGAAGTATGTTGAGGTGTGGATGGAGGTGAGAAGAGATGTGGCGGGTGTAAAGAAGTGTAGGGGAGGTGTGGGAGAGTTGGGGAGGGAAGGGTTGGAGTTGGGATCGAGGGAATTGGGGTCGGGGGAGTTGGGGTCGGGAGGGGTTGGGTTCTGAGGAGTTGGAATCGGTAGGGTTGGGTTTGGGAGGGGTGGGTTGGGGGAGTTGGGGTCGGAGGATTGGGTTGGGGGAGTCAGGGTTGGGGTTGGGAGGCAGGGGCGCACCCAGCAAATTTCAAAGGGGAGGTTCTAAAAAAAACCTGATGATGAAATCAGGTTTGGTAAGCTGAAAATTTTGGTAAGGGGGGTGAAATTTTGAATTAGGTTGAATGTTAACTAAATGCAAAGCCGTTAGACCCAAGAAAGACGTAAAAGGCCCTTTGAAAGTTGTTTTCATGTCTGCGGCATATTCAGAATTTTTTTCAGTGAGGGGGCACCAAATTTTCACATATTTTCAAGCGTATTTTCGGAAGAATTATTTTGAAGCATATTGAAAATAAAAAAGGTTGTGGGGGGTCTGGGGGCAAGCTCCCCGGGAAATTTTTTAAAATTTACATACTGTAGTGGCCATTTTAGTACTTTTTGAACAATTTTTACGCAAATTTTGTTTAAACTTTTTGACCCTAAATCTGAGTGTTTCCCAAAATATAACGCATTTTGTTCGTATATTTTCGATTATGCGTGCTTTGGGCGTGGGGCTTATTGTTATTGAAAAGGATCAAAAATATGGAAAATTGCATTTATCAAAAACATGTTTGAAAATGGCTGGTGGGGGGATTCATCCCTCACATCCCCCCCTGGATTCGCCCCCGCCCACACTGATAACGATGTCTCTTACCATTACTCCAACCAGCCGGTTTGGCTTCAGTATGATGTGAGGCAAATTCTGTCACAGCTGTTTTGAAATAACAGCACGTAGGCTACTGCGCTTGCACAGTTTGAACATTTCACTTTAAAAACAAGAGTTCGGTTTTAAAAGGGGGGTTTGACCCCCCAACTCCTCCCCCCTGGGTACACCACTGTCGGGAGGTTTGGGGTTGGGACGGTTGGAGTTGAAAGAGTTGGGGTTGGGTGAGTTGGGGTCGAGGGAGTTAGGATCGAGAGATTAATGGTTGGGGGAGGTGGGGTCGTAGGATTGGGAGGGCTGGATTTGGGGGAGTTGGTATCAGGGGGTTGGGGTCGAGAAGATTGGGGTTAGGGAAGTTGGAATCGGGGGAGTTGGGGTCGGGTCGGAGGGGTCATCACCCCCCCCCCATGATGACCCAAACTCCCCCGACAACCTCTCCTGACTCCAACTCCCCTGACCCCCCCAACCCTCCCAACCCCCCGACCCCAATTCCCCCAACCATAACTCTCCTGACTCCAGCTCCCCCAACCTCAACTCTCATGATTCCAACTCCCCAACCCCAACTCCCCCGACCCCAACTCCTCCGACTCCAACTCCCCCACCCCCCCTCCCAACCATAACTCTCCCACACCCCAACACACTTTTTTACACTCTCCACACTCACCCCATACACTCTTCCACACATTCCCCCACACTTTTTCACACCCCTCACATCTCTTCTTACCTTCCCCCACACCCCTCATACCTTTCTCTTCACCTCCCCCATACCCCAACACACTTTCCCACACTCACCTCATGCACTTTCCCACTCCTGCCCCCCACACTTCTTCACCCCCCCATCTCTTCTTTCCTTCCTTACACTTCCCATGCCTTCCCCCTCACCCCCCCACACACTCCAACACACTTTCCCACACTCACCCCATATACTCTACCACACCTCCCCCCGCTTCTTCACACCCCCTCATCTCCCCTTACCTTTCCTCATACTTCTCTCCTCACCTCCCAACACATTTCTCCACACTCACCCCATGCACTTTCCCATAGGCTACCTCCCCCCTCACTTGTTCAAACCCCCATCGCCACACCCCCCATACCTTTCCCCTCACCTATCCCCACACCCCGACGCACTTTCCCACACTCACCTCCATTCACTCTCCCACACCTCCCCCACACTTATTTACACCCCCCGAATCTCCCCTTACCTTTCCCCACTTCTTTCCTCACCTCCCCCCACGCCCCAACATACTTTCCCACGCTCACCCCTTACATTCTCCCACACCTTCCCCACATCCTAACACACTTTCCTACACCTATACCACATATTACCTTACACCCCAACACACTCTTCCACACTTCCCCACCACCCCTGCACCTCCCCCTCACTTCCCTTCACTTTCCCTCACACTTCCCCACACCCAAACACTATTCCCCACTCCTCCCCTCACTTCCCCTTAAACATTGTCCATTGCTTACAATACAGTTGCGCCTGAGTTCTCCGCATAACCAATTTTTGAGTCACCTCATTGAAGCGTGTCGGTTGAATAAAGAAACAAAAATGAGAAAGAGTTAGCTAATCCATATAGAGAACTCTGCTATAACGATCTGTTGAAGCGCCTTGAACATGTCGTGTTAACACATTGAACATGACTGTAGGTCGTATAGTGATATTGCTTCATTACAGTTTGTGGAGTAGTGCGTAGTTGGCTTAAAGCTTACCATATGGGCAGCGACCGTGCTAGTTTTTTTTTAAACGCTTTAGTTCTATGTTTTTATCTTGAGCATGTTCAACGTATAACGTTTTGTCGCTGTTTCCTTATTTTTAACCAAGCTGTTTTTTGTGTTGATGATGGCGTTGTTTTATGGTTAAAAATAAAAAAATCCTACTACTACTACTACTATTTTGCGATTTGCACAGTTCTGCCGTAGCCTACTAAATTTTGAGTTTCCCCAAAATATAGCCCAACCACAACATTGTGCTATCGAATGTTAAATCAGGTTAAATTATGGTTTAGGTCCTTATTTGACCCACTTAGCTTGCTTGCGCTTTGGGCTATGGAAGAGTTAGGGTTTGAGTCAAAAACAACAAATGTAAACTAGGCCGGAGCCTATCTTCTCCACAAAAACTGGAAAAACTACAGACACTCATTAGATGAACGGGGAAATACAGTGCATTTCTGTGTACTATCGACCTTTGCTTATCCACAATTTTTTTAATCTACCGGAATCTATTGCGATTGTTCTTTTATATTTCTTATTCTTAGCATTGTGAAATTAAAACTGGCAACACTTTTCTGGTAATCGGTAACAACAAGCATGCAATCCATGATGGATTTAGTTGGTGAAAAGGTCGCTCCTTGAACTCTCCATTCGATCCATCATTACAAGAAGACTTAACAATACACATCATGGCGGCCAATGCTCATATTTAGTTAAAATCGGACTCGAATTTGTTTTCAAAAACAAGTTCGTTTTCAAAAAAAAACAACTTTTTTTAGCTATGTTTTTTTTGTCAAAAAACACGTATCTTTTTAAAAAACAAAGGCAAAAAACGATTTACATCACTAATCATACACAACTCACCTGAGAATTTCTCAGCAGTGGGGGCGATTGAAGACGAAGGCTCTTCACGACAACAGATAATACGATATATGGTTTTACACCATAAAACTTGAGCAAGAAAGGCTCGCGATATTAATCCAAAAAATAAATACTGCAACGTATTTCAACATGCTGTATAGATATGAGCAGCAGCTCGGGAGCAATAAGGGCTCAGGTAAAGTTATCAAATTTTCTTATCAAACTGCACTCTCAACGTGCAACTGCAAGCAGCTAGTTCTGTTTTTTGAAATGAAACGTTGTGTGGTTTTATGGCGCTTTATAGCTACTTAGGTCCTTTAGCGCCAGGACTACGTGTTGTCAAGAATTCACTGATGCATTTTATTTTGTGTTCATTTCATTCTCCGCGCTACGCTTAATTGCTGAGCGTTTAGCAAGTGCAACAGCAGATACCATTTTTAATGTCTTTGATTTAACCCGACTGAGAATACAACCCAGCTAGTTTAAACTGCACTCTTAACATGCAAGTAGCTCGTTTTGATTTACAACACAGCAGTGTCCGTTGACATCAAGCAAAAAAAGTATCACAAATTCGGCGCGTCATCACGCAGCTTAGTGAGGTCAAAGAAAGGTTATCGCGACGTACAAATAGCCATAGGTTCTAGCGACGCAGATAACAAAACGTGGTATCGATTCCCTGGTAGAAGTTCACATTAAACTTTGTGACAGCGTAACAATGCAATGATAAAACTATTAAACGTCTTGCCGTTATTTTAAGCCACGTTTGTGTTCACACGTTTCTTTCTTTTTTGCACTATCGGCTTTTCTATTGTTGCCATGCTTGTTGTAATTATTTTCTCGAGCAAACACTTCGCGCGTACTGATTTACGTATTTTTATTATGTTTTACTGTGTTTGCAATTGTTTGAGCATATTACATGATTAGAATGAGAACTATAATTGTTCATTCATGAGTGGAACTGTAGTTGAGTTCTGATAGGTTCAAGAAAGACGCACACCAGTTTGCACCTCCAAACGGAATAGTTAAACCTCGTCATCAACAAATCAAATAGAATATTATACACAAGAAGTTGATAAGCAATGAGGCGTAGCGGTTTTCTAAAAGCATTATAAACAAATTTTACGCAATCGAATTTAATGATTTATTATTAAATTTCAAAAACAAAACAAGGAAGCATGTCATATTTGTAACCACAAAAACGTAAACATACTCAGTTGTAAATCAAAACGTATGACAGTGCGCAAAGTTTCGACCTTACGGGTCTCATCAGGTATGTGCAAAATATTAACGATCGCCATATAAAACAAGTTCAATTTCATATTCAAGTTTAACATTAACAACAGCAATAAAAGACTATATAGGCTTCAAAATCAAACGCATATGTGATAATTTCGAGGTAACTGTGAAAACCGATGTTTTTACTAGGGAACAAGCCATCCAGTCAATTCCAGCAAATGAAGAAGCTCAGATTCGACACACTTACACAATTTCTTACTGCCTCAAGGGCAGTCACTCGTTGCTAAAGCGACGAAAATCACGAAATTGAAGAACAACTTTTCATCTGCGCGAGATCATAACAGTGACGTAACTAGGTCTTTTTGGGGGGGCAAATGCCCAGGGTCTTTTTCAAAATGTCCAAGGTCTTTTTCCAGGTGTTCGTAATTCCTTCAAGCTAAGGCAGGGGTGGGCAATTATTTCACACGAAGGGCCAGATTTGGAAAAACTGTTGAAGCCGCGGGCCGCACGCTGATTGGAAAACAAGGTGAAGACCTTTTTTTTTTGGAGATCACGGTCAGAATTATTTTTGGAGATCACGGTCTGAGTTTGAAGATCACGGTTTTTTTATTCCAATTTTGCACCGTTGAGGCTTATTGTTTGAAAATCACGGCATCCATGATCTCTAAAGGAAAAATAAGGTCTTCCGCTAAATTCACGGTGAGAATTTAAGTTTGTGTAAGTGCCGGTGGGCCAGAATGAAAGGACCGGCGGGCCGGACTTGGCCCGCGGGCCGTAGTTTGCCCATGTCTGAGCTAAGGTATAGTAACAGCTCTTTTGCGGTAATTTGCACACAAATCCATTGTTTTGATGAACTTCAATATCGGCCTACGTAAAATAATTTTGCCATTAAATACATAAAAGTTGGTAATATTTGTGAAGCTAAAGTTGTCAACAACAAAATAAGTCCCTTCTTATCTTCACTTGTTAAAAATGATCAAACTGGCTTTAGGAATTAGAGATAACATTAGACTAATGTGTGATATCATTGATTATACAAACTTTAAAAATATACCTGGCGCTGTTTTATTGATTGATTAAGACAAGGTGATCCCTTATCTCCATTTTTATTTTGTGCATTGAATACGTGGCGCTTTTGATTCGTCAAAGTCGTTTGTATAAGGGCTTGGTAATTGAAAAACACTGTTTTAAAGTATCTTTGTTTGCTGACGGTACTGTAGTCTACCTTAACAGCTGTCCCAATTCAAAAACGTATTTGATATTTTAAATGTGTTTAGTGATCAACCTGAATGTCAGGTAAACATGAATAAATCAAATGCTTTTTATATTGGGTCAAGTTGAAAAACTATTTTTAAATCATTTTCTACTGATGGGTTGACATGGCAGACAAACACCATCAAATACTTGGGTGTTAACATCCCTATAAATCATGGTGATAATATTTTATTCGTTAATGAAAATTTTTTACCTACTCTTAATGAAATGAAATCTAATTTCAACATTTGGACATCAAGAGGGTTAACTTTATTAGGAAAAATTACCATCATAAAAAGCATGGTTATACCTAAACTTGTCTACAAAGCCTCCAATTTGTCCGTCATCTTACCTGATTCTTTTATGAAACAAGTTAACCAAATTTTAAGTTTATTTGGGGCTCTAAGTGGGAGAAAATATGAAGATCTCAACTAATTTGTGATATTGAGGAGGGAGGAGCTAAAATGATCGATATTAAACAACATATATTGGCACTACAATTTAAAGGAGTGGTCAGATTGTTTGATAACAATTATGCATCTGCTTGGAAAACGCTTGAAAACCTGTGCTTGACAGAAAACTTATTTTTTTGCATACTGCGCTCTAATGTTAAGCTAACTAACATGATGATTGCTAAGTTGGCTTTCCTACGTTTTACCCGTTCCACTTTATCGACTTTAAAATCCGTTGTTAATGCTTCAGAAATCCCCTCTGGTAACAAATTTTTGTGGTTCAATAAAAATGTCAAATATCAAAATAGCCCTTGTTTATTGAAGAGTTTTTCAACGTCAGGATTTTTGATTTTGAACAATTACTAGACTCCGATGGTAACATGAAGTCATATGATACTTTATCAGCACATTTTGGACTAACCCCCAGTAACTACAGCTTTATAAAACACGTCAAAATGACTTCTGCTATTCCGTTGGCCTGACAAGATGAAACACAATCAAACCAACATTTTCTCTTGTTTAAAGAAAAAATTATACAACTGGTGGCGTTACTGGGAAAATCCAATAAAACAGTCTATACTTTCTTAAGAAACAAAAATAAAGTTTTGCCAATTAAGCAACAACAGAAATGGCGTGACATTTTGCAAATCTAACCCTCAAGTATTGATTGGTCTAAAGTTTACAACAACAATTACTTCGCAACCAGGGAAACCCAATTGCGATTCTTCCAAATTAGATTAAATTTGAAATCCATCGTAACAAACGTACAACTGCATGGTTTAGAAATTTGTGATAGTAATTGTTGTGTATTTTGTTTGGAAGAACCGTAGACTATCATGCACTTATTTTGTAATTGCAAATTTGTTCAAATGTTTTGGTGTGACGTGTCTGACTGGCTTTCTGTGAAATTTTTCTACGACTTTAATTTTGAAAACAGACAGAAATTATTTGGATTTCAAGAAAATAATGATATCTTTCAGTTTATAAATGCATTACTGTTGTACGCTAGATTATGTTCTAAATGTAAACCCAATATTTCAATTTTGTAAACTCTATTCGATAATCTGAATATTTCATAGCCAAGAAGAAGCATGAATTAGATGTACATTTTCGAAAATGGTCATATTTGCGCTAATACATCGTGAATAGACAATCTTGATTTAATTTTGCTATCTATATATGCTTTTTGTTATTTAATTTTGTCGCAAATAAAAAATAAAAAAAAAAAGAAAGTCTAATCCTAAATTAAACTACTATCACCTAATAGAAAAACAAAATTTGATGTACATAGTTTTTCGCTCAGCACCGATTGGTTAGAAGCCAAATTCAATATCAGGGTCCATTGCTTTTGCTGTCGCATTCGTTTTTATTTAGATCAGCTCTTAAGTGCATCTCAAGTCACTGAGACATGTCATAATACTCTTACGGAGTATTGTTAAGACCAGATATGTAGGTTCTAACAAAACTTCATACTTAACAACAAGCGTATAACTATAGTAACTTTGCAGAAGTTTGTCAGATTATTATTAAATTTACAATGGCAAAATAGAGAGAGGTGGTAATGGGGAGGGCATTAGTCAGCGACATGGCCTAGCGCTACCGCGCGCAGGTGACAGATCCTACGTGACGGGTTCGATTCGCGGCTGGAGCCGATCGCATTTCACATATTAAACGGGTGGCTGCTGACTCGAAGAGCGCAAGCTCACTTCGCAGTCTCCTCAATTACAGTTGCATTTTCAGTTCAATATAATTTGATAATTAGAAGATGTTGGGAGGGAAGCTAGCATCAAGGATGTGGGACGAGAGTACCACATCCCCAAGAGCAGTATTAGGAAAAGAAGATTAAAAGAGAAAAGAGTTATTTTTCTGGGACGACGCCGAGACTTATGCCAACACGGCTTCAGCCCTAATGAAGACGTAATGAACATGGCTCAAGAACATGTAAAAGCAAGTGAGAAGCCCACGCGTTTTAAAGACGGCAGACCAGGAGTGGTATGTGTTCCAGAAGTGACCGCAACTGAAAGATCTTTTGATTATGCGCTCTCGACCTCTCTGCTGAACAGCAGCACTCTCCTTTTCATAAACTGTATTAACAACTTGTAAACTGATTAAAACATAAAACAGTCGACCGCAAATCATAAACTTTGGAAAACTACAAGAAGCGACAGCGTATTTCAAATCGTGTCCTTTCTACGGTCGCTCTGGCATCTGATTTAAAACACTGCAGCAATAGCACCGAACTCAGCACAGTACGAAATTCAAATGACAGCGCCCTGCGATTGCGCAATGGACACAAGATTTCCATATAAGGGCATAGCAACCGATCAGTGATTTCATAACGGAGTGTATCACATTCAAGTAGCGTTTCTGACACACCCGCGCCCAAAGGCGGAAGTTGCTGACAGAAGCATTTTAAGAAAACAAAAGAAACGCAAACAAGCACACTTAATCTATACCGAGCTTATAATTCCACTAATCATAATTCTACGAAATACCGAGCTTAAATTCAGAGTAGTACAAGTGATAGTGAATTGAATAACTAATTTTCGATAAATCACATGCAACAATAACTTCATACAGTGAGGTGCATAAACTTTATTGAATTCATCCACTATCAATTATATAACCACATTAATCATTCTACTACGTGATAGCGCTGATGAATGACAACAAAGTTAAGCGATTCGCAGGCAAAACTTCACAATCAAAAACACCAGGGCGGCATCAGCGGTTGTTTAAGTCACAATAACAGGCCAGTACGTTACATCATGCAAGTCAATTAACGCAACAGGTAAACCCAAAACCTACGCAAAATGACACATTTCATCAGTTCAAAAACCAACGCTAAACAAGAAACACACTTATTAATAAAATCACATAGGCCTACACAATAAAAACTAGTAACTACATCACTCTTGAACTTCACAGTCCTGTACACTTCCTTCCAGAAAGCAGATTTTACGGATGTCACGGATTAGATTCTGCGCATCAGCAGTTCGAACTCGTACTCGTCCAACAAGACCGTTCGCATCTGGGCAAACTTCTTGAACGATGATTTTTGGCCGATGACCTCTCTTGGTGGATTCATCAACTACAAGCGCAATATCTCCGGGTGTTATGTTCAAGGAGACATTAAACCATTTTCTTCTTGGTTGAAGCATAGGAAGGCATTGAGATATCTAACTTTCCCAGAACTTGTCAGATAAGCATTGAGTTTTTCGCCACGAACGTCCGCATCCGTCACTTTTCATGAAAACATCGGGGGAATGGAGTCACCAATCGAATCAGAGATTATCATGGAAGGAGTCATTGCTGAAAGATCATCTGGAATAGAAGGCAAGGCAGTTATGGGCCCATCATTTAAGATTCGTTCAATTTCCGTCACAAGAGTTAACAGGTCATATTCATCTAGAGTTGCTTCTCCAACAATCGAGCGCACGAGTTATCGCACTAGTCGGAAAAATGCTTCACAAAATCCTCCTTGATGTGAGCATCTTGGCGGATTAAAATGCCAGGTTGTTCCTCGTCTCAGAGTTGAATGATGAAACTGCTTACTCTTTAAGTTTTTTAATCCTTCACGCAGCTCTTTATCTGCGGTGAAAAAATTTACACCGTTGTCGCTATATACATCTGTAGGCCGAATATTTCTTCTATTGCAGAAACGAGTAAAACCTTGAATAAATGCATATGCTTCCAATGATTGAACCACCTCGAAGTGCACCGCTCCACTTGCCAAACAATTAAATATATGCATAAGTATCTTTTGACACTGCTTCTTCCACATTTGATCATTAGTGGTCCCATCAAGTCGGTTCCAATTGCCTCAAACGGTGTGGTTTTATTGACACGATCAAATCTCCCATTTGTTGCGTTTTAGGCTTTGCTTTCCAAAAACGACAATTAACACACGTTTGCAGTATTCTGTTAACGGCAGAATGTCCATTTACAATCCAGTAATCCTTATTCAACTTTGCCAGAACATGAGAAGTACCAATATGGCCTAGGTCTACGTGACACCTCATGACAAGTTCAGTAACCGGATGGCGCTTTGGCAAAATAATGGGATATTTCGACTCCTTAGCGATGGAAGAGTTTCGCAAATGGCCCCCAACGCGCACCATCTTCAACAAAGAGGTTAAGTGTTTGTGTAATTTTCAAATCTGTATTCTGTTGCAAATCTTTGCTTTTAAGATCTTTTGTCAGATTTGAGACATCTCGGCCTGACGACAAAGCATATATTTGGGAAAAGACTTCTCTTTGCACACACCTCATGACTGCCAAGCGTGCTTGATCAAGTTCTTCCATTGCAAGAAATCCTACGTTTGCAGAAGCGTGGATTTTAAACAACTTGATAAAACAGAAACTTTTTGTATCGAAGTAACCACGATACCGTGCGCAACAAATCTTGAAAATTCGAGTACCGCCGAAACAGTGTAAGCAACGAATCATCGGGTTCCTTCAATTGAGTAAAATAACTATGTTCATTTTTCACTTCAGCTTCTCGAACATTACGTCACGCAAAAAGTCCGGTTGATTTGGCCAATCGCCAACATCGTTACACAAAAACGCAGGCCCGCAAAAACCACACATCACACATATCAATTTTATCAATCCAAACAGTAGAGATGGGCGAATAGTAATCATTCGTTAAAAAGTAACGGTTAAGTAGTAACGGGTAGTAACAGATTCGTTTTGTCAAAATACCGATTCCAAATTGTATTCGTTTGCCATCCAGGGCCGAAACTAGGCAATGCGTGGTCTCCCCAGTAATCATCTTCCGGGGCCGCGACGTCCAATTTTCCCCCAAGCATCGGGTGATGACCAAAAAAAAAAAAGGTCTTCACGCCTTCCGACGTTTTTTCCAAAGTAATCACTTGGAACTAATACTCAAAAGTAACGGTTAAGCTCATCTCTACTCTAGAAAAGATATTCCATACTTTTTATCCGTTGCTTGTTTTCGTTTAGGTACAAATCACGAATCAATGTTGGGGGGAAAATTGGACGTCGGAAGGCGTGAAAACCTTTTTATTTTTTGGTCTTACCCCAATAAATGAGGGAAAATTGAGCGTCGTAAGCGTGAAGACCTTTTTCTTTGGTCCACACTTGATAATTGAGAGAAAAATGGGCGTCGGAAGCTTTTGAAAAACTTTTTTCTTTTTTGAGGTCTTCCCTTGATGTTTGGGGGAAAATTGTACCTCGGTAGGGGTGAAGGTGTGGTAGAGTTGTGGTAACCGTTACTTTTAAGTTTTTAATGATTACTTTTAAGTTCTTAATGATTACTTTTAAGTTCTAAGTGATTACTTTAGACTCTAAAGTTCAGAGTCTAAAGTAATCACTAAAAGTAACGGTTAAGCACAACTCTACCAACATTTTCCCCCAAACATCAAGTGAAGACCAAAAAAAAAAGTCATCACGCTTCCGACGCCCAATTTTCCCCCAGACATTGGGTGAAGACCAAAATAAAAAAAGGTCTTTCATTCGTGATTACCTAAACGAATACAAGTAACGGATCGATAGTATCGAATATCTTTTCCAAAGTAATCGCTTGGAACCGTTACTCAAAAGTAACGGTAAAGCACATCTCCACCAACCAGTTTCGCTGGCAATGTCTGCAGAACTTTACTTCGATGGTACGCAATGCCACTGCTCGCAATTACTTAGTGAACATAAAATCTCTATTCAATTTGCGACAAATGTGGTAATTCTCACAGAAGTACAATTAATGTAGCGCAACATAACTGTAGAATCAATGACAAAGTTGGTCACTTTAGCAGCAAGCACGGTGGCAGTTAAATTAACACGTAGCACACTTCAGTCCTTTTTTTAACATAAAAGTTTAAAAGCATAATATAATCCATTGAACAAGCTATTACATTAAATTTCAAAACACGTTATTGGGGGGGGGGCAAGCTGGCGGGCAGGCGGCAGGCAGCCAAATGCGTCAAAAGTAAGTAACACCAAATGCGTCAAAAGTAATAATGATTGTGGCCTGCTTTTATTTATTTTAACCCAGCTTCTCTTTTAAGGCATGGGCTACTAAAACATTTTTGTATTATCTGACACTATAGTAGTGACTGCACATCACTGCGGGCACCGATATGTCTTTTTCGACAAGAAAGTGTGCTGAAACGAGTGTTTTTTACGTGAAAACCGTAAAAATTCGTTGGCGACTGGGGGCTACGCCCACAGACTCACCTTGCCTACTGCGGCTGGGGCTTTCTCCCAACCCCCCAGTAATGTCCTCCACCTTTGTTAAAACGTGGGGCCACACTGATTGCGCATACTGTTCATAATTAAGGAGCGGTTTGGGCAGTGATGGGATTCAAAATTTTAAGAACAGGTTTTCTTTTGTATCGTACTTACCAACAACAGGTTCCCTCATAAAGGTCTAATGTCTGTAAAAAAAAGCAAGAACGGGTTCGATGATTGTCCTGACATTTCAAGAACGGGTTCGCGCGAACCCGTGCGAACCCCCTGAATCCCATCACTGGGTTTGGGGTATCAAAATAAATTTCGATTTATTATCCAAAAATTGGGGTATCGCGACATATTTTGGTATCTTTTCTTAATTTCCTTTTTTCGTCATGTTACTCAATGCTGAATATGGCTTTTATAAAGGTTGTTAATGATCAATATCTGTTCAAGTTGTTACTCGGGCCCCTCCAAACTTTTTGACTGCACAACGCCTCTACTCGGGCTTAAAAATATTTTCAAGTCTATAGAGTCTTGGTCTCGAATAAGTCTCGACTCTCGACCATCAAAACTTGACTCCATCATTAGTGGATAACAAAATCGAAAACTTTTAACGTTGCAGCTTTGGATTGTGAGTAAACAATTAATTTTCTGCCCAAACTGAGCTGTTTAGCTCATTGGGTGCTAACTGTTCTAGCATTATCAGCCCTAGTCGAAAGAGATTTTAGCAAAGGGGGATTTATTGCGTGACCCCATCGAGCATGCATTTCGGGGTCTGTGCTTTCGACAATGATTTTTCTTAAGTCTAATCAACACGTTCTGGGTTAGTTTTTAGAGTGTGAATATAACACGTGAGTGCTTTTCTCTTTTTGTTTTGCTTCGTTTTGTGATTTTGTTCCTATTATGATTGCTTGCATTTTCGTTGATTTGTTGTTTTTTTTTTGGTAAATTGGTTTTTAGTTATAATGGTAATGTATAAGACAGTGGCGACCTGGTGGGTAGAACTTCCTTAAACTAAATCTGGCTCACCAAAGGTTGTAGGCAGGAATGGCAATGTACGATGTTGTACCAAAGAATGCGGCTACATCTATGGGAAAGCGAACTGCGGATTGAATACAGACGTAGAAAATGCGGCTATAGGTTACCTACTAGCTGTTCCCGCACAGTCAGGAAATTATAAATTTGATTCGTCATTGGGAACCGAACCTAGGTTTATTTTGTTAGCGCTTCCACCCTTCACAAGAATTTGGATTTCGCAATTTTGACTTGGCAGTAATCATTCGGCTTCCTGAATTACGCAACGTCTTGGCGTCTTTATTAGCTTGCACCGAAATCATTAAGCAATCGCACTCTTTCAGTTTGGCAAATTTCCCCTAGGGCCACTCGTTTTTGTGTTTTCGATTAATTGTGTTTTACCGAATTGTAGCAGAATCGAATTGTTGGGCTTGGATAACAGACGTTATTTCTGCTGAGTTATTTTGATTTATTTGAGTGAACCTCGGTGAGTTTTTGCCTCTCAGTATATTTTATGAAGAATCAGCCTGAATATACTTCAGTTCCAAGCATATTTTATTTGTGAATATTGAGAGGTGAAGGTCTTAAGGGCTCCCCTGGACGCTTAGTGTTGGGGCGTGGTTTTTCCAACACTAGCTTGTAAGCACAAAATCCAAAAATTGTTGAACAATTTGGTATGCAGTAAGCAGAACAGTGTCGACCAAAGTAATAAAAATTTCAACCATCATTAACATTTCTTTCCGTGCAGATATTATTTGATTTAAAAAAACCTGTAAGTTTTTTTGCTTAACTCTGATAAGTTCGCCTGTAACTGGATTAGTGCATGCGTTTTTTCTATATACATTAAACAAGTTACCGTTAAATAACAACAAGGAACTTTACGCTTACTTCATCGGGATTAGTTTTAGTTTTGTGGCGAGTTTCATCTGGGGCATCTTATATCAATTTATAGCCTTATACCCTGCGCCTAGTAGACCTGGCACTGGATTGTTATCAATTATAATACTTTTGTTAACTTTGTAATTTTCGAAAACGATTGTCGTTGTAGGTCTGCAATATTAGGCCATTAATTGTTTGCGAACCACTATTTCATGACCAAATGACCCACATTTTTTGATTTCATACTGAAATCGGAAAAAATGCCTGCTGTCCTTGATCCATGTTCTTGGCCTCGACTTGCATGTCCTTGGCTTGTGTGTTCTTGGCCTTGGCCTGGACCTCAAGGTCCTTGGTCTCACTACAACACTGAATATCAGATTGATCTTCTTAGGTTGAATACGTTCTGATTCTCACCCAAAGTAACCTAAGATCTGAATGCGCCGAGGCAACTTGTCTATGTCGTAATAATCTATTTATCAGGTTGTACCAGTGGCCTACCACAAAGCCCTCAACAGTCACATTTCACTAGTTTACTGCAAAGTCTAGTCTTGCAGAAGAAAGCAATGGAATGTAGCTAGATAGGGCATAAAAAACAGTATGCTACATTTCAAAAAAATGAGAGTTATGCAAGTAAAGTAAACATAAAGCACTAAAGTTGTAGGTTTAGCGAGATTACGTAGGTTTGAAAAAGTATGCTATTTTCATATGCATGTATCGCGTGCAAGATGGTGCAAGACTAAGGTTAAGGTTTCGATTCAGCTTGTTTATTTGCAAAGTTGCCTTGGCCAGGAGACAGCAAAATGACCTTTCGGTCTCTGAGTCTACCTGCCACCTGTCTACCACTTTAACCCTAGAGTGCATGAAGGGTCTGTGAGACCCTTTACGGTGTTTCGTCTTGCGTAGCTCCTACAGTTTTCAATTGATTAACCCACAATTTCCTGACTTTTATTTTTTTGGGCTGAACTTTGTGACAATAAAATCTCAAAACAAAGCAATTCCTAAAAATAAAAAAATTGAACTTATTACATTACTGCATGACGAGGGTTTCTCAGACCCCTACGCATTTTTTTAAGAAAAAAATGCGACTGCTTCTACAAAACATGTTGGATTTTGTGTTTAATTTCCAACTTAGGTCCTCTTTGATAAACGCTTGGCCCCCCGAAGTCGACTGCTCTGGCGCCAACTCTATTCACAACAATGTCTAATTGCCTCATTTAAATATTTTGAAATACCCCATGAGAAGCAGTTTCAAATAATACAAACAGGGCAATTAGGAACGATTGCCATACGTGAGCTTTTTCTGTATTCTACTGTTCCATGCAGAAAAAAAACGGCCAAATCGGTTAAATTATTGTATAATATTGAGCCAGAGCAGATTGAAAATGATGGGCCTACCAGTGAAAGCAACAACTCGCGAATGTTGATGAGGAGCTGCACCCATGTAGATGCAAATACTCATGCATACATTCAATATATATTGGTATGTCTAAAAAGCCCGTTGTTTGGAACGCTAGCTGATGCTCATTCATACCGTATTACATTTCGTGCTTATCTGTATAAACATGGGTGCAAATCCAGGGGGGATAAGGGGAATGTATCCCCTCCAATAATCCGGCAGTACCCTCCCCAATATTTTTCATGAAAGTGGCAAAATTCTCTGTACGATGTATAGTAAGCCTCAAAATATGATTAATTTTGCTAAATCATCCCCCCCAATATTGAAAAATGGTCAGTATTGCTAAATCATCTCCCCCCCAATGCTCAACATAGATTTGCGCCCCTGTATATAAACCGGAAGGACCAGAGAATATATCGCGGGCCACGCAGTTCAGAAACTGTGGCAATGAATGCAACAAGACATGTCACAGAAGACGGAAGTGTTACAACAAATAATAATTTTTTCACGAGTCTATCCCTTGCAAGGAAATTGAGAAAACGCAATTTGACATTTCTATAGGTACATAAATACTTCTAGCAGTACGAAGTGATCACAACCGGGAGCTTTATTAAAGCAAGTTAGCAAGTTTCCGATGTCCACTGTTGATCATAATCCCAACAGAAAGACAGCTCTTACTGCTGCAGGGGTGTCCGTTATGCGTAAAACGTTGCCAATTTCTGCTAAAAACTGCTCAACTGTGCATGAGCATTTTATTCAAAACGGTGTAGGCTAAGAATAAAGAAGAAAAGTACAGCCAAAATAAATCTCAAAACCGGACGTTTCGACACAGGTTCAGCTGTCATCATCAGCAGTGCAAGCAAGGCAGTACAAAACGGAAAGAAATGTACTGCTTTGCTTACACTGTTGATGATGACAGCTAAATCTATGTAGTTGAAACGTCCAGTTTTGCGATTTACTAGAGCTGTACTTTTCCTTGAAAGCAATTCGCATCCTGTATTTATTATATTCCGGTGTTATAAGGCTATGTTTGTCTGTATTTATGTTCACAGTGCAGTTGTCCCCATTGTTTTTCAACCTTTGCCGAAAACTGACTAAATTTTACAAACGTCTTTTTCAATCTTTTTTTATTAAAAGCTGATAGAGTTAAGGTGGGAGCTTTTTTGGACGTATTACATGAAATTGAGTCAATAATCATAATTTTAGAAACGTCTTTTTCAATCTTTTTTTATTAAAAGCCGATAGAATTTTGGTGGGAGCTCTTTTGAACGTATTACATGAAATTGAGCCAATAAACATACTAAAAAATTTTAAGAACTGAAGAGCATCTAAATATTCTTTTGGGCAGTTTATATCACCATTTAAGACCTTGAGATACCCTTTTTGACCACCCATGTAAAAGTTACAACGCCCTTTAACAAATAGATTTATGAAGATACAACGTTTTATATTCAAACTGTCAAGTTATAGGTATAGTTTAACGAAAGCCGTACCTAAACCCGATTTTCGGACGCTGGGGTCTCACAGACCCTTTCATGCAGTAACTGACACAAAAAAAGTCATGCACTCTAGGGTTAAGGTGGAATCATAGCAAAATATAAATACAAAATTTTACGAACTTATCAACATACGCAACCTTAATAGGTTATCACAGCATCATGGGAATATCTTAGTTGTGAATGTGACTTATGCATGTCCCACCTTATTTTCTTTACTTAACCCGTATTAACCAAAAGGGGGCAAAATCACTCTTCCTCAGGCGAGGATGTAAGAAACCCAAACATTTGATGCATAAATTTACTGAGTAAATTTATGATTATAACTTTTTTTGTTGGCAAATTCGAGACCCTTGCACCAATATCGTTTTCATGATAGATACGGGTTCTACTTTGTCCCTGTTGCCAAGTGGACGTCGCCAATACCACGACACTAGGTTTTCGTAATTCCTACATGCCGCAAACGGTAGCAAAATTCCCAGGTTTGAAAAAAGGCGAATTTCCGTCACTTTAGGCATGTCACAAGTTTTTACGTGAAATTTTGTCATGGCAGATGTGGATTACGCGATAATAGGCATGGACTTTCTGCAACATTTTCATTTAAGTTTAAATCCCCGAAGAAAATCTATTTTCTTCAATCAAAATTAGGAGGGGTCTGCCAATAACTCCAACCCCCAGGTCCATGCCAGCATCAAAACCAGTGGCATTTCTCTACACCGGGTCAGAGCAACATTGCTTGAACCACAAATTGCCAAGGACCTTAACCATTTATCTAATCTATATTCCTGTGTGTTTGATTTCGAAAATTTCAATCGCCCTACACTCCACTAATTAATAGGGTGGTCCTTATTTTTTGAATTTTGAAATGTATAGTTCTCACCCTCCAAAAAGGTTCCAATTTATGTAAAAACACCTTCTGTAAAAAATTTACGAAAAATATTAACACTTAGAGGTTCCCCAAGACCATCAAAATTTTTTTCATATGTTATGCATATACTGAATGCCATATGGTTTTCAAAAACCTTGTACGTACAGCTTCAAAGCTTTTTGCAGCTATAAAACTATTTGAAATTACCGTTTTTCTTGTGCAACACGCAAAAGATGCAATATTGTATTTTTAGTTATCTTAAAAAGCAAATTAATGCACATACTTTCTACTCAAGCAAGCAAAAACACAGTTGAACTTTGACCAAGAAGTTACTGACGCATTTAACTTAAAGAACAATTCTACTTTGCAAGAAACAGCTGTGCAAATGCAACAAGAAGACAACAAAATGTGTTGTGTAATTTATCAGTTTTTCTCATTAAAACAAAAGAGAAAAATTTGTTGTCTTCAGTGAGTAATTGCTGCCTACTCAGTTAGCCTAGCATTCTAAAGTATCTGCTGACTTGGCTATATTTACCTAAGTTGCATTAGAACGTCTATTTAGAACAATTCTGAACAAAAAAAACATTGTGTTTTTATTGCAGAGAGTTTTTTGCAAGTTAGCAATGGCTGATGCTACTAGAAGTAAAACTAAGTTGTACTTGCTAGATTCATTTGAAGAAGACATCACAGGATCAAAACTTTCACCTAACAGACAGACTTTAAGTTATTTCCTATTTCTTCATTGTCAAAAGAAGCATACCATCAAGAAAGCAGCAGCTTTGACAATTGATAAAATCTCAGTATTTTGGAGCAAAGTGAACTATAATTAACATGAGATTTTATTACAGCTTATATTAACTTAAAATCATCACTACAATTCATGTAACAAAAATATACAAGTCAAGTAAGCGCCAGGCGTCAGAGAGAAGCTCTTTACTGAACGGCAGCAATCTCAAAAGTGCCGAGCAGTCATTTACATTACACTCGAAGTCACAGTTACGCAATCGATCGGTAAATTGCACACAAAATCTCCTCGCAGCGCAACTCCAAAAGTAAGCGCTGCTAGCACGTTATCAGGTCACATACAAAATAATTACAGGCGTCATCAGTTTTTAGTTCACAAAGCAAGCATACCAGTTCGGCAAAAACAATACTGTGTAAAAGTTTGTTTTACAAATGGCAAAGCCTACCAAAGCATGCAAAAAGAAAAACTTCCAAACAGGAAATGCATGAAATAGCTTTCAGAGATTGTTTAGAAGACCTGTTTGATATTGCTCATGCAGATGCATTAAATATGATTAGCAATGATGAAGATAAACAGTTTCTTATGGCACAGAGAGGAAAAGGTCGTCGTGGCTGTATGAACAAAATAGATGGTGTTTTATTAGAAAAGAACAAAAAGAGGAAGGAAAGGTTGGAGAAACGAAGGAAACGTTCTTTAAAAGCAATAGAAGCAGCAGAAGAAGCAAAATCAATGACAATACTGGAAGACAGTTCAACTAATGATGATTCTGCCACTGATTCTGAAGACGTTGCAAGTCCATCCACTTCAGCACGGCCTTTTAAACGAGGAAGAAAAGAGGTTATATCAGCAGATCTGGCACTTACTTTGGACCGCAATAATGTCTCAGATCGTTCAGCAATGTTTATTGTTTGCTCCACTGCTAAAAGTGTTGGGTTCAATATTAAAGAATTTGCTTTGAATCGATCAACCATCAGGCGAAGCCGACAACAGCACAAAAAGCAGTTTGCAACCGAAGTCTTTTAAAATGTTACTCCTTCAAAATCTGTGATTGTGCACTGGGATGGTAAACTTTTTGCAGATTTAACAGGAAAACAAGATGTTGACCACCTTGCAATATTGGTTTCTTGCCAGGCAGAAACACAGCTTCTCTGCAGTCCTAAGTTGCCATCTGGTACAGGCGAAGCCCAGGCTTCAGCAGTATGTGATGCAAACAAACAGTGGGGTCTAGGGAAAAACATACAAGCTATGTGCTTTGATACAACCAGCAGTAATACCGGCCGCACAAATGGATCTCGCGTTATTGTAGAACAGAAACTTGGTCGTGATTTGTTACGCTTGGCATGTCGACATCATATTATGGAACTCATTGCAGGGGCTGCCTTTAAAAAAGCAATGTCGGCCACCTCTGCACCACAAGTTCTGTTGGTTAAACGGTTCAAGGAAAAGTGGGAATTAATAGATAAAGATAGATATGAAGATTCTTCCACCGATGAAAAAGCTGCTAAAGGTGTTAACGATATTAAAGATGAACTTATTCGATTCATTCATACAGTGTTGGAACAGGATAAGCAGCCTCGAGATGGCTACAGAGAACTCATGGAAATCACATTAATTTTTCTCGGAGATATCACTCAAAAGCCAATTAGGTTCAGAGCACCTGGTGCAAGCCATCATGCAAGGTGGATGGCAAAAGTCATTTACACGTTTAAGGTATGGTTATTTAGAAGCCAATTTCGCATGACCCATCGTGAACAAAATGGTCTACGTGATCTCTGCATATTTTATGCCAGAATTTACGTTAAAAACTGGATATCAGCTCCTTTGGCAATAAAAGCACCTTATAATGATTGGCATTTGTATAAAGATCTGGAAGCATATAGACAGTGTTGTAACGAGTCCACCCATTGAAGGACTCGAGTCGAGTCCGAGTCATTTGGGACTGTGACTCGAGTCGAGTCCGAGTCCATTTGAAAATGCTCGAGTCGAGTCCGAGTCCGAGTCCACCAAACTCGAGTCGGACTCGAGTCCGGACTCGAGTCTTTACAACACTGGGTACCAGTAAGCTATTTTGGTAGGCCTATTGCTTGTAATAAGCCATTCGCGTATCCTCAGCATTTACCTATGCGTATTTACATCGCAGTTTCTAGTAGTCGGCAAAAGCAATATCCAATCCATGCGTTAGTTATGGTTACACAGACTTTGTATCCATCTAATTCGCATTTGTTTTTGGACTCAAGGCACCAAAGATATTAACATATTGATTGGATTACCGAAAATCCGTTCACGGAAAAGTAAAAATCAGAACGGATTTTGCCTTTCAACCAACTTGGACTCGAGTCCGAGTCCGGGTGGATGACTCGAGTCCGAGTCCTTAATTCTCATTGAGAACTCGAGTCGAGTCCGAGTCCTTTGTACAGGGGACTCGAGTCGGACTCGAGTCGGACTCGATTCCGAGTCCGGACTCGAGTCATTACAACACTGCATATAGAACTGTGAACAAAGGCATCTCTGAAGCAACAACTAAGAAAATGGATCGTCATTTATGGTACCTTTCCGAAGAACTTGTTGGTTTATCGCTTTTTGATGATGCTGTAGCAACATATATCAAAGAAGAAATAGTGGTGATGATGAAAAGCAACAGTGAAGAAAATAAAGAAGCACCTAACAAAAGGGTCAGAGTGACACCTGACACCTTGTTCACAAAACCATTTGCTTTATTTGCCAGTATCAACACTTCTTTGTTGTTCAAGTGGTTAAACCTTCCGGATTTTTTTCTTGAACTTCCAGTGACACAATGGAAAAGCAATTGTGATTACCTGACTGCTCAAGAAGTATGCAAGTCTCTAGCTGTCACCAACGATCATGCCGGAAGGGCAATATCACTTATTCAAAAGTTTTCTGGACGGCTTACAAAGGATGAAGAACAACTACAGTACCTTCTTCAAGCAATTTCACAGCAGCAAAAACAAATATCCCAACCACTTAAAAAGAACTTAATGTGACATTTCGCAATGATATTGACAATTTACCAAAACTTCAAATTTGCGAAACAGTGCTTGTACCTGTACAGCTACATTAATTCAAGACAGCGTTTGTGTTTGTTTGGCCATGAGTAGCACTTGGCTTCTGTTACTTTTTTGAATGAAATTATCATTCGTAATTGTACATGTACGACTGCGTAAATGATTGTACTAATCGCATATGATTTTATCATGAGCAGCATAATAATGCATGAAAAGCTTTACCAACACAGCAACAATAGTTGGATTGCCTATATTTTTTGTAATATCATTGCTGACAATACTACTCTTTATTATCGATAATCAATACAAAATATAGAATAGGCTGGGCCAAATTTGGCGAGGTTCTTAAATCGTCCTAGGACTTTGTGAAAAGTTGTAGTGGCCTGTAAGAATCAGAAATGTGAAAACTTTTTTCAAAAATAATGACGTCATACGGTCGCGCTGGCCGTTTCTATGGTAACGGTTACCCATTTTCACTAAAATGGCCATATCTTGAAAACCGCTTCGTGTAGAAAGTTGAAATTTGGATCAAAATATGCAGAAGTGGCACATTTATATCTGTTTTAAAAGCACTTTGTTTTGTAGAGTGGCCAGAAAAAACTTTTGGGCATAAAATTGTATTTTGCCTCGAAATCTACAAAATTGCTTATGCGGTATCATTCAAAATTCCATTTAGGGTGATTCCGTACTTTAAAGACATATTTTCAAGAATATTCCTGATCTTTATGAATCCTATAATGATTTTTAGATCCAGCATGTGACGTGAAATGTGATTATAACCGTCAGTTAAAACAAAACATGTTTATTTATATATATTTATTGTCATCTTGTTGCTGATTTATATTGTTACAGCTAGTATATACCCAATTTTGTTTGCTTCAGAGCTCATAAATTTTTCATTAGCATCTAATTGCAACTATTGTGCATGACAAGGTTTTGATTGTTTGCGGAGTAATATTTGATCAATTTACGATTATACAGTATACACTTTTATAGTCATGAGCACTCGATCTAAAAATGAGCTGCGGCTTCTTGATAAATGTGTCCCAAATCTTGAAAATCATAATTTTACCGGAGCTTACTCCCCAACCCTTATGCAAGTTATATTACAATATCACGGCTATCATCAGTTTTTGCAAAAAAATAGTGGCTTGCGATCTTCAACTGCAGAGGCTATAAACCTTGCTGTCCAGGATGTTTAAAAGTGGTGGCTAAAAACAGGAATTTCTACAAAAACGGATCGAGCAATTTGCAAAATGATTGACAAGGAAGTAAATGAGTACAAATAGCTGAAAAAAAGTAAATATAACACCTCTAAACCTGCAATAACTAGACGAAGCACTTTTTTGTTCAAGCTCCAGGAAACGTTTTGGGTAGTCCAGCCAAACGTGGAGAAAAGACTCAAAGACATGCATGCTGCTGGCAAACTAAAGAATAAGGATGATAGCAAAGATATAGAAGATTATCTGTACCTTTTAAGGTGTGCGCGAAGTTAAGCGAACAGCAACACTTGGCTCTCGAGATGTCAAACTTACTAAAAGGAAACAACGTTCCGCGAGAGCCTCCAAAGCCCTTGCTTCTAAACGAGCAAAGTCCAGCACAGTCATGATGGTAGAATTAACTTCAGATTCTGATTCCGTAGATGACTGCCTTGCTGATAATGAAGAAGAGGAGCCGTATTGTTCTTCAGCTGTGTTAACTGAGCAAACAGGCCCTGATGGTAAGAAAAAAACAAACCCGAAAGCTGATGCAATACCTACTTCTGCTTATTTTGTAACAGATAAATACAGCATATCTAACAGGGCATTAACGGAACTCGCAGCAGCTTTCACTACTGTTGATGGAAAAAATTTTGAAGGTTTAAATTTATCTATTTTTTTCACTCCATTGGGACGGTAAATTGATAAAGTCTTTGACCCATGTTGGCAATGCGTAAGAGGAAGTTGCAATGATCCTTACAGGTATATTGCCATTGATATTACACAGTAGAACAGATGAAATCAAAATTATAATCAGGGATGAATTGAACGTTTTTATAGTTCATAACCTTATGATTTACAACAAATTGCTATCTAGTATTGTTGAAAATTTATTTCCTATTCTCTTTTTTGTAACAGAAATGCATCATTGAAGTCATTTATTCAGTTTGTGATTTTAACACAGTTGCTAATATTTTCTTTATCCAAATGTATTAGTTTATGTCAATTGAACAGCACATTGAATGGCTTGACCATTCTTTTCTTTGGTAACAATAAAGTGATATAGGCTGGATTTGAAAAACAATTAATAATTAGAGAAATTTTGCGTTTTTTTTTTATACAAGGAACCAATGGAGAAGAAATACTTCTTAGCATTGTTGAAATAGATGGAGCATCCACAGCAGAAAATGAAGCTAGGAAGATACTTGAGGTTGTTAAATGGTTATAGTGGTAATAGTAAAGCAATGCAGATTATCGGTATTTGCCACCTGCTACCGTAAGAGCATGTTAAAATATGCAGCGTTTATTTTCAATACTGCAATATCGCTTGTTTCAAATTTGATTTGATTAAACAGTTTCTACCTTGCTGACGCTACAAGTTATTTACTTAATATGTTGCGATGGTGATTCATCTAGTCATTGCAGGTGTAGAGGTTCTATATTTACTTTTTTTTAGCTATTTGTACTCATTTACTTCCTTGTCAATCATTTTGCAAATTGCTCGATCCGTTTTTGTAGAAATTCCTGTTTCAAAATGCAATTGTGAGAGAAGCATGTAACGTATGCAAAATATCTAGCTTAATAGAGTACATTTTTGTCTTATTGCAGACTCTGCATCAAAACGAAATTCCATTTTCCGGGATAGCAGCATTGGTATTCGACACAACAACGGTGAATTCTGGCCAAAATAAAGGAATTGTTGTTCGACTACAATCAGAGTTTGGCAAAAATCTTTTGCAACTTGCTTGCCGGCATCATGTTTATGAGTTGGTTTGTTGAGCGGCTTGCTCCTTTGTGTTTGGAGCAACCACCTCTCCACAACAGGAGGAATTTAAAAACCTTGGATTGTTGTGGCCAGAGCTAAATAAAAGTGACTACTCCCCTATCAAGTTACATCGTAATCAGCGAGGGCTCAAATCTTTAGTCATAGATACTACAGATTTTCTTCATAACTGGATAGTTAATAGTTCAAACTCAAAGCTTCGGCACGATTATTTAGAACTGGCACAACTGGCTCTCATATCTCTTGGTGGGAATTTGCCATTCGGTGGAACATTCTCGTTTAAAGCTCCTGGTGCTTACCATCAAGCACGTTGGATGGCAAAAGTGATATATACCATCAAGATGGCATTGCTAAATGAACAGCTGATGAGAAAGGATTTTGAGCCAGAGCATCTTGAAAACATCAGGAGTCTGGCATTATTTCTGTGTGTGTTTTATGTAAAGGCCTGGCTCACGTGTACTAGTGCAGCAGATGCACCAGCAAATGACCTACTGTTATTGAAATCTTTATCAAAGACCAAGCAAAATGTATCCCAGAATCCGAAAAACTGGCCCAAACACTTCTTAAGTTTTGTTACACTTGCTAGTGAAAAACTTCAAAACCACCCGTGGTATCTCTCCGAAAGGCTTGTTCCAGCTGCATTATTTTCAGATCATGTCTCTAGTTTTGATAAGAAAGGAATCAAAAAAGCCATGCTCAAATGCAAAGACAAAATTGCATCCCAGAAACAGCTTATGCCTTTTTTGGATGACTTCACTGAAAAAAGTATTTGTGATTTTGTTGGGCCAGATACTTGGACATTTTTCAATCTTCTTCAGATGGATGCTGGTTTTCTTAGACTACCAGTAACCCAATGGTCAACCTCTTTGATTTTTTCTCAAGCCAAACTTACGGTTGAAAATTTACCGGTGGTAAATGATGCTGCAGAACGTGCTCTTGGGCTAGCGACCAACTTTAATACAAAAACAGCTCCAAAATCTGAATCCAGTCAACAAGCATTGTACAAAGTTGTTGAAGCAGCAAGAGAAAAACTTGGAAGTTTGGCTACATCATCGGAACTAATTACCAAAAAAGCCCTTGCACCTTCGGATTATTCTAGGGGTTGATTTCATTCATACCGGTACTCAAATTTTTACGCTGAAAATTCAACAGTGAACAATTGTTGCTGCTATACAACAAGTTTACTACAAGAACACAGTGTTGGTTGATAATGTTGTTTTTCATTGTGTTGAATTTCTTTACATTATCTGAATTTGGTTATGCAACTGATAAACAATTCTAAAATTTTATCTACCAAGTTTGGCAATATCATGCTATTTCGATGATAGTTGTACTGTACGTGAGGAAGAATTGAAGAATCATACACAGCTAACAAAAATGTAATAACCTAATAAACCAATACTAATTAAAGAGTGGTTGCTACACTTATTGTAATGACTTGTCAGGTCTTGGTTCTTAGTGCAGTATGTAAGAATGTAGTGGAATGTTCAACAATGTTTTCGAAGAGATATTTTAACAATATTTGACATTACATAACAAGAATTTCTTCACATATGGCTGTGCTTATATGTAAAAACCGATTTTTTGCGAATAGCTTTTTTTCTACATTTCATAGAGATAAAAATCCTCTTAAAGCAAATATAAACATAATGCTTCCGCGTATTTTGATGTAAGTTTGAGCTTTCTACTCCAAGTGGTTATCAAGATATGGCTTTTTCAGCATAAACTTGCATCGGTTACCATGGAAACGCCCAGCGCGACCGTAAGATGTCATCATGAAAAAAATTTTTCACCTTTTTGTTTTTTATAGTTCCCTACAACTTTTCAGAAAGTCCAGTGATGCTATAGTAAAAAAAAATTTACCCCTGTTTTTGGCCCAGCCTGATATAAAACTTCCTGATGGTTAACACTACAGCTCTAACTTGATATGCAAAAAACCAACTCAAACTCCAGCAAACAACAATATAAAAGAGTTTATATAATTATGGTGTAAGCGCATCAAATGGCAAATTTTGAGAGTCTTTGGGGAACCTTTAAATGTCAATCTTTTTGAAAAATAATTTTGCATGACATATTTTTG
Source organism: Trididemnum miniatum (assembly GCA_964006365.1). NCBI lineage: Eukaryota > Metazoa > Chordata > Ascidiacea > Aplousobranchia > Didemnidae > Trididemnum > Trididemnum miniatum. The sequence continues at coordinate 11,361,243 of OZ023236.1, read as the reverse complement.
TGGCAAATAGAACCCTTTAAGGGGGTGAGACTTTAAACTTTTCAAAAAAAATTTTTAACCCTAAATAAGGACCACCCTACTAATTAAGCATCACATTAAAACTAAGAGCCCTTCATTAGGGAAAAGGTTCGAAGGCTCAACCCCGAAAAGCTTCAATGCCTTAAAAAGGAGTAAAAAAAATTTAGATTTGGGCATCATTGAGCGAGCTGAGAGCCCATATGCTGCGCCCCAACACATAATCCCTAAGAAAATTGGCGAATATCGTATCACCGGCGACTACCAAAAGTCAAATCTGCAGACTATGCCTGACAAGTATGCCATACCGCTTTTAACTGCCTTTACAGAGCAACTTGCAAGTTCTACTGTTTTTTCGAGTCTTGATATTTTTAAATCGTACCATCATATTGAAGTTGCAGAGGAATACGTTCATAAAACTGCCATTATAACTCCTTTGGGTAATTTGTTTAAAACGCCTCCCTATGGGCCTACGTTCAGCCGGTAATACCTTTCAAAAATTTATGGACGAGGCTTTTCGCGATCAGTCAAACGTTTACGTATACGTAGACGACGCTCTTGTTTTCAGCAAAACACCAGAGGAGCACCTTCAGCATTCATCTGAAGTCTTAAATCGCCTTGATCATTACGGCCGTATCTTAAATAAGGACAAATGTGTTTTGGAGGCCGAAAATATTGAATTTTTAGAGCACCGCATTGATAAAATGGGCGTGAAACCATTAGAGAAAAAAAACTAAATATTCTTGAATTTCCCAAACCCAGTACTACGAGAGAACTGCGCAGATGACTGGGAATGGTTAATTTTCACCGCCGCTTCATTAAGCACGCTGGCAAAATTTTAGCACCACTCGAACGAGTTTTGTCACCCAAAAAGGGAAGTGGAGAGTCAATTTCTGGGAATTCTGAGATGGAGTGCGCATTTGATGCCACTAAGAAAATTTTAGCCGAAATTGCGTCACTTGCTTTCCCCGTTAAAGGGGCTGAAACTTTTTTAAATGTTGACGCTTCAGATGTCGGGAGTAGGCGGTTCGTTAAACCAAATTATTGACGGGGAAGTAAAACCATTGGGTTTCTTTTCACGCACGTTGAACAAAACGCAGAGAAATTACTCCACTTTTGATCGGGAGCAATTGGCGATTTTTCTTACTATACAGCACTTTGAGTACTTTTTAGATTCTAGAGATTGTTACGTTCTATCAGATCATAAGCCCCTTGCCACAGCCCTTAGAGCTCCTCTTAAAAAAAGCTTCCGGACGCCGTCTCCGACAGGCTCAATACATCTCGTAGTTTACGAGTGACATTAGATAGGGTAAAGTACCCTAATTTGGGCATGGTCTTGATTTGAGCAGGCAATTAAAAATTCAGACTTATTGCCCTTGGGTACAAACAAAATAAACAATTTTATTCTTATATTGTAACTAAGCAAAATTACTTCATTTTAAAGGCGGGTTCACACTGAAGCCGTTTACGTCAACGTTACCGTTACGTAAGCGTTCCGTCAACGTTTTTGTGTTCACACAGGAAAATTTAGCCGTTTCGTGCGTAAATTTTGTGAGTTCTTACGTTTATTAACTTTTACGGCGTTAACGTAGGCTTTTTGGCTGTGGTGGAGTAGTGGTTCTACTGCTGGTAGGTTAGGGTAATAGTATAAAGATGTTGTATGCTGACCTAAAGCATTTAGATGATCAATAGAAAGAACTGAGGCCGCTGGCAGTTGGTTCTAGGCAAGTATCAGAGTATACAGTACCAGTATAGGTTTGTCCTGGGAACAGTTGATTTGCACAGTTTTCTACCTTGTATGTCATATAGACTACACCACACAATGCATTAGTTTGTAGCCTAATGGCTGAAAACGTTAGGTGAGCTTAGGTCTTCCCAGTTAACAGTAATAATAATAACAAATAATTTGTAAACCCCCTAAGGACAGATAACACATTAACACCTAACTAGGGCAGTAAGGGGCACTTACAAGCAAAAATCAACAGAAGACAAAAATTCCACTAGTGAGACAAGAAGAGCAAACAACTTCACGCAGTAAGGTATAAAATGCAGATATTCAGAAAACACAATTTAGACATATACAAACAATCAGATATCTGGTACATGAGATAATGCTAATTCAAAATAATATGATTTTAATTGACTTTTAAACTGTGCAATACCGTCAGCTTCAGTTGTTGTTTTTTGGTTGGCTACAGAACATTTTGAGTAAACACTGGTCAAGCAGTCAAGTACCGGTATCCCATTGATGTAGGTCTAGACTAGTTTAGCAATTGTGTAACAAACAAATCAGACTACAACAACTATCAGACTATAGTATATAATGTTCGGTATTTAGTCAAGTCTAGTAGTTGGTTTCTTCTTTCTTGTATCGGTACAACCTTTTGGTCTGAAATTTGAGTTTCGTTAAGACAGTTTAAAAAAAGCACAAACATAGACTATATTGATCGCTTTCTAATTAAATTGCTCTTAAAATCATAATAGGCTAGCAGTTTGCACTGTGAATCTAGCCTAGAAATACTGGCATAAAGAACTGGCAGTGGTTATTTGTACGGGCCCGTACAAATACTGGTAAGCTATTTGTTTCTTTTATTATCCCTTCGCGCTCTTCCCGATTGTACGAGAGCATGATGAAGTAATAAAATAAACCAAGCGGACAAGTGTAGCGGTCCCATAAAAATAACCACTTCCTAAAATATATGTCCAAAATTTCTCATTTTTGCACCTTTTAAAAGAGTAGGCCCAGTCTAGTGTTTTTCAACGGCTGGTCCACAGGCTGGCATTGGTCCGCATTGGTTTTCCTGCCAGCTCATCAAATATAGATTATTTTGATTTTGCACAAAAACATAACATGCAAGATGTTCTAGTCTGATCATCAATAAAATATTGAAAGCTTTGCATAAGGTGGTACCAGTAATTTGCTATTTGTGACGCTTAACTGCTTAATTCTATTTCAGTGATAAACTTTATCAGTTCAAGTTACTTGGTGGAATATGCAATATTTATTATACACCAGTACAATCTGCATCACATTTGCATTTATGTACTTATATTTGCATTTACACATATACTTACATTTGCATTTTATATGGGCAGTGTCTAGAGCACCGGCCCGGTTTCCCTAACCAAATGGCTGAAGCACCAGCAGTTTGGTTTCTTTCTCTTGAGACGTCGCTGTCACGTGGTGTCCGATTTTCCTGCTCTGCAGCGGACTGCTTGTTTGCTTCTATAAAAGCCGGTGGTCTAGACCCTTCCTTTTAGAGGCCTATACCTATACTTTTAAGTGCCCCTTAGCAGGGTTGGGAATCAATACCCAAAAAAGTAAAGAAATAATCGATATTTGATAGTTCACCAAAAAGTAAAGAAATAATCGATTTCGTAGGTAGTTTAAATAAGTAAAGAGTATTGCAATTGATATTTGATATATTACACTAAGTATTTAGCAGTTTAGCGATGTATGCCTAGCATTTTTTGTGATGTCCTCACATTCATGCGGTAACTTACAGACAAACAATGGACACAGTATACGACATTATCGATGCAAAGTAACTTTGCTATTAAAAATCTTTTTTTTTAAATCGTAAGACAAGGCCATATTCGATACTCATTCAAAAAAGTAAAGGCTCCAGTGCATTCGATGAACAAAAAGTAAAGAATATCGCAATCAAATATTGATTACAATCGATTTTTCCCAATCCTGCCCCTTAGTTAGGTGTTGATGTGTCATCTCTGCTTAAGGGGTTTACAAATAAATATACTTGTTATTATTATTATGATATACTGCTGTTCAACAGACTTGTTAAATAGGCTGTAATATTAGAAATTCTTTCGTTTGTGATAATGGCTTTAAATGAACTATTAATCGAGGAGGTGAAGGAATATGCATGTCTCTACAATACCCAGAGCCCACATTTTCGTGATAAATTTTGAAAAACAAAAGCATGGGAGGAGATATCATCCAAATTGAAGTTACCTGGTTGGTATGTTCAATACTGGTAGTTATTATATGCGTATTTGCTTGTTTTTTAGCATTAAAGTTGTATGTTGAAGCCAATTTGTAATCTGGTTTCAGATTTAACCTACGAAGTTGATATTAAATTGCTTTTAAATCTGTGAATGCAATTTTACGATGCAATAGTTAAGCGCTCTTGATTTGTTTGTGCCAGCAACTGTTAAGTCCAGAAATTCTCTTTCTGCCAAATGGGCACATTTTTATGGAAATGATATTTTATTACTGTTATATATATGTATTTAATGCAGCATCTAGATTGGCTATAGTATTTAAGGAATACATGTGATTATAACATATGTTGTTGGGCTGTAACCCCTATCTAACCATAATCCTGACTCACCTCTCTCTTACTTAATATTTTGTATTTATCCAAATTGATAAGAAACCTTTGGCTGCACCCCACACAATAGGCCTGTAGCTTTTCGGGATTGTGTTTCAATTGCCAAATGCTTGCCAAGACAAAAAGAATTTTTATGTTGATTTCGTGATGACGTTGTTCAAACGGTTGCCAGTAACTTCGCCACGTGGTAACTTCGCCACATTTTCATAGATCGAAAATTTACATTGCCTACACCAGTGCTTCTTAACCTTTTCACTTGCTGGCACCCCATTTGCATCACCAACCAATTCTCGCACCCCCATTTAGAATTGAAAAAAATTGATGAAGACCAAAAAAAAATTCATCAAGTTCGCAGATGTCCGATTTTCCACGCAAAACCAAGCATAGAGCAAAAAAATCTTCAGATGTCCTATAAAAGACTAGGTCTAATCAACCTCAATGTTCATTTCAACCCCGCACCTCGCACCCCCTAGCAACGTTTCTCACACCGCCTGGGGGTGCGGGCACCCCTGGTTAAGAACCACTGGCCTACACCAAAACAAAATTTTGAATTCCCGGTTGTCGTAAAAAATGTTATCAGGCTTTTTCAGTTAAATTTATTAAGGTAACATCGTCACATGGTTACTTCGCCACATAATTGAAAGTGTGGGGAAGATGTGGGGAAAGTGCATGGGGTGAGTGGGCAAGTGTGTTGGGGTGTAGGAGAAAGTGAAGGGAGCTGTGAGAAGAGGTGGGGGAGGTAAGGAAAGATGTATGGGGACGGGGTGTAGGAGAGTGTATGGGGTGAGTGGGAAGTGTGTTGGCATGTGGGGAGAGGAATGGGGGAGGTGTAGGGAAGTTTGGGTGTGGGGGCCCCAACACACTTCCCCACATCTCCTCCCTCACCTTTCCATACCTCCCTTACACCCCAACACACTTTCCTACACCTCTTCACATACCTTTTCCCACATCTCCCTTTCCTCCCCCCATACCCCAACACATTTTCCTACTATACCCACATCTCCCCTCACCTTCTCAAAGTGTGGCGAAGTTATCCTGTGACGAAGTTTCTATGGCAAAGTTCCTGCCAACCGTTCAAACACTCACTTTTTCTCAATCAGCATTTTTTAAATTTTTGTTGAACATAATTATGTTGCTCAGCACGCAGTTTAACTGCATCGATAAACTCAATGCTGAAATGATGTCCAGTAGCCTAGGGTAGTGCTTCTTCGCTATTTTTCATGTGACTGGCAACCACATTTAGTTGAATATTTTTTATGGAATTTTCTAATTGAAAAAATACATGCTGTTTTAGTGTTCTACTTTTATGCCTTGATTTATTTATGATATATAGCTAGGGTACTTGGATGAAATGTTTTCACTTATTTGCAGTGCAAACTTGCATGTCCAAATGGAGTAACCTTCGTGATCGATATGCAAGAGAGAAAAAGAAATTTGAAAGCTCCCAATACAGTGGTGCCCCTGCTGTTAGTGCTGTTGCTTGGGAACATTTTGAATCAATGGGATTTTTAAAAGACCACATAAAACATCGAATGTAAGTGTGTACAATACTTTTGCTAAATTTGAGTATGCGTGTGTTCGCTGATATATGTATTTTATGAATTTACTTTTTGCAGTACATTCACCAACCTTTCCAACGAATTATTGCAAGATGTGCATTTACGCAGCCCTCCCTTTGATGGTGAATTGGACAGTTTTGATTCCAATTCTGTTTGTTCACCGCATCCATCAGAGGATAGTGCTAGTACGAGCTTAATGAGTGACCTTGCACCTGATTCTGTTCAACAATCACCTTTGGTGGCAGAAGGTATATATAACTTTTGTTACATCATTAACAAAAGTATCATATCAGTGATTAAAGGACTTTTGCTTATTGCTGTATGATAATAATTTAATAATCAACAGTAATTATGACGTCAGTCCCGATGATTTAAGTGAGGTTAAGAATATTCACAAACGAAAGTGTCCATTTAGAGCGTTTATTGGTGACAATTATTGCCATTTGTTGATGCAGCTTCATAATGTAGTTATCTCATTTTTTTAATTGTTTGAATTCATGGATGTTTTATTTTGTAACAAACCAACCTTTTGAATTGGATTGTTAACCCTGTTAGGCTGGTTGGTTAACCACTGTGGTGTAATGCTTCTTACCTAATGCTTTGGTTACTCATGGTAATACTTAATAGCTCTGTATATGTGTCATATTTGTTTTTTTTTTTAGAGGAACAAAGGGCGAAGAAAAGAAAAAGATCTACTACGGAAGGTGTAAAAGTAAGATATATTTTATTCTGTCAAAAGACCAGTTGAAGGCAGCAATTATATTTCCGTTATTGTTACAGGATAGCATTTTGCAAACTGTGGAGAAGGTGAGCCGAAGCAGCGAAGTATTAGCCGGTGCTTTGAGAAATCAAGAGCAACCTTCAAGCAATCAGTATGTCGCTTTTGGCAATATGGTTGCCGCTAGACTTCAAACGTTTGATGCAAGCAGGGCAGAACGAGCAATGGCCAATATTAGTTCTGTTATTTTTGCAACCTGTGATAATTAATTGTTGCCGGTATTTGGTGCAAATATCAGACCTCGCCCTTTTTTTGTCATCATCATCATATCCATTTTCAATCCGGTTTTTTCCTCGTTACCGAAGGTGTCCGGATACACCTCATGCTTTCCGCAATCGCTTACACATTTTGTGATTTCACGCTCTCACTTTTTTGTGATTTTGAAAATTCACTCGTGGGAATATCTGAGCATTTTGAGCCAAATAAATGTTTTTTAATGTGTCTTCAATAGGCCTAGTTCAGATTAATGTTACCAAGTTTATGGAACCGTGGAAAACCAGTTGCATCATCATAGCACTGATGAACAAGTGCTATTTTAGTTACTAGTCAAAAGTAAGTTCGTCAAAAACACAGACATTTGAAACTTGCTTAAATTTATAAATGTTCGATTGTATGGCATTCATAGATGTTAATATATTCCCGTGAGTGCATTCCCCTTGTTTTTGTTCTTCATCGCGTTTTTGGTTTTTTCGTTGTCAAGCGTTTGTTCTCGAGTTTATTTTTATATGGATGCACGATACGCATATTATCTTCATGCTTTCTTCCGCTTTTCATTTCTCAATTTTACCTAGGCCTGCGACAATTTACGAAGCAGGGTAAAGTCCTGCTTATTTTTTCTTGTTGATATTTCGCCAAAACTTCATTTGGCCTGGGGGCAAGGCATTCATGTTTCTGAAGATGAGTAATAATTTAATGTTAAAACAGAACCAGAAAGAGGCTTAAAGGAGCTCAAGCCCCTTCCCCTTAATTTTTTACTTTTACACATTAATACTTTCATATTTTATGACGTGCCAAGCGGTAAGATAAAAATTTTCAATTCTTAGTCCTCTCCCTACAAGTAGTTTGGATCTGTCCCAGTTTCAACGTTTAGTTCTAATATTGTTTTAAGATGAAGCGATTAATTATTGCTTAATGAGTGGCAATAGAAGTCCAATGAATATGTTTATGGCAACTGAATTCTTGAACGTGTTTCAATAATTAGGGCATTTTTTGTATTGCTAGAATTTATTAAATTTTATTTCAGCTAATGTAACTTTTCGTTTTTCTTTAGCAGTATTTAATAAACAGTAAAGAAAATGTGACATCAATGGGACAGTGAACGTGTGTGAGGAAATCGTGAAACTGATATTGGTACCGGTATCATTTCAAACGAGTTGTGTAGTGAAATAACGTGAATCATTGATCGCTTTTTACACCAAGCAGTAAAGTTTGTAGTGAAAGCAATTTTAGTTTCATAAGAGGCAGCCGGCAGAAGCCTTGTCACAAAATAGAACTGGTGTAAATATATAAAAATAAGTAAATATATCCAATGGTTAATAGTCGCTTGCTTGATAATAATTTTACTGTTGATGAGGTGCTAGCTTAGCATTTTCAATAATGCAAAAATAGATTTTGTACGTTACAACACGTTGTGTAATGTGTAGTAAGCTTAGAAACGTTTTGTATTGATCTTTTTTATTCGGTACCAATAGCAGTACTTACAAAATTTGAGAAGTAACATACACATTAAACTTCCTTCCAAATGACATGACACTTTGTTCCAATGGTGCAATATTTTCCTATTCATCTTGGTGTTGTTTTTTGTGTCGAGCTTGTTTTTCGTTCAAGCTTTTTTTCGTAGTGGCGTTTTTTTACGTGCATTCGGCTTAATAAAATTATTTTTTCTGTCAATAGCCCAAATTTTACAGGTGAGAATGAAATTTAAATTGCAGAAAGTACATTGCGCGTTGTAATCAATGTAACGAAATTCGAAAAAATTGTAGTTTAACTTTGCAAATAACAGCGTTCAATTCCGTGCCAGTTTTTTTCATGAGCGATTCACCACAGTATTTTGCCATGGTAGTTGTCCTCGAGAAGATAAAAAATAATTCTTGTACTTTTCTCTTACCAAGGCGGCTTTTTTCGTGTAGGTATTGCTACTTACACGACCGATGGGTCTCAGGCAAGACTGGTTTTGGGCACTTGAGCGCCACCGACCATTCGATATGTTTCCTCGTCTATCTTCATGATCGGTATATCCAGGAGGGCAGTAGTACTGCTCATCAGCGACAAGTGCCTTGTTTTTGGCTTGTAAGTAATTGTGCAAGCAGCATGCAGCTTTTGTAATAGCAATGGCCTTCTCTGGTTGTCCAACAATAGGACGACGGAAAATACGCCATCGAGTAGATAAAATTCCAAAAGTGTTTTCTATTACCCTTCTGGCTCTGGACAGTCTGTAATTAAAAATTCTTTCTTCTTCTTTCAGGTGCTTCCCAGGGTATGGCCTCATAATGCTGACCTTCAGCGGAAAAGCTGCATCTGCCACCACACAATAAGGCATCACTTCGCCAATGCCTATATCTTCAGGCGGAAGCAGGCCCAAACGCTGGGACAGGAGTTGCTTTCCAAAGGTAGAATTCGCAAATATACCCCCATCACTATGACGACCTGCGTCACCAACATCTATAAGTGTAAAGCAGTATTGTGCGTCGCAAACAGCCAGGAGCACAATGCTGTGAAACCCTTTGTAGTTATAAAACTCTGAACCCGAGTTCGGTGGAGCCTGTATCATGACGTGCTTGCCATCCATTGCTCCAACGCACGTGGGAAAATTCCACAACTGAAAGAACTCCACAGCTATGCTTCTCCACTGGCTTTGTGTGGAAGGTGCTCTTAAAACTTGAGGCATTAGCACTTCCCATAAGGCTGAGCAAGTTTCGTGGATGATGACTTCCCCACACGATAGCTATAAGCGAGTGAGGCTTGGCTGTCTCCAGTAGCCAAATATCTAAACAAACACATAAGCTTTGTAACATAAATGGTGTCCCAACCAAATGCCTAAATTGCCTATTTTTCTTAAATTCGCTTTCACCTTGTATGTCATGTTCTTTTTACTGACAGTGCGAAATTACAAGGATTTTCGCATTTTTTACCTTCCTGTCCGAGAAAACGATGGTGAATTAAGTGTAATTTCCAACTTGTTTTCCTCAATGTCTGTTTAATTTAGGTACAATAGCTTAGATGCCGAGTGGTAAGAGCGTCTGCCTCTGGAGCAAGAATGTTTTTTGTAATCTTCCATTTGACCCAACTTTGGAATCAAGCCAGAGTGTGCCGCTCCAATGGCAATAACCGCTAGGACATCTGAGCTGGCATTCTTGTATCAAAACTTGCGCACATTGCACACAGTTCAATTATACTGGTGCTCTACCTGAGAGTGATCGAAAGTCGTTCCGCTGGAGAAATAGAAGGTCTCCAGGTTGTGTTCATTTTGCGAACGAAAGGCTCTATGTCTTGCAGCAGCGCATGGAAAGTGGAACGACTCATGCGAAAGTAATTCCGGAAGCTGCTTTCATCAACAATATACATGGACTTCACCAAGTTGTATTCACCTTTTTCATTTCTTTCCTGCAGAATAGGACGCACCCAGTGCTCTCTAAAAAATTAAAAATCAGGTAATAGTCAGATTTGATCAGTCAACACAACACAATCAGCTTAATTAATCTTACCTGTGCTTTTTGTCAAGTAGCAACCACAACATCATCAACAGCAATTTCTGTTGCTCCAGCAAATGAACCGCGATTACGATGTCTGTATGACTCATTTTAAAATTTATAAACTAATAATTTCAGCGTAGGGCCTACACACTAATAGCCTACGGTTAAAAAAGTATAGTAAAATGAATGGCCGAGTTGTCTATTAACCTACTTCTAGCAGCTACCTCATCTTAGGCCTAGCATGACTCGACAACGTTCGAATCATGAAGCAATATTAAAAGATAGCCTATCTCACCGAATGGTACTGAACCCATGCTTTTCTCTCTTTTCTTCTCAGCTCAATTACAATTTTAGCCCAACCTCAGTTATATGCTAACGTTTTGACTGGCAAGAGCCTGCCTCAGTCACCGGTAAGGCGGTAACTAATTCCGTAAGCGGAATTGTGTGTGAATACACTAACGTAAGCGAAAGCGTTTTTCACGTTTTCCCGTAACCGTAACGTTTAGCGGTAACGTTGACGTAAACGTAGACGGGCTCAGTGTGAATCCAGCTTTAGACAATATCGACGCTGTTTTTGACTTTGATCAGATGATTAGGGATTCCTCTCGCGCATAATTTATTTTAGTTTAAAAACGTATTGGTAAGGAGGGCAGTTTTTTTTTATGCTCCAACATCTTCACTTTTCATATTTCAATTGAGAAACTGCCCCCTTCATATTGAGTGTACCGTATATTGACTGTTTATAACAAGGTTTAGCCTGTATGCATTGTTTATATTAATGTTGGTTCTTAGAAAGTTTTTTTGGAGAGAAGGAACTGCTTGTTTTACCCCCTGGGTGCACCCTGTTTGTGACGTTGCGACAGCTAGCCAGCCCACTTTAGTCAATTACCTTCCATGGCCCAAAAATGATTTCAACTAAAATCTTTTTTAGAAAATGTTTAACCACGGCCTGACAGCTTGAGTTTTTGTGAAACCGTTTCACTCCTCAAGTGAAACGCAAAGCATTAAGCAAAAATGTGAATGAATTTTCTTAGTTGTTTCCTTATGGTTAACTGCAATTTAGGCTGGAAACATTACAATACGATGCACCTTAATACCTCTAAACTACTGTAATTGTAATGTAGTATCTTTACGTCTTCACGATGTGACGTCACTGAACCCCCCCCCCCATTGAAAAATCCTGCGTACGCCACTGTAGTTAAGCAATTGAGACGGTTCAAGAAAAGTATCGCAGATACTCTGATGTAGACTTCAATACACCTTCAAGATTGATAGCTGAAAGAAAAATCTCACAGAGCAAGGCATCAAAAGATTCTAATATACCCAGACAGACGCTTAACAGACTTTCAAATGGCAAAAACAATTCCAAAAAAGGTGGAGAAGGACCCGCTACCCTAACTCATGAAGAGGAAAAACTGCTCGTCTCTGCTTTAGCAGAAACAGACAGTTGGGGGTTTGCACTGTCTGAAGGCCTGCCGATACACGTTATTTCATTTTACAGTTTCAATTGTAGGCTGCTTGTGTTTTGCCTTTAGTGATTAAAACATTTGCTACATCTGTGTCGTTATATATAATTCATTATTGAGACATCAACTTAAGTGTTTACTAGTCTATTCCTAGACTTAATCTTCCTTTTAAAACTTTTTTAAAAATCGGCAACATGCCCAATATAGAAAATAGGAACTTAAATCGAGCATTCTGATTGTTTTCATGAATGCCCAAATTAAGGTCCTCTGTTCCTAATTTGGGCACCCTATGGCTGATAGCAAAATTTCAACGAGCCATGGCTCACTCATTTGATTTGCTTTACAAAGTAGAGGCATGTGGTGCACATTCTAGATCTAACTTTTTTCCTAACCTCAAATATTTTCACTACAGAGCAAAATATACCAAAATCTGCCCAAATTAGGGTCCTTTACCCTACATAAAGTGGGTAGACAATGTTGTTGCTGAGTGTCTAAGTAGACCTCCCGAAATGAATGCAATTTTCGGCCATCCTTAGTCTATTGACGTTGAGCAAATTGCTCGGGAGCAAGTCAACGACCCGGTTATTAAACGACTGGAGAGCTCCGACGACCACTCCTAGCAAATTCAAAAAGAAATTCTTTCCGACTCGAGCATCGAACTTTTGGTGGACATATCTTCCAGAACGCCCAGAATAGTGGTACCACAAGTTTTACGCGAAAAAGTTTTTAATCTATTCATTCACTGTCTCATCCAGGGGTTAGAACGTCCGTAAAATTAATTGGCCAACGTTTTGTCAGGGAAGGCATGGGCAAAGATATCGCTAGTTCTACTAAAACATTCATGCAATGCCAGACATCGAAAATTCAAAGGCATAATGCAGTTCCGTTAGAGAAATTTTTAGCCCCCGATGAGCGCTTTAGCCATGTACACGCAGATATCGTAGGTTACTTACCTGAAAGTAACGGCTGCACTCATTTATTAACTGTTATCGACCGTTTTTCGCGTCATTTAGAATGCGTTCCGCCACACGCCATCACTGTAGAGGCATACTCATCCGCTTTTACATTAAATTGGGTTATTCGCTTTGGTTGCCCAAAAATAATTTCCTGCGACCGTGGTTCACAATTTACCTCTCGTGTTTGGGAGGAACTTTGCAATTTTTTGGGATATAAATTGATACATACCACCAGCTATCACCCCATAGCCAGTGGCTTAATTGAGAGGCAGCACCGCACGCTAAAAGCCGCTCTTAAAGCTTCGCAAAATCCCTATGATTGGTACCAAAACCTGGGCTTCGTTATATTGGGTCTGCGTGCAAGTCCTAATGTGGACACCGGCATTTCGTAAGCAGAGCTAAGACTCGGGACCACCCTACGCCTTCCTGGCCAGTTTTTCGATCCAACCACTGAACAGGCACACACTCGCATATGCATCCAGTCTAAAGGCATTCATGGAACTCGTAAATAAGTTTGGTAACATGTTTTGTCCTCCTATCATAATTGAATAGCGTAATTGTCCTTTGTTTCAAAATTTTACTTAATCGTTCTTAAATGTCATGCCCCATTGTCGAATGTTTGGTGCACTTAAATGTTTTAACTTTTAACCAATTGCCTTTTTTCTTTTTACTGATACATCCATCCATGCATGGACATTCCCTCGATCACGAAGTCAATCGAAGCAACGTTGTGATGTCGCGAGAACATTTCAGTCCTCCCACTCAAGTGCTGCAACCCAATCCACTCATGCTGTTGATCACAATCTGACAGCTCATTTACGTAGGCTGCGAACTGCGAAACAATCCATCCTGCAATTTGCTGTCAAATGCAACAAGTCAATCGCTTGAACTTAGAAATTCCGATTCCACCATTTTTATGCAATTCTTTGTTCCAGCCGGTGACTCGATCTAACATCAATGCCCTCCCACGCCAAAAACTATGTCCCATGTCCACCATATTATGCAGCTCCTAAACCATTTCCATCCACACGTTTCGTTACGATTTCGTCACGTGCGCGACTCGCTTCGATACACAACACCACAGACACTCATTACACGTGTCACAATTTGTTTGTTTATTGTTTACTTTCTGCGTCATAACTTCACGCAGACAGACACACACCATTACTGCAATACCACACTCGTGCATGAGTCAGCTATACCCTGTTTTGTGTAGGCCCAAAAACCGCTTCAGTTTTCGTGCATTTTTCTAACTATTACGTCACATTATTCCATATTAACAGCTCATGAGTTCACACGTTGGAAACTTACCTTACTGAATTTTCTAGATCTTGACTTTCCACTGCCGCCAAGAACTTCCCTATGTTTGTCATAAATTCACGCAACTTTGCAGCGCTCATTTGTGCCTTCCTGCTTTAGATTTTTCGTCATTGCCACCTTTTTACTGTAACACAAAATCTGTGGCCAAGCTATGAGTGGCGAATTCATCAAAATAAAGCATTTGCCGCCTCAGTAATTTTACTCATTACATTTCGGGTATAATCATATACTAATGGCAATTTTTATCTGGCTCAGCAAATTGAAGCCACTTTTATGCGCAAACTTCGCTGCAATTGGCCAATTTTGTGTTTGACGTCATTGTCCAATTCGATGTTCAAAAAAAAAAACTATAGAGGTAGCTGGCGGTATTCGGTTAGTCTAGCTTGTAGGGGTGCTTCATGTGTTTTAATTTATTGTCTTTTTGGTTGAATTTTAATTGAAAGTTGTTGCTGAACTGAAGGTGAAAGAAAAGAAAATTTAGAAGTTTCCCAGCTATTCATTTTGCTTAGCAACCCTAAAAGAATTTGGTAGGCTACTGCGCAGCAGCTAGTCTACCAAAGGGTTACTGCTACCTATCGGGCCTTCCATTCATTTTCATCGAGTGTTCACGCGCGGCTACGGCCGAAGTTGCGTTTTCGCAAGTGGGGCACATTTAAAAGAGTATAGGCTAGACCTACTGGCTAGCCCGCGCCCACTGCGCTTTCGCAAGTGGGCACATTTAAAAGAGTATAGGCTAAACCTACTGGCTAGCCCGCGCCCACTACTAAGTAGTAACCCCCGCTACATTCCAATCGTAACCTCCACACGACGGTACCAAAAACGAAAAATTTTTAAAAGCATTGACGGTACCGGCAACGGCACTAAAAAACTACCACGTTACGGCCCAGCTCTGTCTGAAACTCGTATCAGCTTATTTCCTGCCCAGCATGCATGAGCGGTAAAATACATCCCATTCACTGAAACAAAGTATTAACTAAACTAAAGCGAATAATAGATTCTAAATTTGTAAAGCTGGCGTGCGGACGTAGATTAGCTGTTGCAGAGTAAGGTGTCAGTACAGCTGCAAAAGAAGCAATTTTCTGGTTCTAAACCAATAGAGTACAAAAATGGAAGCCAAGTTGGATCAAGTAATAGCATTAGTTACCAATTTGAATGAAAAGTTCGAAGCATTAGATACAAAAGTTGAAAACCTAACAAAAAAAATGGATAACTTTGAAGAAAGAATGAACAAAAAACTTGCTCTAGTTGATAATGAACTTCAGTCTAAAGCTTCCATCGCGCTTTGTAACGAACTACAAGATAAAATTTCGTCTTTAGAAGGTGAACTTGACGTTTTCTACACAGGCTTAAAAAAAAACGCATTAATGAAAGAAAGTTATGAAAAGCGACTTAACATCATGGTGCACGGTATACGTGAAGCTGAATCACCCTGGGAGAAAAGAGAAGAAAGCCGAGCGTTATTTCAAAAGTTTATGAAAGATGGCTTGCAAATAGAAGATCCTGATGCAATCACAATCGTTGACGTTCATCGAATACCCCAGCGACCGAAATTTGATGGCGGTAAGCGTGTTTGCCGCCCTCTTATTGTGAAGCTAAACACCATCTTAGATAAAAATACTATATTTGCTCACGTAAAGAATCTGAAAGTATTTAACGAAATTCGACACTCCTACACGACAATAAATCTGTTTATATATCGGACCACTTACCCAGAGAATTTGTGCTTCAAAAGAAAAAGCTCTATCCCCAGTTTAAAGCAGCTCGAGCAAAAAATCATAAACCATACTGGCGCATAGAAGACGGATCCTACAATCTCTATATCAACAACACTAAAGTCTAATTACTGATGTTTATGCGATCTGCTGCTTGAAGTGTGTCTTTCACAATGCTCTATAGTTTGTGTAATTCTGTAACTCAATTACGCACACGTGTATGCCTACTGCGTTAATTATTGGTTTTTCTCCCTCTTTCAACTTAACGCCCACAGTAGCGTGCGCGTTTGAACTTCTGTTGGTGTATGCAACTGTAAGTGACGCTGCAAGAATTCAACTTGTTCGAATCCCCTATAGTTAATTTTTATGTAATTGCATTTCACTGACTTCTCACATTTACGTCATATCTCCAGCTTGATCTGTTGATAACTTGCTTGCGTCAATTCGATTTAATTGTGCTTCTTTACATCAGCCCACTGCACCTGCCTGCCGAATTCGCTAATGATTAGTCCTGGCAATTTTTCTCCCGCTGTTCGAGACCCGAGAGTGCTCAATGATTTATTTGCAGTAAATGAACCTTTAAATGACGATGATTCATTCTCGATCTCCAATTATTCCGATGACCCTTTGACTAAAACCGATTGCAAATACTCTTCCGCCGAAAACTTTAAATTCTTTCCCACAACCAACAATGCCTATATTTTTTCTACGTTTTGCTTAAACTTACGTTCCCTTTGCAACCCAAAAAACCTTGATAATCTGAAATGTGTCCTTGAGTCTATGAGTTCATACCCTACAGTTATTGGCATTACCGAAACCTGGCTAAAAGAAAATTCTCGAGATCCCTGCACCGAATTATCTAATTATACATTTTCCTCCAAATGCAGATCAAAATCTAAAGGGGGAGGTGTAGGACTTTTCGTTCGTAAAAACTTGACGCATTGGCTGCGTGACGATTTATCAATGTTTGATGAAGGCTGTTTTGAATCAATATTTATTGAAATTAACTTGGGTAAATTTAACATTATTTGTGGTAACGTGTATAGGCCACCCTTCAATGACAACGCCTTAAACCACAAATTTCTTGAAATCCTTTCTCTTGTTCTAGACAAACTGAAACGAGAAAAAAAACTTATCTTCTTAATGGGTGATTTTAACCGTAACTTGCTCGATCCAGATTTACAAACTGATTTCTTTTTGGACGAAATGTTTTCAAGTGGTCTATTTCCATTAATTGATAAACCGACGCGTATCTCCACTACCGCTACCTTACTTGATAACATTTGGACCAATAATTATACGCATCCATCCAAAAGCGCTATTTTTACTGATCCTATTTCTGATCATTTTGCTGTTTTCCAATGCACTGCGCTTCCTATCTCTCCTTATCGTATCACAAATACTGAAAAAGTTAAGAATTTTCAACGAGAATAACCTCCGTCGTTTTCACGATATTTTGGACGAACATAGCTGGGACGATGTATACGCCCAAAATGATCCCGACCCTGCCTTCAGGTTGTTTTTGCATAAGCTGCAATTTACATTTAATGAAAGCTTTCCAATTATTTCACGCACTATACTAAAATCTAAAATTAACGGCTGGTTTGATGCTGAACTTGGCTCTCTGCAAAAAGCAAAGCGAAGAGCTTACTTACGTTTTCTGCGCAATAAAGATTCTGAATCGCAATTGGCTTATCATAAGATTAGGAATCATTACGAAAGAGTCATTAAAACTAAGAAATCCCATTATTATCAAAAACGCCTCGATTCTTCTCGAAACGACTTAAAACGCACTTGGGGTGTGATCAATGATATTATAGGTAAAAAAATTTCTATTTCGCCAAATTGCGTAAAAACCAACGACAAACTGCTTACCGACCCGCTAGAAATGGCTGAGTCGTTTAATGACCACTTTTCATCCACAGCTAGTAAATTAAGAGCCAAACTAGACTTATCTCATAGTTCCACGCTTTTAAAATCTAAATCTATATCTTCAAAAATTTCCTCTTCTTTTTTCTTCACGCCTACAACTCCCTATGAAGTTAAAAAGATGATCTCAATTATTAAACCCAAAAGTAGTTGTGGCCTGGACGAATTCCCAACTAAACTTCTGCGGTATTTACCAAATTCAACCCTTGACTTACTGGCTCATTTATTCAACCTATCCCTATCTACTGGGAACTATATCTCGGTTTTCAAAGTTGCAAAGGTTACACCAGTTTACAAAAACGGAAATGCTCAGGTTGTCTCAAATTATCGCCCAATAAGTGTGCTTAGTGCCTTTTCCAAAATCTTAGAAAAGTTGATTCATAAGCGTATCCTATCCTTTCTTGATCAGAATAATATCCTATTCAAACTGCAATTTGGCTTTAGACCTACCTTTTCAACCCAGCTAGCCTGCTCTTACTTATCCTCCAAAATCTCTGATCTTTTCAATAATAACCTCTTAGTTTTAGCAATCTTCTTAGATTTAACAAAAGCTTTCGATACTTTGGACCACGACATCTTGCTATCTAAGCTTAGTAACTATGGATTTCGTGGTGTTGTTAATGATTGGTTTCGTAGCTATCTTTGTGATCGCCAACAAAAAGTTAGAATTAACGATAAATATTCAAATTTTAAGCCTATTTCATATGGCATACCACAAGGTTCGACCCTCGGCCCCCTCTTATTTTTAATTTATATTAACGATATCTTCCAAGACCTTAGATATGAAACCATTCTATATGCTGACGATGCAACGATCCTTATACACTCTAAATCACTCTCCAATCTTTTTAGTGCAGCTAATGATTCCTTAAATGAAGTTCACAATAACCTTCTTATCAACAAATTAACTTTAAACGTTTCTAAGACTAAATTCATGGTATTAACTCCACAACTCCATCGCTTGGTTCGAAATCCTTACTATGTAATTTCTGTCAATAACGTTCCCATTTCTGAGGTAAACAGCTTTCGATCCTTAGGCACTATTTTTTCTAATAACTTCAGCTAGAAATCCCATATCGAATCCATCCGCAGCAAACTTCGCACTTGTCTGGGGATTATTTATAAAGCTCGCGATCATTTAAACAAAAACTGTCTAATGTCCATTTTCCACTCCCTTGCCTCAACGCATCTCAACTACTGCATCACCACGTGGTGTAATACAAATTCTTCAAAAATACCCCAACTCCAAAGCTTGTGCAATAGAATTCTACGATTAATTTTCCGACGTCATTCTCATGATAACATCGATGATATTTATAAAAAATATGCCTTGCTGAAAATTAGAGATAAGTTTAAATTTGAAATTTGCTGTTTAGTTTACAAATTTCTTCACCAAATGTTACCTTGCTGTTTTAATAATTTTTTCCAAAGAAACGATGAAGTTCATTCTCGCCGAACTAGGCAATCCAATAATCTGTATCCTCCTCTTTTCAAAAAAAGCGTCTGCAAACAGTCTATTAAATTCATTGGGGTCAAATTATGGAATGAACTACCCAATGAAATCAAATTATCAAAAAATTTGGCACAATTTAAAAAGACATTAAAGCAATACCTTCTAAATAGTTACTAAATTATTGCACCTCTTCTATAAGTGAATTTTTTTTACCCATAGCCCTCTAGCACTCTCGAGTCCCTCAGTTTTACCACCTTAATCAACTTTGTACCTTTAAACGTATTACGCCTGTAAGCCGCTCCAATAGTAATAATGTTTTTCCTTCTTTCTCTTCCATGTTGAACTGTAATTTTGTATATTTATACGTTTGTTTGTTTTTTTTTTTTTGATTCCTTTGCACAGAGTTTGTGAATTGATAGTTCCTCTTGTAAGTTCCAGGTGGAGCTATCAAGTAAAAGCCACCCTTGGGCTTCTCACTAACTCTGTGGCGTCGCATTTTATTTTATTTTTGACTGTCGTATTTGTTATGATTGACGCCGAATAAAAATACAATACAATACAATAATACAACATCATTTAATGGAATTATTCAATCTTATTTTATGCAGCAGTCACTCAACAGTATAATGGTGGTGAACAATTATGCGGTGAATGAGTATACGCACTGCAACTTTACAAATCATTGCAACTATGCAAAAGTATATTTTGCAAAGGCTCATCGATATCACTGCATTCTCCTCCAGGTAGTGAAAAAATTTTTCTCAAGGCAGGCCTATTCATGAGACTCATGTGTTTTTTTTATTTGTAGCTACACTACGGTATTAAAAAAATTACAGACAGATATTACATATTGCAGCAACAGGGTGGCCGCGAAGGGACCGTGAGGTTATCGAGTAAAGCAGCCACCCTGTAAAAAAAGAATACACGAAATAAAATCAAGTCAGCGATTGAGGCCTGTTTAAATCGGGTAGTCGCACTGAACCTGAACTTGAGCCGCGAACCGGTAAAAACCGCTTTTTTTCGGTGAACCCGAACCGAACCTAAACTTTCAAAATTTGGATTTAGTGAACCTGAACCGAACCTGAACCTTAAAAATTTGGTTTCGATGAACCCGAACCTCTAAATTTTGGTGCAACTGAACCCGAACCGAACCTGAACCGAAATTTTTGAAAAGTCTTGAACCTGAACCAGAACCGAACCGTTAAAAATAAAATTTCTTGAACGTGAACCGGAGCGATATTTTAAACGGTTCGACTCCCTGGTTTAAATGAATGAAGAATTCAAATGTAAAAAAATCCACAAAACACAAACAGTAAATCAATAATTAAGAAGTTAGAGAAGGGATGGGAAGGGTTATTGCTGTACGTTGCGAAAAAACAACAATATTTATTCTTGGGAGAGTTCATCAACAATTTTTTATAACATTTATTGAATCGATTAAATGAAAATTTACGAACATCCAAGGATCTTGGAGCCAACGTATTTAATCGATCTTTGCAAACGATTTGTTTCATAAAAAGGAATAACCATTTGTTTCTGAGTGGAGAATTTAGTCATACGAGAATGGGAATTTTTAGCAGGAGTAAAATAATGACCAAGCGAAGGAGACAAACAATTAATGTGGTAGTCTTAATTAAAAAGGAATTTTGCGATTTCAGATTTAATCGATTCAGAAAAAGGCAAGACATTTGCACTATGAAACAGAGGAACGGCACTAGGCTTACATTTTACTCACTGAAAGTCACTTACGTCTAATTGCTTTTTACTGAAGGCGCGTCAACTTAGCGAGATAAGTAAGAAACGTATTACCCCAAACGGCTAACCATACAGCAAATTTGGATGTACGAGAGAATAACATAATTGCAACATAGCTGAATTAGGTAAATAATAAATTCATTTATTTAGGATTCCGACTGAGCGAGCAACTTTGGTTTCAATAATCTCCCATGCTCTATGAAGGAACGATTTTGTGACCTTAACTTCCAAAGTTCTATTCCAAAAACTTCCTTCTGGTTTTCTACAAAAAAAATCCTGACGCTTGGAACGACCATAACGATTTTCTCCGAGCTTCATCAATTGTGCCAGAATTGAAAGGGGTTACGACCACGCTGAAAGAGGTGTGGCTCTTTTTTATTTATTTTTATTTAAATAAAAAAACACAAGATGGTGCAGGGTTCACACCTATGCACCCTTATACGTGGAGAAGAGTAAAATACTCACACAAAACAGCTTTATAATTTTAGAAGCTGATAAGCTATTAGCACATACAATACTTTCAGGCAAAGAATTCCAAACAGACGGGATACGATTACAGAAAAAATGCAAATATGAATTCAGCTTGGGTGATTTTGCACATTTCACAGTGAGTTTATGACGGCGTAGATTATTCAAGATTACTGTAAGCTAAAGAATATGGAAGGAGTGGGGAAATGTGTTATGGTGTGGGAGGAGGTAAGGGAAGGTGTGGGAAATGTCTTGGGGGTGTGGGAAGTGTGAGGGGAGTGTGGGGGATAGGGAGTAGATGTGTGGAAGTGTGTTTGGGGTGTGGGGAAAGGTGTGGAAAGGGTGTTGGTGTTGGGAAAAAGAAAGTGGGGGGTGCGGGTAAGTGTTGGGAGAAGGGTGAGACAATCCGGGGGAGCGGGAAAGTGTGGTGTCCCAATCTAGGATCCCAACTCTCCTAACCTCAACACGAAATTTGATCATTTAAATTCACCAATAAATTAAGAATCTTAACTAATAAATCATAGAATAGGCACCATCAAAAAGGTTTTCACTGTTTATGATATTCGGTACAAGAATAGCTAATGTCATTGTAGTTTAGGGATTGCTCATTAGCATCAGAGAGTGGATTAAGAGACTTGCTTCAGTTTTGAGGTTTACAGCACCAGTAGTGTGAAACAGAAAAAACAAAACTGCGCCAACGCAAACAACTCCTTCAACCTCAGAGCCGAAAAAGCAGTTCATTCTACATTCTTTTACCACATATCACTCGAAAAAGCACAGCTCTATCAACGTAGGTAACGTGATGCACGGTACTCAAGAATGTATAAAACAGTTATATCTTTGATCCATTCCTAATTTGCAAGAACAATTGGTATATTTTACCATGATACAATATTCTACCACTATGCAAAAGCGAAGCAGCCAAAATTATCGGGTCCGAGGAACGAGCCCCGTGCGTGGTGGTGAAAATTGTCAGCGTGCGCAAAAGTCAAAACTAAGCAAGATAAAAAAAATCCATTGATCGAATTATTTTTAAGTTTGGAGAAGAACGAAAAAGAATGCAGTGTTATAGTTTCAAGACGATCCGTGTTCTTGAACACCAATCCTCGCATTTCAAATAGCTGCCTGAGAGCAGGTTCATCTTACTACAAAGCATAATCCTGTTTTTTTTGCAACGATTTATCCAGCAGTATAACAATTTTTTTTGAGCTTTGTAAAACTTCAGTTGCTAGCTGATAGAATTTGCATATAGCCAACTGTTGCTGTACAACATTGTACTGCGTTGAAATAGCGCTTGATTTTGAATGCACTGAGCACTCTCTTTGTTGTATAACAATACTCATGGGATTAGTTTTGTCTATTCTCTGCATTGCGTTCGTTTGTCAGCGTGTTCTTACGTGGGATGGCATTTTTATGAACCCAGACTTTAAAAATCAAAAATCTCTATCCTACTTCGAGCGTCTTTCTTCTAAGATTAGTATACCAAAGACCATGTTCTCACAGCAAAATGTCAGCGTGACTGCTGTGACCCCCTCCTCCACACAGACTACCGATCGGTGTCGCTGCCATGCCTCCAGCAATCGCTTGCCCCCCTCCCCCGCAAACTTCTAGTCCAAGCCGAAGAGCAGAAGACTCAAACAGCTAAAAATTATCTTAGATTATCTTTGTCCAGAGTTGATAAGGCTTATTAAATAATGCGAAAAACCTTACAAATATGATAATTTGTAAGTGTCTTTAGAATAAAGGAATTATTTTTAAAAGACCTTTGGTAAAATTTTTTGACAACTTGTTAATTTTTTTCCATGACTTTCAACTTTTTGCAAGTTTTTTATGACTTTTCAGGAAAATTTATTTTTCCAGGATTTTCCATGGCCGTGGGAACCCTGTTTTGCGTAACCGTATAAGCCAACATATCGTACCATTTTTAACTTACTTTTTACAGTTTTTTTGACTTCTTTCAAACA
The DNA here is from genome assembly GCA_964006365.1 of Trididemnum miniatum. Classification (NCBI taxonomy): domain Eukaryota; kingdom Metazoa; phylum Chordata; class Ascidiacea; order Aplousobranchia; family Didemnidae; genus Trididemnum; species Trididemnum miniatum. Next base: position 11,337,824 of record OZ023236.1, on the reverse strand, counting down.
CTAAGCTAACGGCACCTATCAAACATTGACAGAAAATCACACATTCCAAATCGCGTGGTGCTAAGATGTTGTTCTAGCGTTTAAATTAGGAAGAAAATGCTATTGACGTCATTTGGCCTTCCTCGTAATATGTAAGAGGCTTGAGCTACCTCTAAATATCAAAATTTTTGAAAAAATTTTGCACGGGTATTTTTTATCCTAATGGACTTCTTTAAAGGGTTGAGCCATAAAAAATTCAAAATAAAGTTTTTTAAGGCGTTGCAAGCGATACTAAACAACCGTTACATGGATGGCATGTTGTTTGCTTTTTAAAATCTTGCGTGCTATTGCCTTCGAAGGCATTGAGCTTTTCGGAAGTCGTGGCTTCAAATTGCGCAAAATGGGTAGCTAATCGTCATTATATAAATATTTTGAATAATGTTCCGCACTGTGATTAGGCTAGTTGTCTGACTGAAGTTGATCTTGGTTCTGACCCTTTACCTAACGCTTGGTTTAAGTGGGACGCTCACAATGATGTTTTGCGTGTTAATTGTAAAGAATTTGAACAGGCTACTACTAGACGTGAAATGGCTAGTCAGTTCGATCTCCTGGGTACGGTGTCGCCGTATCTGCTAGCGGGAAAATTAATTTTGCAACGAGTCGCTGTCTCGGGTGTTGAGTGATACGAAGCGGTTTTGCCAGACATTCAGAATTTTTGGATGAAGTGGATAGGGCACTCCAGTTGTTTCAGCAGAGTTGCATCACAAGAAACTTCCACTGCAAGGTTTTTGCGACGCTTCTAATTCAGCGTTTTGCTGCGTGGTGTACCTGCGTTGCTTGGCTGAAAGGGAAGCCGGTTGAGTTTTATTCTGGGCAAGTCTAAATTAGTTTTGACACATCAAACCAATTGGGTGATATCACGCAAGGAACTTGAAGCCGCGAAGTTGTGTAGCGAAGTAATGTTGTCTGCTGAGCATGCGTTACGTGAGTACATTGCTCTTTCCATTTTTGGACAGATTCTCGTGTGGTTCTCGGTTGGATTACTAATCCAGAGTTGAACTTAGTTCGCTTTGTAAAACGCCGAGTTGATGGAATACTTCATGTGAAGTACAGCGTAAAAGTTCTAGGCTGCTTCATAATTTCATTACCTCCGATTTTTTTAACGCGTACCCATTCTTCTGATGGGATTTTGGACGCTGATTTCGAATTTGACATTATTTTTTATTTATGATTAGTTGGGACGTCATCTTGGGGGTGCCCCGCGCAGTAATGACGTCATTTTTCGCAGATTCGGCATATCTCCAAAACTACGCGAGATAGAAGAGTGGAATTTGCACCAAACGACGCACAATGCACGATTTTCTATCAGTCTTCAGTACATTGTTTAGTGTTTACTTCTATCTGCACTAGAAAGTTATTTTCAAAAAAACACTTTTTTACAATATTAAGGATTTTCCTCACACCTTAGCGTTGGAAATATATTATCAAACTACTTTATTAAACGTAATTTAGTTGCACAATTGGCATTATTAGAATACAAAGTCAATTGTTGGGATTAACCATAATGCGTTATTTGAATTAAGTTTTAGAACAGCTTTTAGCAAGAAGACAGCATTCACTACTACTATAACAGCTTAGTTCAACGAAAATTAGGGTGCAGAAACAGCATGGCTGTTTGGAGATCTAGTGAGGTGGAGTCTCTTCTGATTCGGAAAAAGTTGGTGGAAAATGTATTGCCAACAAATAGGGAGGTGATAGAGCACTATCATTATATACGACAACTACTGAGATTGATACAGAAGCTAAATTTTCGAAAACACCACCAGGATTTAACAACATCAAGAAGATAGTGATCAGCGATATCATGAACTCATGGAAGAGAGCTACTTTAATTGTAATTGAAACGAAAAGTGTCGAAAAGAAACTAAATAAATTAGTTCAAAATTTTTCAATTGCAAAAAAGCGAGCCAAAAAATGTGTTCTTCAACCAGTGATGCTTGGCTTGACAAACTTTTTGACTTGTCAAAGTGTCGGTGTGATATTCCTTCTGCATATAACACCTTCAGAGGCAAATTACTTTGCAAATGTGAATTTGATGTACGAGTTCCTGAAAATGTAATTCTACTGCTAAAAGATCAAAGATCAACCAAACAAATGTTTATATCTGCTTCTAAAGATATGAATTTCCATAAACGCAAGCAGCAGGCTGCTGCCAAAACACGATGGATTATTGTGACAGAACACGAACAGTTCACAACTAGTTAGAGAATCAAAATCTTGAATGCACCCATTGTCATCCAGCATACTGTGTTACGGCGATGCAGATCTGACAACCCTATTATTGGGGAAGACGACAATGATGACGCTTTGGTAGACCAACCTAGCTCTTCCACTATAGAAAAAAAATCTTACCCGGATTATCAACCTCCTCTACAGCGCATTACTGGAGGCAAGTCATACAAAAAACTCCGAAAGTTTTCAGTAGATGTTAATGATTGTAAAAAGGCAGACCGGCGCTTAACATCAGTTCGCCACAATCGGATCTGCAGCTATCAACTTTAGGAAAAACAAATACATCTGCTTCACCTGCAACTGTGTATCGGAAGCGCGAACAGTGTCAACTGGAAGCTCTGTAGAAATGTAACGAAGAGCTTGGACAAGTTAAAGCGCTTCAATTATGCTACGATGGAAAAATCATAAACAAAATGGACCGATACGTTCTATTAGGACAGTATGTGGCTGAAAAACAAGTGTGAAAAAGTCGTTGCCGTAAAAACTTTTGAAAAGGGTATATCGGTGACTGCTAAGTCTGTCCATGATGCTATTAGCGAAAATGTGGATGGAAACATTTTGAAGGAAGTTTACTCAGTGATGTAGGACACTACGGCCTTGAACACAGGTAAAATATCAGGTGTTAATAAACCGTTGACCGAGTTCTACAAGTTTCACCTTAGTCGCAATATTCATTCACTGGAATGTTTATTTCGTGTGAATGAAATTTACTTAACTCACGTTATTGCCAAAATTGAAGGGAAGAAGAAAGGACCAGGAGCTATGCAAGAAGGAGCTTTGATGAAATACTTCACTCACATACAGAAACCTGACATGAGCCGAATTGTAGACCTGGAAAAACTTGCGGTATCGATCACACGCATGGCATCTCTTCATTTAAGAAAGAAGATGGAATGGTTTTCAAATAAAAAGGAAAAGCGCAATAATGACCATTCATTTAGAACTGACCACTTATGCTTGCTTGCTTTATCTTCTTACTTATTGATGGATGTTCCAGAAAATTTGAAGCCACTTTTCACTTACAAACAAGTAGCAACGTTCCATGCAAGATGGATCACAACAGCAAGTGGATATCTTCGTCTCTTAATGTTTGATGTTTGCCAATTAGATGATGCTCAAAAATCCAAATTAATCGGGCTTATTTCGTACATAGTTTCGGTTCATGTTCCTTCATTTCTGCTTATTCATCTACAACCGTAGGCAGCTGACGGTCCTGGAATTACTGTTTCGACGCAACCTCTTGTTTGCGTTTCGGAGATTGATTCAGAATTAGCGAAAGTTGCTTTAATATACTTCTACGAGCATGCACTGCAGTGGATGACACCAATAAACGTTGTTCTTAGTGTGTTTTATGAAGTTTCTCCTTATTTCTTTGAAGCCGTGAAAATAGGTCATTATCCAGAGTTTGTTGATGCCCGAAAACTGCTTCAAGAACGGAAAGCTACCCTAAGAGACTTTGTCACTGCCGAAAGTAGAACCGCTCCTGGTATTTTGCGCTCTGAAGTGCCAGAAACACACTGTAAACGTATTGAAAATAACAATCGAGCTACGGAGAGGATTATCGGTAAACTAAAAGGGATTGTGCAACATAAAATTCGTGATTCCTCATCTCATCTCAACAAAACTGATATACGTATTAAAGCATTTTTGTGCAATATGGAATAACTATTAGGGTGTTCCATATGCCCTTTCCTTTTTAGATACCCCCAAGAAAGCGTGATGTTGTTCTATCTCAATATCTAGGACTTTTTGTAAAATTTTAGCAAAATTGAACAACATCCTATGCTTGCACATTTGCTGTACTTTTATCCGAAATTTCACGAAAACAAACCATTAAAACCAATGCTAGTAGTTATTTCGTTTTTATCCCATATCCCACTGTAGGCGTAATAAGACCAAATTTGTTACAATTTTAGTCTAACACACGATTAAGATGAACTGTTTTCATTTCGACAAGTTTAAATTTTTACCGTTATACGAGCTTGTAAACCTGTTTTAGCTGAAAATGTTGCATTAATCTTGGATCATATTTTTGCAGCTATATAATATTTATGAAAATGAGTACATCTAGAAGTAATTTTGTATTAAAAACTAATGTGACTAAGTACGATAGTCGAATCCCTCAAAACCGTTTGCCATCGGAAGAGCAAGTACTCAGAGCTTTTTTGTATTTTAATGAGAAGTCTCTTGAAGACAGCTTGCCTGGCCAACATAAATCTGTCAATTGGGCTAGTGCAAAAAGCACTCTTGATCTCATCAAGCATGTATATGCCAAGGCATGCATTCCCATGTTATCTGATGATGGGGTATGCAAAAAGATACTTAAATTGTATAATGAATACAAAAGCTTCAACAAAATCCCAGAAAAGCGACGATCTCAGCTTACAGTAAAGAAACGCGTGGAGGATTTCCAATTACGGCTTCAGCAATCCACATTGGCATGTTGGGATCCAAATGCAAAACTTCAACGTGAGGATGAAGAATTCCTTGAAAACATGAAAACACAAAGGACCTTTACTATCGGTGGCTTGGATACAAAACGACAGAAAATGATTCAGCGCAGGAACAAAAAAGTAAAACGACAGGAGGAATTTCGGAAAAGGGCTCTGGAAGAAACAGAAACGATGCAGAAAGCTGTAGACCATGAGGAATTGCTGAAAGAAATAGGGCCGACGTTTTCCAGGAATCCCACATCTCAAAGCGATATTGATGAGCCAGGTACTTCTGATATGCTTTTCCAAAAACCACTTCAGGAAGACATCGCACCAAGAAGAAAGCACCGAAGAACAGTAAAAACTGGCACTGAAGTGTTTATTCCATACGATGCTGTGGCAGATCCAGGAGTCGTTGGTTATGAAGTTAGAACTAAAAGTTCAGCAACTCATACCATCGGCTTCTTAAGTACCATCATTGAGCGTTTTGGTGGGGATAAGAGTAAAGTCAATTTGTCCTTTAGTCAGGCATATCGGTGCCGCATAGCTGCAGTGGAAAAGTACGCTGAAATCGTGAAGGAAGGATGGAGTTGTCCAAAGCCTGCTGCCGTTCATTGGGACGGCAAAATTATGAATGATCTAGAAAACCAGTATAAACAAAAAGACAGACTGCCAATCTTGATATCTGGGTATGACACACACAAACTGCTTGGTGTTGCAGCACTTCCAACCAAAACCATCAAGACAGCCGGAAAGCTGATCTCCGACGAAGTTATGCTCCTTCTTGATAAGTGGAGATGCACAAATCAAATAACCAGTATGGTATTTGATACAACTGCAACAAACACTGGTCATGTGACTGCAGCATGTGTCAGCTTACAGATGAAACTGGGTCGCCCTCTTCTGTGGTCCGCTTGTCGCAAGCACATTGGTGAGGTGATCATGAGCCACGTATGGGATGACTTAAATATTGAAAGATCAAAGTCGAAGGACATCATCATATTCAAACACTTCAGAGAGAAAGGATTTGCAGCAACTCCACAATCATACACCGACCAACGCGTATTAACCACATCAGCATCGAATTCATCAAATCTCGGACAGTTTGCAATATCGCAGAGTGAAGCAGCTAGAGACCTGATCAAGAATATACACGAAGCGGGTGCTTACGAAAGAGGCGACTACAAAGAATGCCTTGACCTAATGAACACATACTTAGGCAATGACCAGAAGTACCACTTTTTAAAACCAGGGGCAGTCCACAAAGCAAGGTGGATTGGAAAGCAACTATACTGCTACAAGATTGTGCTCCTTCAAAAGCATCTTCCTCCTGGTATAGTATCTGAAGAACAAATTGTCAAGCTACAGCGGGTTGTGAACTTTTGCACGTATGTGTACAATTTCTGGTGGTTCCAATGTCCAATTGCAACATCTGCTCCGGCTTTAGATATGGAGTTAATCCACAACATCAAAGCTTATGCTGATCTAGATGCCCTAGTAGCAAATTCAGCTCTTAAAGCGTTTCGAAATCACACATGGTATATTCATCCAGAAATGGTAGCACTAGCACTGTGGGATAATGCTTTGGATTATCACAAAAAGCAACAACTTGCTAAGAAAATCTTTGAGCAACCGAGGGATGTGGATAACGAGGCTGAATTTCAGTTTGTTGGTCGGTTTGGAACTGGTTACGGCAAACCAGATCTATTGTCTGTTAACATTGATGCCAAAGAACTGACTGACCTTGTAACTCCTGCTTCATGGAGGTTTTTCAGCATCCTTGGCATTTCTCCAGAATTTCTTAACATTCCTTTGGAACAGTGGGGAGAAAACACTGCGTACGAAGAAGCCTCGAGATTTCTCACCCACTTTAAAGTGACAAACGAAAGTGCTGAAAGATCAGTTAAACTTTGCGCAGACTTCCTTGGCATAGCCAAAAAGGAAACATACTTCCAGAACTATATGCAAGTGGTTGAAGCTGAAAGAAAAGCTACGCCTGACATAAGAAAAAGCAACCAGAAATAAAAGTGAACCTGATTGCTCAGAGCGAAAAACTTTAAATTGAATCTTTTCGTAATTGAACTCAAGGTCCGTAACGTGTCTATTATTATTCTTGGTTTGGTGATTTTGTTTGTTGTTTGGTTTTGTGTCTATTACTCTTTGGTTAATCGGACCGGTAATTAAAAAGGTGATCTGCCTTTCAATTGATGAAAATTGATCTGCGCACCACGAAGACGTGCGTCGTGCAACTTTGGTATCTGACAAGAACGCATACTTGTGGTTCTGCTATATCTTTTTTGTTTTTTGAATACGATTGTGCCGCTTGTTCAACTACTGTATGACGAATTTCGAACTTTTCATGACAGTACGAATACAAAAAATTCCTTTCTACGAGAGTGTTATGTACCATAACATGAACAAAACAGCTTGAAATCATTTTTATGTCAGAAAAGCCTCTGTCTTAAAGGTCATGGCGATTTTAGTAAAAAAAACAGTAAAAAACATAAATCCGCAAAAATATATGTAGAATGTGCTAGCATAAGATCACCTTCAAAATCACTCATCTTTTACCTAGTGGCTCAGTACCAATGGTAGAACATTTGAAAGCAGTCTTAAAGGTATCCGAAATCTTTTTTAATTTTCGAGGGCACAGGACACACCCTAATAACTATTGCTAGTTGCATTTTAAATTTTATTCAGTTAGTTCAGTTTGCTATGCAGAGTAATTTGAATCTTATCCAAAAAGACATAACATCTTCTTTCTTCCTTAAATTTAATGTTAATGTAACATGCGTAGAAAATTTTAAAATCTTGTTATTTCAAAATTATCTGTCGTAATGATCAATAACATCTTGATGAAACTACAAACAAAGTTTTTTTTGAGAATAACTTTTTTTCCAGTGCAGAAGCAAGTGAACAATGTATTGAAAACTGATAGAAAATCGTGCATTGTGCGTCGTTTGGTGCAAATTCCACTCTTCTATCTCGCGTAGTTTTGGAGATATGCCGAATCTGTGAAAAATGACGTCATTACTGCGCGGGGCACCCCCAAGATGACGTCCCAACTAATCATAAATAAAAAATAATGTCAAATTCGAAATCAGCGTCCGAAATCCCATCAGAAAATAGAGTAGGCGTTAAAAAAATCGGAAGTGGTGAAATTATGAACCATCCTAACAAGTACGTTCATACGTCACCGAACCCTGCTGTTGGAACCGGTGATGCCGCTTATGAGAACCCTGAGTCTATTAGTAGTAGTACAGGTGAATACAACTATGGCTTGGTGGTCCAGAGTTTCTTTTGAAGAGGCATGTTGACGTTGCATCATCTGCGAGTGCGGCTATAGTGTACATGAACTTTCTTGAAAAAAAGTCTAGGGAAGATTGCGAAAATGGTCTCGATAGTTATTGACACTGCAAGTAACCTTTACATCTCAAAAAACCGCTTATCGTATTTGCTTGCCTTTACTGAGCACTTCGTGGCCAAAGCTAGAAAAGCCTCTTATAAAAAGACCTGTTTTTAATGCTGCATTTCTAGATCGGGCACTTGTAAAAGCGGTGAAGTTTGCTCAGCCTCGGTGTTTTAGGGCCGCAGTTGATTTGCTTAGCCGTAAATCACCTGACGACTCTGAGGCTTTTCTTAAAAGATGGGCTACAAAAGCGAATAGTTCAGATGAAAGGCGCCGAGTTAATGACTTAAAATCGCTCCGGAACTTGCGACCTTGTGTTGGACATGATATACTGTTGCGTGTGGATGGACGGTTGGAAAACGCCGATCTTCCCACCGACACGAAACATCCTGTCATCCTTCCGGGTAGGCACCCCCTGACGCGTTCAATAGTTCTTGATGAACATTGTAAATGCGGATACGCTGGCTCTTCCTACACCCTAATGAAAACGCGACATCTACATAATTTGTGGAATCGGAAATGTAAAACATTACCTTGCGAATTGCGGAAAATGCTTAATACTTAAAGCTAAACCGGTTCGACAGTTGATGGGTGACTTGCCAGGGTGTCGGTTGACTCTTAGCAACAAGCTCTTTAAATTTTGTGGCATGGATTATTTGGGCCCTCATGTGTTTCGCGAGGGACGCAGTAATCGTAAAGCGTGGTTCTCACTAACGTCATGTTTATGCAAGCGTTGTATCCACGTACAAGTTGTGACACAAGCCTCGATCTAAACAGCTTTCTGCTTGCGTTCTCTAGATTCATAAACTTACGTGGACCCGTAGATACAATGTACTCAGATAATGGTTCAAACCTTTTGTGCAGCCAGTAATCGTTTACCCGATTGGCTTGGGTCTATAGAATTTAAAAATGCTATGAGGAAATCTGACGTTAACTGCGTTAGAATTTACCCCTACGCTCCAACTTACGGCGGTGCATGGGAAATAATAGTCAAGTTGTAAAAGCGTTAAATCAAACGATGGAAAGCATTCGTCGCACGCCTACATTAATCGAACTTTAAACCTTCACTATAGTTGCTGTGCGAATAATAAATGACCGACCCTTAACCACTGTTAGCGATCAACCAAATGATTTAACTCCGATTACTCCCTCTTTGTCCTTGGGACAAAGCCTATCACCTAATACCCCTATCTGGTTTTCACGACAAGGGAGATATTCGAAAAGATTTTCTTCATAATGCTACTTTGGCACATAGGTTTTGGTTAAACTGGATGAAGTCTCACACTCCTTCTTCACAAGGGCGAAATAAGTGGCGGACTGTTCGTCCTAATCTACTTCCTGGTCAACCGGTGCTTGTGGGTGATGCCGAAGACCTTGCTCATAAAAGGAGTTATCGTCTTAGACGCATTCACTGCCTGCACCCACAGTTCAGACCAGGAAAAGAAATGGTGAGGCGTGCAACTATTGCTGTTTTAGCTAGGAACGCAGAAGCAGGCCCTGACCAAATCGAGTACAACCTGCGGGATCTCTCGAAAATAGCCCTAATTTAAAAATGGCGTTTTATTGAAGTGTGGTCTAGAGCGTGAAATCAATTATGGTGGTATTGTGTCGTTTTACCGAAATAAAAATGATATTTTTATTCTTTTTTAACAACGCAGTACCCACACTTTACTGGATGCAAATGGATTATGTTTAATTGATTACACTGGTCAACACACAAATTTTTGCCAAAAATATTTCAACGGTTTTACGGTATATCAGGTGCGCTAATTCCGAAAATGGCCATATTTTGGCTGAATTGGCTCCAGTTTTGGAGATAAATGCATATTTTATGAAAATATTGCTTACGTAGGAAAATAGCATTGCTATCCGTTTATGCCTATTTCAAGCAATGCTGTTGGCTTCAATCTTCTTTGCTTAATGCAGTGAAAAAAAGAATACATTCATTGATAAAACTGGTGGCAAATAATGTCTAATCTTGACAAGAATTTTCTTCTATTTTTGAAGATTTGAAATTACAAAATGTCGGTATACAATTACAACACTAGCCATATTGACGTTTTGTTGTTTCTCGTTTGGGCTTTTCAGCTTTGTCTATGGCATTTTTAAAGCATCCGTTTAAGCCATTCTCCATGCAATAGCAGAATCATATCATGTTGTCAATAAATGCTGAGTATGATGCAAGCATACAAAGTATTGAAGGCAGAAATAAAAATTTTTATGACATGCACACGTCTTAACTAGATATCACTTGCGAGAAACACGTTGCTAAACAATGCAAGCCTCAAACTTCACCTTATCAAGCTTAAGTTATTCATAATAACAAACTGCGCCCCAATGGCAGATCCAGGAGGGCAGTTGGGGAGATAGCACCCTAAAACAACAGCATTTCTCCAAAGTTTCTGGAGAATTCCATGAATCTTAAACGATGGATCATTTTTTTGGCATCGCCCTCTTAAAACGAGTGTTCTGATCGACCCTGCAGCGCAATGCTAAGAAACTTGTTAAATCTTTGCAGGTGACAAGCATGCCAGGGTTTTTTAAGTGTAAATTATTTAGGAGGAAAGGACATGCATGGTGGAGGTGGCATTAAGGACAAACATGGGAGAATTGTAGTTAATGAGAAAGATTGAGGGAAATTATGGAAGGAACACATGGAAAAGATCTTGAATGTGGAAAATGAATGGGATCAGATGGCAGATATGGTTGAAGGACCAGTAGAAGGAGTAACTTATAAGGAGGTGATGAAGGCTATGAATAAGATGAAATTGGGAAAAGCAGCTGGACCTTCAGAAGTAAATATGGATATGATAATGACGAGTGGAAAGCTCGGTGTTAGAATGAAGAAGCTTTGTGAGAGAATACTGGATGGTGAAGATTGGCCAGAAGAATGGAAAACGAGTGTTGTCGTTCCAATCTTTAAAGGAAAGGGGTTGTGATGGATTGTCGAGCATGCAGACAAGCAAAGCTGCTGGAGCACGCAATGAAAACTGTGGAGAGAGTGCTGAAGAACAGAATATGAGGATTGGTAATGATAGATGATATGCAATTTGGCTTTACGTCTGGGAAAGGCACAACTCATGCGTTATTTATTTTGCGAAGGATACGAGAGGAATTCCGTGGAAAAGAGAAAAAGCTGTGCATGCGTTTTGTAGACTTGGAAAAAGCATTTGATAGGGTCCTTAGAAAAGTGGTGGAATGGGCACTAAGAAAGAAAAAATTGCCGGAAGTGTTGGTGCAAGCTGTGATGAGTTTATGTGAGGGTTTAGGGACGAATGTCAGAGTTGGATCAGGGTTATTGGAGAAATTTGGGGTGAGTGTTGGTGTGCATCAAGGGTCTGTGCTATCACCACTAATATTTGCTATTGTGGTTGGTGTTGTGACGAAAGATGAGAAGGATCATAATTACTGAACGACATTTTTGTGCACTGGTGAGCGAAAATTTGGAGGATTTAAGAGCGAGGTTTCAAAGGTGGAGAAGTGCAATGGAAGGCAAGGGATTAAAAGCAAATATCGGAAAGACTAAAATGATGGTGAGCGGTATAGAAAATGCTACTGCCCTCAGCAAAATCGAGCCTTGTGAAATATGAGGAAAAAGGGTTGTGTCTAACGTAGTGTGTTGCACACTGTGCAATAAATGAATGCATGGGAGACGCACCAAAATGAAGAAAGTAACCAGCAGTTTGGCAGGGTACATGACAATTTCATGCGAACAAACTTAACACGGACGATTTGTCGCAAAATGTGTGAAGGTGGAGGGGGAATCGAAAACGGGTTTTCACCCCCCTATCTTTACCGTCTTCCAACCCCTCCAACTCCCTAACCCCTTCCGCTATCCATCCCCCCTGACCCCTCCCGCTATCCATCCCCCCATCCTACTCTCACATATTTCGCGTCAAAGAGTCCGTCCGCACGTCAAGTCGGCCGCATCAAATGTCTGCGTCAAATCGTCCGCGTCAAATCGTCCGCGTCAAATTGTCTTGCTCCGAGTTTTGCACCCAATTTTATTTATAGAAGGTGCAAAGATCTTGGAGTAAGCAGGAAAGAACCAGTGGAGGTATTAAGTGATGAAATAGCTTTCTGAAGCTTGGTTTTTTATCACGAAACAATATCTTTTTGTCAGCATAAACAGCTCTTATCTGTAATATAATTGGCCGTTATTTATAAAGTAGTGTAAAGGATATATCTGCCGAGGCAGAAGCCCAACCTCACCTCCGAGTGGTGCCCGGCGAAAACAACATGGTTATGTTGGCAAAAGAGGCTCTGGCATTTTTCTTTTTCTTTTTTTTTTCTTTCTTCTTTTTTTTTCTCTTTGAATCGGATATCACTACCAAGAACACCGAGGAAAGCGGGAAAGGGCAAGCCTAAGCGACGGCCAAGCTTCATAAGTTCGCTCCTTCGAAGCTTCCCGATTTATCTATCCTAAAGGATAGGAGATCGGGAGGTGGTTAAGGGAGTGGATGATGCAGGCTTGGCATTAGCTAAGACAAGCATAACTCCACAAGATCCGGTGTTCCTGAAGTTAGTGGTCCTTTTCAAGTCTGTAAATTAAATGGACATGTCAAGATTGAAAACTGTATTCCGACGACTGCCATGGAATCTCATAGATGTAGAGGGTACAGGTCTAAAACGCGCTCCGTACCGCGGCCGCAAGATAGTTCAGAGGCCCGCCCCTGATCTAGCCAATTGGGGGGGCTGCCTCCGTCAACTTGTGGAAATCTCCATGCAATTGTAGCTCCAGTTGGCGACTGGGTGGGGGCCTGCAGTTGTATTGGGGGGGCATTCCCGAGGACACTGCACAGAATGACAAGTTCATGGCATATAGTCGACTGAATTCGGTTAGGATAAATTGACGTGGCCTTATACCCCCCCTTTTTTTTTTCCATAACTCTGGTCTTTAGGTTTTTCCCAGCTGAAAAGAAAAACCAAACTTATGAATGAACAAGGAAAATGAAAAAAAGAGAAAAGTACGGCTTGTACCCCTGTCAAGTGACGCAACACTGTCGCAGCGAACAGTCATTGAAATGTTCAGCGGCAGTGGGAGTACTCCTGAGAAAGTCTCTACTCCGGTTGGAGTGGGGGATGAAGGGAGTACTAAAGAATCGGCCTCTGCATGGTCTTCTCCGCTCGTGGTGAAACCTACTAGTGCAGAGGAAACAGTAAAAGCGACTTGGTCGACTGAAAAGTCGAATACCGCTCCCGGTACACCTTCTCAGAATCCACCAAAATCTTCGGACAATGGTAGCACGTCTGAGTGGCGTCCGGGAAAGAATTATGAAAGAAACCAGAGGCGGAAGCAGCGGAAGAAGCTGTTGAAGGGGTTGAAAGGTACAGACCTTGACAACCCTGGAGGTGACTTTCAAGCTTCCAACTCTGGGTCAGCAAAAAGGCCGAGGGAGTCTTCTGGCTCTCTAAGGACCCCAACAAACCCCAAGCAAAAGCGTGGTCGGATTGAGTTCGAACATGTAGAGCAGAGGGAAACAAAGCGGGCAGAGGAAGCTGGGCCTAGCAATCTAGCATCGTATGCTAGAGCTGTTAAAACCAGCAACCAGAAGCTCGTAATAACGAGAAAAGGATCAAAAGGGGAAGCCCCTATGGTAGAATCCGATTCACGGGTAATCCAAGGGGCCATCAAGCAGATGATCTTGAAGACAAAATTGGATTTCTCGGTACGTATCGAGAGAACTTTTATCCACTCGGGTAGAGTTCTCATGATATGTTACGATGAGAAATCCCTGGAATGGGCACAAGAGATTGTGCGGGCCATAGCTCCGACCTCTGTGGATCATCAGGGATACGAAGCAAGAGGCCCAAAAGATGCAATAAAGTCGGAAACCTTCGGTATCTGGCTTCCAGATAACAAAAGCCTCGAAATCAAAAATGTCCTTGAACTGGTGGATCGATGTAACCCAGAGATCCATCTCAAGGACATCAGAAACAAATATAAGTCGAAAGGTTTTGGCGGAATGCTACATGTTGTAGCAATCCAAGAACCTTCGCTACAATCATTGGAAGAATTGGAGTGGGCCCCCTTCGCTGGTTTTAGAAGGGTGCAGTTCCAAAAACAGATCAACAAAAGAAGGACTACAGGTCCAGAAGCACTCAAAGAAGTGCAGATGGATACTGAAGTGCCTGAAAACACAGGAGGAGGAAACGTCAGTGATGCTTCTGATGGAGCTGAGGAGCCTAAGAACTCAAATGAGGGTTCAAAGGCAACCAGCCCCAAATAAAGTAGCCTGGCAGTCACCTTCTTAGAGCAAAATTGTTGTATTCCTTGAGTTTATACCTTGTATGAACAACAGAATAACAACAAACAATATAATTAATCATAAAAAAATCCCAGCACAAAAAACCAAGTTGAATGGTTTTGAATGCTGGCAGATTAACCTTCACAGGAGTAAGGCAGCTAGCTAAAACTTGTGTGAAGTAACAAAAAACATTGGTTCTGGAATAATCCTAGTGCAGGAACCTTGGACCTATGGAGGCGCAATCAGAAGTAAACCACGGGGATGGAAACTTTTTCAAGGTAATAAAAAAGATAAACGTCCTCAAGCTTGCATTTATGTTACTTCTGATATGACATGCTCTCTCATACCACAATTTTCTAGCGAAGATGTGGTAGCAGTGAGGGTCAAAAGTGTAAGACGAGAAGGTGATAGTTTTATCTTTGTATCGGCTTACATGGCTATGGAAGAACCAGCTCCGCCAGAAATACTGAAAGAGCTGCTGTCATTCAGTGACAGAGATAACATTCCTACTGTGATAGGAACAGATACAAACGCACATCACACAGTATGGGGCTCCTCCAACGTCAATTCAAGAGGTATGGATTTGCTCACGTACTGTGCTAGTTCGAACTTGTACTTCTGTAACGTGGGCAATAAGCCCACGTTCAGAACAAGAAAAAGAGAAGAAGTGCTAGATCTGACTCTCATGAATCAAAATGCAGTGAACTGTATAAGAGATTGGCATGTCAGTGATGTGCCATTCTTTTCAGACCACATGTATATTAGATTCAGAATTCAGATGAGCACCAAAAAAGCAAAAATGATCAGAAACGTTAGACGTACTTGCTGGAGCAAGTATGCAAGCGAACTTGATCAGAGATTACATGATTTGAATAGTAAACCAGTCAACATATCGTCAGTAGAGGATATAGAAAGATTGGCATCGACTGTTCAATCAGAAATAAACAAATCTTACAATGCATCTTGCCCTCAGCGTAAGATCCGACGTAAGACGCAGAATACTTGGTGGAATACGGAGGTAAACGATCTCCGCAGAGAGGCTCGTAGAGCTCATCGTAGAGCCATCAAATTTAAACTTGAAAAAGATTGGGAAGCGTTCAGGCAAGCCCAGACAATTTTTAAAAAAGCCGTTAGGAAAACCAAGAGAGATTCTTGGCGTCTCTTTACGAAATCAATGAAAAGCCAAAGTGCAATTGCACGGTTGACTGAAGTTATCGGTCGTAACGAAACGGTGCAAATAAGCAACGTTTTAAGACCCGATGGAAAATTTACAGAATCTGCTGGTGAAACTATAAATTGCTTCTTAGACATCTTAGCTCCAGGAAGTCGAGAGGTACGCTGTAGTAAAACAGCAGACGAACCAAATAAAAACACTGTTTCAATAACAGATGTTGAAATTGTTAATTCCATTTGCTCCCTTGAAAAGATGGAAAAGGCAATAAACGAATTTCAGCCTTTCAAGGCGCCCGGACCGGATGGTATTTACCCAGTGCTTCGTCAGAAAGGTTGGAACAGTACAAAAAACATATACCAAACCATTTTCTTAACATGCTTGAAGTACAGTTATGTGCCGAAAGCATGGAAAGAAGGTAGTGGTGTTTTTATTCCTAAACCCGGTAAAGATAACTATCGTGAAGTTAAGTCTTTCCGGATGATCACTTTAACTTCTTTTCAACTTAAATGGGTGGAAAGATTAATACTTTATCATCTCAACGATGATTCTAATTTGCAGGCAAGGCTCTCTGCGTTTCAGTTTGGATTTAGAGCAGGGGTTTCAACTGAAACTGCACTGCACGAATTTGTACGACGCATTGAGCTTAGCTTGGCAAAGAAAAAAACGGCACTAGGGATATTTTTGGATATCGTTGGTGCCTTTGATAACATAACTCATAGCGGCATTGCCGATGCTCTTCGAGAACTGGGGGTGTCCCCTTTTCTAATCCATTGGATTGAGAATTTATTGGGACACCGCACAGTTCAAGTAGAGCTAAATGGTGAGAAGCTTAAAAGGGAAGTGGTGAAAGGGAATCCACAAGGTGGTATTTTGTCCCCTTTTTTATGGAACTGTGTGCTAAACTCCTTGTTGATAGATCTACGCAACAGGGGCTTTCATGTACAAGCCTATGCCGATGACGTAGCAATTTTGGTCACTGGAACCAATATGCTGTGGATCAAAGGTAGGGCTCAAAAAGCACTAAATATTGCGAATAATTGGGCACATAATCAAGAGCTTCAATTCAGCAGTAAGAAAACCGAAATAGTCCTGTTTACCAACAAAAGGAAGCCGGCTTTCGGAACCTTGCGTTTAAACGGACACCAGCTAGTAATTTCCAAAGAAGCAAGACTACTAGGTATAACCCTTGATAGTAAGCTTACCTGGAAACCTCACATAACACGTATTGCTCGCAAGGCGACTGCGGCGTTATTACAATGCAGACAAATAGTGGGCAAAGCGTGGGGATTAAATCCCACCAACATGCGATGGATATACACTGCAATGATACGACCTGTTATCACATATGCGTGTACATCCTGGGTTGGTGGACTAAATAAAAAATATCTAGTGAAAAAACTTGCTTGAGTACAAAGACTAGCCTGTCTCATGATTTCTTCAACATTCCCCAGTACCCCCACAGGTGCTCTAGAAATGCTGTTGAATATCATGCCAATTAATGAATTCATATTGTCAGAGGCGCTAAAAGGTTCATACAGGTTATCCCGTGTGGGCCTTTGGTCAGACATGACAATCGGTTCAACAGGGAAAACTAAAAGTCATGTTGACGTATGCAATGAAGCAAAGGAAAACTTGTCTTTGTTGAGCATGCCCGCAGACCTGATAAACAAAACAAAGGTATTTGGAAAACAGTACAATTGCCTTGTTTTAGAACGCAAGGACGCAGTGCAGTTTGAAAGTGCTTTAGAACAAAGCATAATCAGATGCTACACTGACGGGTCCAAATTGAATGGAAGAGCCGGTGCGAGTTTCTATATAGAATACCCATCAGGACCTCACACAGACCAAAGTTTTTTCCATTTGGGAAGATATAGTACAGTCTTTCAGGCAGAGGTCTTCGCTATAGCTGAAGTAGCGAAGAAACTGACAATGGAAAAAACTCTAAATGAAGAAATAATAATTTTAGTGGATAGCCAAGCAGCGATACTGGCTATCCAAAATAATACTGTAAAATCTAATACAGTATTATCATGCATTAAACACCTAAATAAATTGGGTGAAGACAATCACGTCACTGTTGCATGGACGCCGGGCCACACCGGCATCCACGGTAATGAGAAGGCGGATACACTAGCTAAATCAGGATCAGCATTTAATCGCTTCGGCCCTGAGCCTTTTGTTCCAATTCCATATGTGAGCTGTCGCGCTGCAATAAAGTATTGGAGTGTTGAAAGATGGAAAACATCTTGGATAGAACGAAAGGACTGCATGAGCACAAAAGAAAACGTGGAGTGGGCCTCGCCCCAATTAACTCGGCGACTTTTGAGTCTCAACAGATCTAGATTAAATGAAGTGTTGCAAGTCCTCACCGGTCACTGCAACTTACAGAAACACAGGAAGACCACTGGACGTGACGAGGCACCGACATGTCCAAAATGTAACCTGGAAGAAAAAACTCCAAATCACCATATTGGAGCATGCACTTATTACCAAACCCTTCGAAGAAAGGAGTTTGGTAAAGAAAAAACCACAATAAAAGCTGTGGTACAAAAGCTAAATATAAATCTACTGGCTAAGTATTTGCAGCACGCCGGAAGGCTTGCTGAATATGGCCAGTAGACTAATCTGAATAAAAGAAAAGCGGTGAAAAATTGTAATGGGCCTAATTGATGGCCTACACAATGTGCCAGAGAGGTTTACACCTTGTTGTTCCTCTTTGGCACCACTGCCCACTAATAATAATAATAATAAAGGATATATCTCAAAAACTAGAGCCAATTCAGCAAAAATAAGGCCATTTTCGGAATCAGTGCTACTGATATACCCTAAAACCGTTGAAATATCTTGGGCAAACACAAAAAAACATTTTTTTGTTGGGCTGTGTTATGTGCACTAGGTATATGACAAAAAATGTTTTTGGCGAAGTTTGCATTCCCTATACTACTGTACCATTAGTGGAGTTTTTTCTTGTTTTTCAGGAAAATATTGCTACTTGATCATCACTAGTAAAAAATGTCATTCTCCTTACTGAAACTGTTTGCAAATATTGCAAGTGGTCACCTGCACTCACAAGCGGATGCTCTTTTTGTAGTCCGAGATTTTCAAATGACCTGAGGACAGCTGAAGCACTGAAAACCATAACAAAGGATCAGGTTACATGTTATCTCATCCCAAACGCTGATATAACTGCTGGGTTGTTTGCCAACGGTTCTCATAAAACAAGGGTGTTTTGATAAAAACGCCAAAACTTTGCGTGGAGTTGAACTGAGATGATATGATGTGTCGTAATATGATTTATAAAGATTGCTAGGTGATAAGGCAAATCCTGTTAGTGTACAGTGCAGTTGCGATAGCAACGCAATTTTTGTATTACACACTAATTGATACCGGTACACACAATGGCTCGTTATCCTAGGTTTTAACGTCATGCCTCGCTTTGTTGCATTAGCTTCAACACTGAGTAATTGAGAAAATGTTCGAAGTAGGCTACCTTTTTCTTTAAAAACTTATGTAAATTGCAGATTATAAAACATAATTAATTAATAAAGTGCAACAAGACATAAATAATCCGCGGAAGCGGTTAAGTCAAAATAAAGTCAAAATTTTATTAAAATAAAGTCAAAAATTGATTTTTTTAGGTCAAAAAAATGGCCCTACATGACTGTTTTTGAGTGCCAGCAAGATTGCTCCTAGGTTTGACCTACTGCTGGCAAAATAAACCTAGAAACTATTTCGCCGCTGTAAACCGTAAATCTTTAGGAGTTTATTATTTTGGTAGTCTAGGCTGCATGGTAAGTCATCGGTTTAGTTTTTTTTTTTTTTTTTTGCAGCTTTCCAATCGAATGTTACTGATAAGGTACTGGTTTTTGGTTTACTCATGGTGTTGGCAGTGTTTTGATTTTCAGCTTTTTAGTGGCAGAGAAGTTAGCAGATTGACATGGTTATATCTGGCGAATTGAAGAATGCTTTGATTGACTCTCTGTTGTGCATAACCAATTCAGACATTATTTTTTAATTCAATTAGGCCTGTCCCATGTGGGGGATTTGAAATTTCTTTCACAAGATGATTTAATCTAACACTATATTTTACCGTAATCACCGCAAGAAAAATCATGAAACTTGGCGAAGAAGGTGAGTTTAAAGCTAGGCAACCATTGACGTTTGATAAAGCAACAACTTGGCGCTCAGCTCTGCAGCACCTGCTTATTTATAAAGGCCTATGACTGCGCAAGTTAAAAACCAAAGAGGTGACCTGAAATTCGTAGTATTGCTTTCAGAAATATACTCAACAAGTCATCCACGTTATATGCAGTGAGTAGAAG
This sequence comes from Trididemnum miniatum, assembly GCA_964006365.1. Lineage (NCBI taxonomy): Eukaryota > Metazoa > Chordata > Ascidiacea > Aplousobranchia > Didemnidae > Trididemnum > Trididemnum miniatum. The sequence goes on along the minus strand of OZ023236.1, from coordinate 11,317,968 downwards.
ATATACATAAAGTTTTTTCCTTTTTGTGAAAAGCTATGAAAGAATTTGAAAGGCGCTATTCACAACTGCGTTTTTACCAAATGCTTGACATTGAAGGAATAATGCGGAACATTAACTAGGTGGTAGCAAAGAAGTTGTCATTACACAGCTTCATGTGGCAACTTGATGAATACACGACAAGAACTAGTTGTACAATTCTTAAGTGCGTATAGCCTGGAAGTAATACTGAGCTAGTTTCCTTCAGAAAGTGACGGCAAACGGATTATGAACTTTGCCAAAGTGCTCGACAGTTTTAATGACGACACTTCCGCAAGGCGAGGTTCCACAGCCATATTGTCGGAAAGAATTTGTCCGTACTATCGTTGATGAAATCCTCAAGCGCTCAAGGTATTTATGTGCAATGCTAAGAAGCTTACTTTAAATCATCATTATTCTTATTTTATTCTTACAGCTTGTTCTTACATTATTCATCATTCTTATTTAATTCATCATTATTCTTATTTTACTCATCGAAGGAAGTATGCTGATTGTTAGCAGTAATTCAGAATAATTCGATTTAACCAAAGTTCACCGACTAAACCGATGACCGAATTTGTCAACATACATCGCTTTCTATTTTATTTAATTTTTTTGCGAGATTACTCTTTGAAGCAGAGTCGGTTAAAACATGATTAGTTTTTATGTATTTTGAACATAAGAAAGATAAAATGTATCCAACGGTGCTGCAAGTGTGTCACGATAGCTGCCGTTTTCTCCAATTTGTGTCGACTAGGCTCTTGGCGCTGAGTTGGGGAAATAAATTAATGAATGAAACTTTTCCAAATATCTTTGTCAATGTACGCTTTGACCAGCCGGTCGGCGCAGTGGGAAAACACATTGCTATCCATGCGTAAGGTCTTGGATTCGAATCCCGGGCTGGTGTCACCGAACATAGTCTCTCCTACGGCTTACCACCACTCAGTTATTCCTCAGAGCTGTATGGCCAGGCGCAAAGCAGCGGAGAATGGACCACCACGTGTTATACGCTTCAGCGTTAAACTCAGGATATTACGATGATTTGATATTTTAAGATGTGTGGTTTGCTTACACATGACAAAGTTCTCCAATTATAAATTAAAACAATTGGAGTTTAGGAAGAGCGGGAAAAGGAGGAAATACAGAAGAGAATATTACTTGTTTATATTATGTTGCAATGATGGAATCTAAGTTGCAATGTGGCGACAAAAACGGAGACCAAAACATCACAATCGATGGTTTGTGCAACAATTGCAACGAACTCGATTTTGGCATGGTATTAGTCATCGTGCAACAATAGTTTTTCCTTACGCAATTAAAAGTTATGTCTCTTAACATCTAGCTAAAATCCGTTATTGCATATTTGCTGATATTATCTTGTAACGTCATGGAAGATGAAGTGATATCCGCAATGATTTACATCCGCTTGAGACTGGGGTGTGATTCAGTGGCGTATCAATGATCAGCTGTTGTATCATAAAAGCTACTAGGAGGGGATAAGGCATCTCAATACTTTGTGAAATCACAGTTGGCTTGACATACTGTAATTTCACGAAGCCTATTCATAATCCGTGACTAAAAGCACAACGTTTTGAAAAATTTAAAGTAGCAGTGTGGAAGTGAAGGCTTTTTAGAATTAGAAACCTCTTAGCTTTTGGCAAATATTCATTTCACATAGATTGATTGGGACTACAAAGCAGAATGTGATTTAGCCGAATAGTATTAAATTCAATATTTTTCTGACGTGAAGTATCAATACGCTTGCCTCAACAACTCCAAAATGATGGCTAATTTACACCAACCAAAAAGGATGTGCCGGTATCAATAACAGTCTTGTAGCCAGTGGCGTTGAGAGGGGGTACAAACTACCAGCGCCTGTCAAGTTTTCAGGGGCCCGGCCAGTTTGGCCAGACAAAGGGCCGTCGCAAGACGAAAAGGTTTTTCTTTTTTTTGTTCTTCACTAGGTTTTTAGTGGAAAACGGGACGTCTACAGACGTGATGACCTTTTTTTGCTCTTTACTAGATTTTTAGAGGAAAATAGGACGTCTGCGGACGTGTGACCTTTTTTTTGGAGACACAAGAGGGGGCCCGCAATGGTGTCTTGCTCTGGGTCCCTCGCTGGTGTAGCTTTAAATTAGCCACATTTAACTAAAAAATGCAAATATTATCAGATAGATAAGATTTATATCATTGGTTAGACATAGTTACGGCAAAACTTTGCTATAGCATAAGCTATTGGCTATTAAGTAGCCTACACTGAAATAGACAACTCTAACGATCCCAGCAGGAGCGTATTTAAGGGGGGGGGGGGCATTGTGACATGTCCCCCCCTTTGACTCTGCGTTTTAGTCCCAAAAGAATAAAACTGGTGATGCCAAGTGACGGGAACAAGCTAGACTCATTTGATGGTTACTGTAGCTTATGGCCAGTGCGGATCCAGGGGCTAAGATGAAGGGTATGCATCCTTCCACCAAAAATGTTTTCGATGTATATAATCTTTCCACAATTTACACACTCTTTTATAGCAATAACCCTTACGCCTTAAGCACGCATAATTGAAAATGTGTGAGCGAAATGCATCATAAGCTATTAGGCAAAGCACTCAGAATTAGGGATAAAATATTTAAACAAAATTAACCGGCCGTTAGTTCAGTTGCTAAGCGCAAGCTCTCGGTGCGGGAGGTGTAGGATTCGATTCCCGGACCAGTCAAATCAACACAGTGTATGGTGTATCCAACGACTCGCCACCGTTGCAACATTTCTTTGTAGCTGTGTGGCCCAGGCGCTAAGCCGCGAAGATGAGCCCCGCCACTCATCACACGCTTCGGCGTAATACCGTGAGTGTAATGAAGATTTGATTTGATTTTAGCTTAAAAATTATTTAAAAAGCACTAAAATAGCCATTACAGCACGTAAATTTTCAAATTTCTCCGGGAGAGCATACCCCCCGGACTCAACTAGAGCTTTGCTTGTTTCTCAATCAGCTTCAAATATGTTCCGCCAAAACAAAATATGCTTGAAAAAATGTGGTAATTATGCCCCCCCTCAAAATTTCTCGCTACGCCACTGGATCCAAGTATGCCGCTACCAACAAATATCAATAAAAGAAATGCAACAATAAATCATGGCAGAATTGTTTTAACGTAATCACAGAATGAATACCCTAGAAGTGCTAAAATTAATCGACCTTTTATTATCGATAGGTATAAACATCACTCCTCCTGCTCCTGGCTGGAACATCCCGACGTGTTAGAGGCTGTACCTTGTTTTTATTGCCGTGTCTTCAATGCCACAGTAAGTAGACCCATATGAGGCTAGTTTTAAAAACTTATGCACATTGTCTCAGAAACACAGATAAGGTGGTCACATTTAATCTAAGAAAACCTGTAGATTCGACTTATTATGGGTGAAAGACTATGGATCGATTCCAGAGTTTCCACTATTTTTTGTGCCTCAGCAATATTTTTGTTGTTTATTTCTACGCAAAATATACTCAGACGCAAACACTCAAATTTAAAGCGACGCGTGGAAAACAAGCCGACAAGTTAAACTAGTTTTGTTGTTAGGAAAGCTGGCACTTGGCAGATTTTTCCATCTAGATGACAGACAAGCGGCCGATACTTCCGAGCGAGTTCGTTGTAATTGTTTGATTAATAACAAGCAAACACTGTCTCTATACGATTGAGCGTTCAGAAAGAAAGCTCGCAATATCAGTTTTAACCTCAATGGCATGAGACGTATAGTTTGACTGTATAAAAGCTATAGACAAAAAATGCTGTATGTATGTACAAGCAGTAAGAGAAGAGCAGGCAGAGGAGCAGGAAAGTCGATGATGTGAGTTTTAAACTGATGTGCAATTTTACCTGCTTGGAAGACAACATAAAAGCGAGGGTTCTTGATTCGCTTTTGGAGCTGGACAAAATTGACACGATTGTGGCAACGGCCCGCCACTGCTGCGACTTTCTCGTAACTTCAAGATGCGATGCGATTGCGCCAAGATGCGAAAATAGGCCCCGCCACTGGTCACACGTTGTGGTATAATACCACGAGTATAATGACGTCATTATTTTTATTTCAATTTAAGTGGCGGCAGAGGAATGCAATGAGTCGAAGAGAAACGGTAAGTTGACCACGTGGCTTATGTTCCACGCATATGTTTTTAACTCATTTTGATCAACGAATTCACTCCTTCACTAGTTCACGATATCTTATGCTCGAAATTTGATTGAGACTAGCAGGCACATTCAAGATTTAGATAACGTAGAAAAACTTGAAATTATAGCCGATTAATTGATTGTAGCAATTTAGCATTAAACATTAAATCACAGCCTGCAAAATAAAATAGTTTGCTGCAATAAGATTATGTTTGTTTCTGTGCAGCAAAGAATATATGGAGAAAAAAGATGAAAATGAGCAAAAAGAAGGGGATTTAAATAAATGAAAATGAGCAAGAAGGGGATTTAAAAACTTTTCTGCATTAAATGTAATGTTCGATTGCATCCTGAGTGATTTGAAAGTTTTCATTTGGAATAAATGACTGGATTTTCTTCAATTCCATTGTGTTGTATACTAATATCTAGTACGTAAATATATTGCAGTAAAAATTTGCATGAATGTATAATATCGGCGACAATTAATATAATTTAACATATTTTGCTTACACCGGTCATTAAAAAGAACGCAAAAGAAATGTTCAGAATTGTACACGCAAATTAAAGCAGACGCATCAGTTGCACATAGTTGAACGCTATAACATTCTACGCGCACCCACCTACCGCCAGCGTCAGTTTAAACAGACAAAAAGTGTTTTTATATAATATATTAAAAACAAAATTTTTTTTCAATTATGATCTGTTTGTGATTTATGGAACCTGCAATATCAAAATCATCAATTTTTTGGGGGTTGGGGTGATATGGGTTAATAACATTTGTACACCCGAGTGTGTTGTAGGGTGTTGTTGCGTAATCGCACGTGCGAGCTTTAGTATAAAAAGCCCGAGCGCTATTTTTTCTCTTTTTTGGATGTGGAATTTGGTTTATGAACGTGCTTTTATTGCCGGATCGTGATCGATTTTTAACAAACATTTTATCCTGATTAATCTCAATATAGGCCTATTGTGTGCGACGAATACACGTGGATTTGAGCTGAAACGAGTACTGTACCTTGAAGTTGACCCGCTTCTGCAGCAACATCTAACCATTTGATCATGTGATGTTGGTGGTTGTTTCGATAGTTAACTACTTCCGAGCTAGCTGGGCATAAGACCAACCTCCCCTTCACGTGGTGTCCGCTGGAAACAACATTGTATTGTTGGCTAAAGAGGCTGTGGCATTTTTACTTTTTATGTTGGCCAACTTAGTCTTAGCAACGGCCTTACCTGCTGAATTTGCTCCTTGAAGCACTTCGGCTTCTAATCCTAGCGAATGAAAAGTCAAGTTGTGCAGGAGGGAGTGGATAAAGCAGATTTGGCATTAGCGAGAATACGGGTGGTAGGCACCAAAAATTGTTTATATGGAATATGTTAGGATTGCATGACTGGATTTCAGATGACTGTGATGGAATCTCATTGTTGTAGAAGGTACCGGTCTAAAACGAGCTCCAGACCGCAGCCGCAAGATAGTTCTGAGGCCTGCCCTTATCTAGCCAAATGGGGGGGACTGCCTCGTCAGCTTGTGGAAATCTCCATGCAACTTTAGCTCCAGTTGGCGACTGGGAGGGAGCCTGCAGTTGTATTAGGGGGGCATTCCTGAGGCCACTGCACAGAATGACAAGTCCATTGCATATAGTTGCCTGGGTCCAGCTGCGAGACTTGACGAGGCCTAATAACAATTTTTTTTTCAAATCTGGTCTTTAGGTTTTTTCCAGTTATAAAGAAAAACCAAAACTTTACGAATGGAAAATAACGAAAAAAGCAAACAGTACGGTTTGTTTCCCTAACAAAAAAAGAATCACTGTCGCAGCGAACAGTTCTTGAACTATTCACTTCAGCAGCAGCGAGAGTACTCAGATAGTCAAAGCCTCTTCTCCTGCAAGGGCTCAGGTGGAGACAAGTGCGAAAAAATTGCCTTCAGCCTGGATTTCTCTTCTGTTGGAGAAGCCTGTGGCAAATCAAGAGGCAACAGTTTCGGCGGCATTGTCGATTGAAAAGTCGAATACCGCTCAAATATCCGGTTTGCTCACTCAGAATCCATCAATGTCTCCGGACGTTGGTAGCACGTCTGAGTGGCGTCGAGGAAAAAATCATGAAAGAAATCAGACGCAGCGAAAAAGGTTGCAGAAGGGGTTGAAGATTTGAACCTCACTAACCCTGGAGATAATCTTCAAACTGCCTGCAACTCTGCATCAACAAAAAGGTCGAGGGAGTCTTCTAGCTCTTAATCGAGAATGTCAGAGCTGTTTCGGAAGGAGCTGAGGAGCCTGAGAACCCTGATCAGGGTTCGAAGGCAACCAGCTCCAACTAAAGTAGACTGACAATCAATACCTTAGAGCAAAATTGTTGTATTTTCAAAATTCATACCGTGTATAAGTAATAGATCTGCAACAAACCCTTCAATTAATCAAAAACAAATCTCAGCACAAAAAACCAAGTCGAATGGATTTGAATGCTGGCAGATTAATCTTCACAGAAGTAAGGCCGCTAGCTATTAATTACGTTAAGTAACAAAAAACATTCGCTCAGGTATAGTCCTAATTTAGGAACCCTGGGCTCATGGAGACGCAATCAGAAGTAAATTCAGGGGCAAGGGTGGAAACCTGGCTACTTGGCGTTAGGGTGTCAGTTTTAGTTTTGGTGTGTTGAAACCCAGAAGTAACGTTTCAGATTTGGTTTGGTTTCACCACTGTTGCAAAATCGGTTCCAGTTTCGGTTTCAGTTTTGCTTACGCACAGCCTCGGTTTCTGGGTTTCAGTTTCGGCTTAAGCTTCATCCAAGAAAGCTAGTTTATTTTGAATACGAGTTAATTAAATGCTCTACTTTTTGGCATTTTTGTTGTATTACGATGTGAAGTTGCAGCTCAGACGGCCGAGTGAGGAGAGCAACTGCTTCAGAAGTTGTCGACTTGGGTATAATTCCGAGTCCGGTGAAACCAAAGACCCAAAAATTAGTATTTACAGCTTCTCCATGTGACGCTCAGCACTAAAGGAACTGTGTTGGTAATGATGGTGAAGACAATATTTAAAACCCTAAACCGTAGAAAATTTTGAATAGGTTTTAGTTTCAGCTTCGGTTTTAACCTTTAAAAAAAAAAAAAAACAGTTTTGGTTCAGGTTTAGGTCTTCAAAAATTTGGCAAGTAGGTCTCAGTTTCAGCTTGGGTGTCCCAAGTTCCTTTTAAAACCGGATTTTCAAGTTTAGGTGTGGGTTTCCACCCTTGCTCAGGGGATGGAAACTTTTTCAAGGTAATAAAAAAGATAAACGTCCCCGAGCATGTATTTATGTCACTTCTGATATGACATGCTCTCTCATACCACAGTTTTCTAGCGAAGATGTGGTAGCAGTGAGAGCTAAAAATGTAAGACGAGAAGGAGATAGCTTTGTCTGTGTATCGGCTTACATGGCTTTGGAAGAACCAGCTCCACCAGTAATTCTGATAGAGCTGTTGTCATTCAGTGACAGAGATAAAATTCCTACCGTTACAGGAACTGATGCAAACGCACATCACACAGTATGGGGCTCCTCCAACGTCAATACAAGAGGTATGGATTTGCTTATGTACTGTGCTAGTGCGAACCTGCACTTCTGTAATGTGGGCAATAAGCCCACCTTCACAACGAGAAAAAGAGAAGTGCTAGATCTGACTTCAATAGACCGAAATGCTGAGAACTGTATAAGTGACTGGCATGTCAATGAAGTGCCATCCTTTTCAGATCACATGTATATTAGGTTTAGAGTTCAAAGTGGCACCAAAAGAACAAAAATGATCAGGAAAGTTAGACGTACTTTCTGAAATAAGTACGCAAACGAACTTGATCACAGGCTACATGATTTGAATAGTACACCAGTTAGCATATCGTCAGTAGATCATGTAGAAAAACTGGTATCAACCGTTCAATCACAGATAATAAAATCTTACCAAGTATCTTGCCCTCAGCGTAAGATCTGTCGTAAGACTGACAATATTAAGTGGAATACAGAGCTAACCTGTCTTCGCAGAGAGGCTCGCAAAGCCCAACGTAAAGCCATTAAATCAAAACTTGGAAACGATTGGTAAGCTTTTAAGCAGGCCCAATTGATTTTTAAAAATGTCGTAAGAAAAACCAAGAGAGACTCTGGGCGCCTTTTTACGGAATCGATGAATAGCCACTGTGCAACCGCTCGGCTGGCTAAAATTTTGCGTATGATCTTAAAATGCAGCAAATATTGCAAATGAGACAAAGAAAAATGGGTTACACATTTGTGCTGCATAGAAACATATATGTTTGCCAAGCACTGCTGTCAACTATAATACAATAACTTATACTCTACGAATATTAATATCATAATCCGGTCCTTTTAATCAAATGCACAAAACAATTACACTCATAAATAGACTGAAGGGTTGCGCACATGTCTACAAGCACCCGTAGCTCATCCTGAGCCAAGAACCTGCTATCTTTCTTCGCATAAAATGCAATAAATGTACAGAACTTACAAATTATTACTTATCGGTATTTATATATAGTTAAAAACACCAAAAATTTACCTCAAAAACATTATGATTATAAATACTCAGTCATTGCTAAATGGCCTGTCTTGCCCATACTTCATGCTTCGCTGCTCCAGTATATACAAAAAACAAGGAAAGTCAGTGGTATTTGGTATATGTGCTTTCAAGCAAAATAACTTGCCTTTTTCTAGCACCAGGAGTGAGTAAGCATTTAAGTGTGGATCTGTGACGAATTGTGGTGGGGCAGCCAATGCCTTCAGAGATACCGACTTTAGAACTACTACCTTCAGAAAAGCATCTTCGTAAAAAAGTGGCAGTTTTTCGAAATGTCAATTTTGCTGTTAATGGTATAGCGTTATTTCACAGCAAAAACGCTTCCGCAATGCAAAATTTGGGGTTCAGGTTTGGGTTGGGGAAACAGTTATCATTTAAATTTATTTGTTAGAGGGTTACCTAGTTTAGGGTTAGATTGGGATATAGTCAGGTCAACATGGAAAAATATGCATTCTTGAACTCAAAAACTGGTTATTTTGCTGTTACTGGTACCATAGCCACTGCCCTGTTTTTTCTGAAGTAGGGGAGTATTAACACTGCATCTCACCCCTTAACAGTTGCGAAACAGTTAAAACTGAGAATGTTATGCAAATAATTTTTTTTGGAAAACAGTGTGTGACGGGGCCATTTTTGAGCCACAAGATGGCGCATTTTTAGCAATTTTGCTGCTGGTGCACATTTTGTGTTACCATAACTTTTAAATAAAAGTAACCAATGCTTTCAAACTCGGTACAGTTGTAGACTAGAAGGTGGTGAGTAACTGTGATAAAGATGGAAGCAATGTCATGTTTCACATGGCAGTTACAGCTCTCCAAAAATGCTCCAAATTTTGCTTTCCCGTCAAAATAGTGATACTTTGAAACTCCATATTTTGATTCTGCACAGAGTCAGTTCTATTTTGACACTGAATTTATGTAATATACCTAAAAGTGTGTTAGCATATCAAAAATGAACTTCCTACTAGTTTTAACATTGGAGATAAGCTAGTTCAAAAATGGCCGAAAATGATCGAGCGTACATCAGTTTCTGGGTATACCCAATTTCAAACGGCCATATTTCAAAAAACTACAATAGATACTGAGTTAAAATTTTCCACGTGTAGCTCAATTATGGTGCAAAATACTTGGTTACAATTTGAGCAAAATTTAAGACAGTTGAGCTTGCACTTTGCGAAATATCAGGACGTTTGGCATGGAATGACCCAAAACAAATGCCCCAAAATTTGTTTTTTATTTTTGGCCGTAGCGACATGGCCGACATGATACCGTGGTACTGTGTAGGTGACAGATCCTACGTGACAAGTTTGATGAGCGACTGGAGTCGATTGCATTTGACATATGCAACGGGTGGATGCAGACTTGAAGAGCGCAAGCTCACTTCGCAGTTTCCCTCACTGTTGAATTTTCAGTTCAATATAATTTTAATGTAATTTGAAAAAAATACCTCCGTAGCATCCATTTTCCAGTTTAAAGCATCTGCAAACTTTTGTAAGTTTTGCAATTTTATCTCATGCACAAATTACACTTGGCTACCTAAGCAATAGAGTGGAGTGAATTTTACTGAACCTTTTGGATTTGTATTTAAGGAGTTGAAACACTGAGCTTTGGGGCTAAAAACAACCATGAAACCTATTTTGGTCCACCTACCCCTAAATTGAGCTTCCTACCGTAGATCAAAGGACACGCAGGGTAAATTTTTGTCAAAATTGCTTTAATTTTTTTCCACTGGTCGTAGAAAGCTGATTATTGGCTCAAAAGATTCAGAAGACTCGAGTTTCTATCTATTCTGGGCGAATTTTCCCACTAATGCGAGTGGAATTTGAGTTATTTCAAAAAATTCAGATTTTAGCTAGTTCTACAGCATATTTCATGAATTTTGACGGGTATTGCATGATCTCGCGTTTTTGTCAATGTCTGTTGCTGCTCTGAATTGACTAAATGATACTGAATATGAATATTAAGCAAAGAAGGTTCATTACTGTCAATCAAGGGTGGACACCCAAACCTAAACCTGAAAACTCGGTTTTAAAGGAAATTTTGGAAACCCAAACTGAAGCTGACACTTACTCAGCCAATTTTTGAAAACCTAAACCTGGACCAAAACCGTTTTTTCTTGAAACATCAAAACCGAAACTGAAACTAAAACCTGTTCAAAATTTTTTAAAGTTGTGGGTTTTAAAAATTGTCGTCACTTCATTACCAGAACAGTTCCTTTAATGCTGAGCGTGATTAGAGAAGCTGTGAATACTAATTTTTGTGTCTTTGGTTTCGCCGGACTAGGAATCAAAACCTAAGTCGACAACTTCTGAAGCAATTGCCCTCCTCACTCGGCCATCTGAGCTGCTACTTATCATCGTAATACAACAAAAATGCCAAGAAGTAAAGCTCTCAAATAATCCGTATTCAAAACAAAAGAGCTTCCTTGGATAAAACTTAAACCGAAACTGAAACCCAGAAACCGAAGCTGTGTGCAAGCAAAACTGAAACTGGAACCTATTTTTCAACAACCGGGAAACCAAACCTAAACTGAAATCTGACATTTGGGTTTCAACACACCAAAACTAAAATTGACACCCTAACGCCACGTAGCCAGGTTTCCACCCTTGCTGTCAACTAGTTAAGCACTCTTGAAGGACTATGTTGATGGGATTTCTAATCAACAACCATAATTCGAATGAAGAGAGAGTGAAACTGTTGCATTCAAAGTTACTGTTCTTTTTTGCAAAGCTTTGTAGCACTGTCCTTTATTAAATACTTACTGGTATGCTAATTAAGCCTAGTACATATACCTATTCTAAAGTTATATAATTATTGTATTCAGGCCTATTGTATGATTATTTTTGTTGGTGTTTGCCTCTAGTTCCCGACTATATTCATCATCAGCAACAAGTATGCTTACTAGAGCAACTGCAATAGCAAGTGCTTTTGCGTTGGATCCCTGGTACAAACTCTAAAGCACTAATCAATTCCAAAGAAGTTCTTCCAACAAAACGAGCTGTTTTGCAAAGATTGTGGCATGAACAAAATTGGCATGGCAATAATGCAGTACAAACTGTTTCAGAAAAACTTTTCAAAATATGGATTCAATCAAACGCGTACCCAATTTCACAAAGAGTTTTCGATCTTGCCAGTGCGTTCAAGAAAATCAAGCGCTATCCTACATCCAAAGGAGGAGCTGCATTTTGAAAAAGGGTGGAGGACTTTATCCATAATATAGATGACTTGTACGATGCGTTTCACCAAAATGAACAACATAGTAAGTGACTGGAAAAAACATTCAAACTGCACATGCATGAATCTGTCTGGAACTTTTATCATGATCAATGTGGTCCAAGAATCAAAAAATGCTACAAGATTATATGGTCAATTGAGGTAATGCACGAGCTTTTTCTGAATAAGCCCATTTACATGGTCTGTTATAAAGCGCTTTGTGACGTAGGCCAATTCTATTTGCTTTTCAATTCGCTGCAACTACTTGTTTAAAAAGCTTTGAAAAAAAGAACAATAACTTTGAATGCATGCAGTGAGATACATTCCCAGTTTCACTTACTCTTCATTCAAATTATGGTTGTTGATTAAAAAACCCACCAGCATAGTCCCTCAAGAATGCTTAACTAGTTGACAGTAATGAACCTTCTTAGCTTAATATTCATCTTCACTATTATTTAGTCAATTCAGAGCAACAACATGCATTGATAAAAATGCGAGATCATGCAATACCCGTCAAAGTTCACGAAATATGCTGTAGAACTAGCTAAAATCTGGATTTTTTGAAATAACTCAAATTCCACTCGCATTAGAAGAAGTTCGCTAAAAACAGGAAGAAACATGAATCTTCTGAATCTTTTGAGTCAATAATCAGCTTCCTACGACCAGTAGGAGAGAAGTTGGAGCAATTTTGACAAAAACATAGCAACAACAGACATTGACAAAAATGCGAGATCATGCTATACCCGTCTAAATTCACGAAATATGCTTTAGAACTAGCTAAAATCTAGATTTTTTGAAATAACTAAAATTCCACTCGCATTAGAAGGAAAAATTCGCTTAGAACAGATAGAAACATGGGTCTTCTGATTCTATTGAGCCAATAATTTGCTTTCTACAACTGGTAGGAGAGAAGTTAAAGCAATTTTGACAAAAATTGATCCTGTGTGACCTTTCACCTCAGGTAGGAGGCTTAATTTAGAGGTAGATGGACCAAAACTGGTTTGATGGTTGTTTTTGACCCCAAAGCCAAGTGTTTCAATTCCTTACACACAAATCCAAAAAATGAAGTAAAATTCACTCCACCCTATTGTGCAATGCTAACAGATTGACAGTGACAGAGCCACTGCAGTATAAATATACCAAGAGTTTTACAAATTTAATAGTCTAATCAAAATCATCAGATTATTTTTTTTAACTACATCAAAAATTAGATTATGATGCACAAAACCATACAGCTTTTAACCCACTAGAAATGGACATGTGGACGAGGTACACATAGCAATATAAACTAGACTAAAAGCTATTGCTGTACCATACAAGTTTGATGTTCTCTCAAGTATCCTCATCTTCAGTTAAAGCGTTTTTTGCCACTAGCACTCCATTGCTTGCATAACAAGCAGGGAGTCGATCCGAACCCTAACCGGAGTTTTATAAGGTTTTACGCTATTTTTGTCGAATCTTAACCAAACCCAAACCATATTTTTCAAAATTGCAAAAAGCAAACCATAACTGAACTGAATAACATGAGTACTTGCGAACCTTAACCGAACTCGAACCGATCAAAATAGCGGCTCACTCCATGAACTCACTTGTGTCACTTTGAAGCTGGCTTGAATTCAAAATAATTGTTATTTATGCAAGTAATCTATGCATTGTGAAGAAGTCTTTTACGTTTGATATACCTGGTCCTGTAGTACATGCGTAAGAAACTATAAACAAAGCGCTGTAACACTAATTTAACGCTACCTGTGGATTGAATTGAGAATAGTAACAATTTAATTATCTGGAAAATGGCTTTACTACAAGTATTTTATGCATTATATTGGCCTGTCAATGCAAAGAAAAATTGCTTTGTACATTTCGTTTTTTAAATTGTGTTACTGGAATTATACCATTTTTTACTGCAAACCTAAACCGAAATTTTATAAACTGGTATTTAAATTATTTTGTTACTGGCGCGAACCCAAACCAAAGCTTTTCACTTTATCTTAACTTTATTTTATACTGAAAAAAAATTGAACATTTTAGTTAACAGTTTAAGTTTGGTCAAAAATCATTATTTTACAAATCTCTTCTGGAAATTTTGCTTAAAATTTCTAATCTTTCTCCAATTTCACACCATTGACAGATTGAGGGGAACAGCAGCTGCTGGAATATATTACATCAATGCAATAATCTAAATCTGAGTTTTTTCTGCAGACTGAAAAGCCTATTTACTGATCACTATGCAACTTCTTGACAACTTTGCTTGCATGTAATTAATGAGAAATTGATGTGCTGTCATGACAAAGCCTGTATGCACACAGCAGTGCAGCCTGACAGTAAAAACTTTCTGTCAACCAGTAAACAGTTTAAACAGAGCCCTACTGATAATGCACAAAATCAGCCAATGCTTTAATATTCACTATTATGCTTTATTGCTCACAGCAATACATCACATTGACAATTAACAGAACCCACTTAGAGTCTGCATAGCAGCCAGAATTAACTGTAGACAGTACCGGTGTGTTTCCAACAAACGTCATTTAAATGCACCACTTTCTCTAGTCTATTATGAACTCTCACCGAGTCACCGCCACCAGCATTTTCAACCTCCATCTCTATGCTATGAATTGTTACTACCACCTGCATTTCACCACCATTTCTATGCTACGAGCCATCAGCTATCGCCGCCACCTCATACAAATATGCTATAAACTGTTACATGTAACCACCACCTGCATTTCAATTGCCATCCCTATGCTGTGAGCTATCACCGCCACCTCATATGCTACACACTGTTACCACCACCTCTTTGCTAAGGAAAAGGAATATAAAATAATTTTCAAAAAAGAAAAAAAATCGAAATCCACAAAAGATTTTTTCTGAAGAATTGATCAGGTATCGGCCATTTTTCACTGAAGTCAATTCTCAAAAAATTGCTGATACTCATTGATGTCGATTAATCGGCACATCCCTACTTACTCCCATAAGTTATATGTTTTAGAGGTCTAAAGACAGTTTTTGTTTTGGTCACAATGATGTAATCTACTGTAAAGTATCTTTTCAAAGGATGGAGTAATTACCATTTTAACTGTTAAGCTATTGGCACCCTAGAGTACCGGTATTGATTGAAAATCATCTATTCCAGATTGGATCTTTTTAGGCAAAAATACTTGTTAAAGTTGTTAAGAGAGTGCTGGTAATTAAGCCAAGAAATTAACCATAACCTTTATGAAATACACCTTAATAAGAAGATATTTCATACTGTTTGCGTAGTGCAGTTAGTCATAATAATATCAAGGAAGTGTCTATTTCACCAGAATTTGGCTCCCCTACTTCGATTTTTAAACTTCAAAAACCTTTTCCGACTACCAAACCATGCTTTTTCGCATCAGAGGAACCAGAAAACAGGGAGTCGAACTGTTTAAAATATCGCTTCAGTTCAGGATCAAGACATTATATTTTTAACAGTTCAGTTTTGGTACAGGTTCAAGACTTTTCAAAAATTTGGGTTCAGGTTCAGTCGCACCAAAATTTAATGGTCCGGGTTCGGTTCAGGTTCACAGATTTGAAATATTAAAGGTTTGGGTTTGGCTAAGGTTCAAGGATCTCGAATTTAAACGATTTAGGTTTGGTTCGGGTTCACCAAAAAAAAGCGATTTTCACCAGTTCGCGGTTCAGGTTCGGCTATCATTTTATCGCCTGCCAAGTTGGCATGACCAGTCCTGACTTGTCTCAGACTCATTTAATTTTGAAAAGCAGAAAGAATGTTACGCATCGCATCACATGTCTAGAGATTTTCATTAACATTTTTTTAAGGATCAGCTCAGGTTTAAACATTGTTACTCAACGATTTCCGTTCAGGTTTATGACCACAAAATATTATGGGTTCAGGTTCAGTTCGGGTTCACTTGTATAAAATTTCAAAGGTTCGGGTTCAGTTCCGGTTCACAGAATTGAAATATTAAAGGTTCGGGTTCGGCTCAGGTTCACAAATTTGAAATATTAAAGGCTCGGGTTCAATTCAGGTTCAATGATCTCAAATTTAAACAATTCAGGTTTGGATTCACCAAAATAAGCGGTTTTTACCAGTTTGCAGTTCAGGTTCGGTTCAACTCCATGCCAGAAAACGATTACCCAAGTTTCAAAATTATAGTAGGGAAGTGGGGAATCGGATATGGTTCCCGTCAGAATATTCTTACAGTAGGGGAACTGAAAGTACAGTTTGGCTAAGGTAATTTGATAATGGAAGTAGGGGAACTGAAAGCACGGGAATGGTAATTTGAAAATTAAAGCAAGGGAATTGTTGAGTGGCCGGAAGTTCAGAGTTAGGGTTGTTGGGGTTAGGAGATTGAGGTCAAGGAGGTTGAGGTCAGGCTGGTTGGGGTCGAAAGGGGTGAAGTCAGAGGGGTTGGGTTTGGGAAAGTTAGGGTCGGTAATTGAAAGTTATACCCAAATATGGCAAATTTTCAGTTACCATAGTTTGAAAATTGTAGTTGCATACTGGTAACCGTTTTCCCGTGAAATAGAGGCTTCCTAATATTAACATTTTGCTGATTTTAGTGACTTTAAATCAATCAACAAATTCATAATATTGTTAGAATCATTGAAAACATTTCCACCAAACAGTTCTTTTGTTGCTGTTTCTGGGCTATTGCAAGACACGCATACTTATATCGGCAAGCAAATTCAGTGGCCTAGCCTAATCAGCAACGCATACGCCTAATGGCATTGCTTTAAGCAGTAAACTGTTTCACTTTTTGACAAAAGATGCGCTATCCAGTCTCTTTCTCCACGATATCGATGGGTTGGAGTGATATTATATTAGTTTTTAAACAGATTAATAATGCAGGCCTACGTAATCGGCTAATCCAAATGTGCATGAACGTGCTGGAATTTCTTTATATAGTAGTAGTAGTAGTATATTTTATTTAACGACCAGAAAAACACCTAACAAAAACAAGGAACAAAAACAATGGCCGAAAAACAGGTTACAGCGACAAAACGATATACGTTGAAACGTGCAGGAGTTAAAAAATAAACACAACTTTTTAAAAAAAAAAAAAAAGCACGGTCGCTGCACCTTAGGTTAACTTTTGTTTGCTATAGGCCTACTTAAAAAAAACAAAACAAAAAACAAAAAAACAATCCGCCACGTAAACAGTAATAACCAAAAATAAAAAATGGATTGCAAAGCAAAATTTACTTGAACTAGAGTTAAGCAGTAAGCCAATTATAATTTGACGTTCAACTACGATACCGATAGTGGTTCAAAAAATAATAATTATTAACTTTCATCAGTAAATTCGCTCAAATTGTTCCAATCAGTTGAATAGGCAACAAAACTGATGCAGATTAAAGAAATGTTTCATACAACGTAGGATTGTTGGGATTGGAAACTGGAAAACCAAAAAAATTTGAAAATGCTCATTGAATGGGAGATGGTTGGAGAAACTCAAATCTGTAAAAGAAAAACTAACAGCAGATACCTGTTTTTGCCTTTTAAATCAATTAAATGAAGCTACATAATGCAATTACGTTATGACCTTTTCACAATAAATTTATAAATTACTGGAGTGGTAGGCTAAACCATGCATGTTTTTTTTTATCGCTTTTTTGAAAGAATTGTGCGATTTGTTTTGCCGAATGGTTACTGGAATAGAATTCCAAGTCAATGGACCTCGATATTTCAAAGATTGTTTAGTTAATTCGATTCTACAAAACAGGGGGAATAGATTAGATTGACTTCTAGTCTGACGAGAGGTACTACTAGCTAACTGGTTGTCGTCAAGGAGATTCCGAAAAGTGACTGGCAATTCATCGTGCAAATATTTGTACATAAAGCTAGCAGTTTCTAATTTTTCTAATTGATGAATCGTCAAAAGACTATACTGTTGCATCAGAGTTTTTACACTATCTCTATAATTCAGCTTAAATATTAATCTAATAAACTTGTTAACCGAACTTTGAAGTTTTTTAACCATGGTCTTATTACCATTGCACCAAGTCATAATGCAATATTGGAGATGGCTTTTTATCATAGAGTTATACAGCAAAAGTAATATGCGCTGGCTCAAATGATTGCGAATTTTGTGAACAATACTGCACGTAATTCTAATTTTACTCAATAACGCTTCCATATGAAGTTTCCAAGACAAATGTTCATGTACTATAACGCCCAAAAATTTAACAGAAACGACTCTTTTAATTTCTCTGTTCCTCAACTGGAGAGCATGTTGACAAGGAAGCTTACTATTTGGAGTGCGGAACACAATGTAATTAGTTTTATTTATGTTAAGAGAAAGTTTATTAGCTGTCAGCCAATTATCAATACTTTTTAACTCTTCATTAGCCACTTGGAATACTTTCTCATAAGAACTTTCACTAAAAAATAAATTTGTATCATCAGCAAACATTATAGTCTTACCTTTTGTTACACATCTGCAAAAATCATTTACATATATTAAAAACAGCAAAGGTCCAAGAATAGAACCTTGAGGGACACCACACTTTATTTTCAAAATATCAGATAATCGATTGTTGCATACTACTTGTTGAGTGCGGTCATTCAGATAGCTAGAAAACCATTCTAAAGGTAGACCCCTTACCCCGTAATGCATTAATTTCTGTAACAATATTTTATGATCTATAGTATCAAACGCTTTGGATAAATCTAAAAATACTCCAATCATTGACTGCTTTTTTTCAAAGGCTGTCGTGATATTTTCTACTAACAGCGTAGTTGCATGGCTGGTAGAAAAGTTTTTCCTAAAACCAAATTGATTTTTGTGAAAAAAACCTTGTCTAGTCAAGAAACTAACAAGGCGTTTATACACCAATTTCTCCAAAATTTTTGACAACACAGGTAATAAGCTGATTGGCCTGTAGTTATTAACATCATAGGTCGAACCTTTCTTAAAAACAGGTACTACTTTAGCTACTTTAAAAGCATCAATAAATTCACCGTTACTTAAAGAGAGATTAAAAATGTGAGCAATAGCCCATAGTATGTTGTCCGGGGTACATTTTAAAACTTTTGAAGGGATCCCATCCATTCCACTACTATTTTTTGATTTTAAATCAGTAATAATTCTTTTAATCTCAAGAGGAGAAGTGGGGTTAAAGTAAAGGGAATTTGATGAAGGAAGAGGCAAGTATTCCTTGAAATTATGAGAAGTAGGAGGAAGGTTGTTGACCAGCTTAGTGCCAACTTCAGCAAAGTGAAGATTAAAGTGATTAGCAATTGTTGCAGCATCACTGGTCAACTGATTGTTAATTTTAAGAGTAGAGCAGGGATCTAATTTCTTTTTACCGAGAAGATTATTAACAATTTTCCATACTTGTTTCAAATTATTTTTATGTCTCTCAAAAACTGATGAATAATAAGCTTCCTTTTTTCTTTTAAAGTACGAAAGTAGATGTTTCTTGCTTTATTGTAATTAACTTTGGAAAGCAAATTTTTCTTAGCGCAGTCTTTTCTGAACATCTTTTCTTTTATTTGCAATAGTTTTTGCAAATCTTTATCAAACCAACTGTTTTTATTGTTGTTATTTAATTGTATCAATGGAAACGATTTATCAAACACTTGGTGATACTTATCTGCCAAAAACACATAAGACTGATTAGTTTTGGTTTCGTTTAAAACAGGGTTTACATCAATATTTTGCAAATCAAGATTGAATTTTCTCATATTAGCATCATTAAAGCTTCTAGTAAGGATATTTGAGGAAGTAGCTTTACTTTTATCAGCGCACATAAATACAGGCAAGTGGTCTGATGCAGAATGCAAAATAATTCCAGATTTTATATGATCAGTATACGCATTTGTCCATATGTGATCTAACACTGTTGCGCTAGTATCTGTAATTCTAGTAGGCTTATTTATGATAGAGCAGAAGTTATGATTTAACATTACCTCAGTGAAATCACTAACATGAGTATTCTCATTTAATTTGGCAAGATCATAATTAAAATCACCAAATATATAACATTTTCTTTTGGCATCCAGCTTTTCAAGACATTCTATTAGTTGAAGTCTAAAATCTAGATGTGCTTTAACAAGGTCGACTGGGGAACGATAAATTGTACCACAAACAATAGTTTCTTTTCCTACTTGCACGTGAATAAAAAGAGATTCAAAAATTTTCTCATCCATTACAAACAATTCATTAATGACATTGAACTGAAGACTGTTTTTCACATAAAAGGCAACCCCACCCCCCAGACAAACTTTACGACTATTCGATACAAATTTGTACCCATCTAAGTTATTGTAAGTCAATATTACCAGTAAATTCACAGATCATTTACCATTATTCACGAAATTGATAAAACTTGCCATAAAATACAACAAAAGCCGCACTTACGATCTCTTCCGTCGACTCACATGACGCCTTTCCATTAACGTCTTGGGTTATCATCCACCGTCACATCCATCTTATTTCAGCTGTTTGCGACTGGTAAGTCTGGTTATAATTTTTCGTTCCGAAAGGCATTTTCTATTGGACGAATGTATCACGTGACAAAAGGTTTTACATGCGGCCAGTGTTGCCATATATTTATAGAGAGAGTAGAGTTTATTCGTGCATGCGAAAGAGCCTGGGGCTCATCAAGTCGCTACACTCTATTTAACGTAACACATGGCAAAAAAAATCGGTTTTTCAAAGTTGAAAACGTCAAACATAGCGAACAAAAAAATGCACTAATAAATCAAATTTTAAAATCACAATATGTACAGTATGCAAACGTTACCAACCACTGCCGCAAAATTACGAGAATACAAATGTCGTCAATCACTGTTGCGAAGTTACGTATATGATGGTTACATTAATTCCAATTACAAATATTGTAGTATTAGATGCCTTTTATAAAGTTTTAGAAATTTTTGGCTTGAGAATCTTTTCCATTTTATTGGTATATTGTTCCAAATTCGGACTCCTTCGTAATATATTGATGATTTAAATGAATTGCTTGAGCATGCAGGTAAGTAAAATTTATCAGTGTGCAAATTTCTGGTAAAGTGTTTATGGAGGCTTTTTACAGGTTGAAAATAGTCTTGGAAGATTTGGGGCAATTTGTTTCTTTGATATGAATGAAAAAACTTTGCTAATTCCACTTTGTAAAGATCTTTAATTTTAAGTATGCTTAATCGTTTGCATAAAGAGTTATTTGTCACATGACTAGTTCTATCCACCTTGCACATTATTCTTACTATTTTATTTTGAATAGTTTGTAGAGGTTTTAATGTTGTTGTGTTTTCTGAGCCCCATGTTAATATGCCATAAAGTAAGTGAGATTGGACGAGACTATAATATGTAGCGATCGTGTCATGTATCCTCGTTAGACTATAAATTTTCACATAACGTATTTAAATCATAAACTACTTTCACATCCGTTATTAGCACATTTAGCATAGTTTCGATGTAGGTTAGCCTAAATGCCGATATGAATTCTCTTCATACATTTCATACTTCCGTTATTGTTAAAATGATATTTTGTCAACTAAATGCTTTTGCCATTCAGATCAGAATGTTTCATCTTGATAGACGGTTGCAATAGAATCAGAGTGCGTTATGACAGAAAATTATGATTCTCTATATTATTAAAAAGCTTTATAAATTCAAGTAAAAGAAGCAAATTAACTATCGTAATTCCACTGCAGATAAGTTGAAGTTTTAGTTTCTACACTTCATTATTTGAAAGAAAATGTATCTCAATAGCCAACTATAATGTAGACGTATAACTGTTAATTTATTAATTTTGTACAATAATTACAATCTATTTTTCTTTTTGTTTATAATTCTATTTGAATAAGAATCCTATTTCAAAAAGCTCGACGTGGATAAAGATGAATTGTTGATTTGTGGAATAAATTAATAAGTAACACTGGAGTCAGATATACAGTTCTACCACTCGTTACAAATATATGACTAGTAAAATTTTGTTATCCACGTAGTGTCTTAGTTTGGCGATGATACCGGAAGCTCGCGATAGCTTTTTGCATAGGATGTTTATATGGTTGTACCACCTTAATTTTGGTTGTAAGGTTATACCTAAATATTTGACTGCATCTGATATTTTAATGTGATTTCCATTTATTCTTACCACAAGTTCAAGATTATTTACTTGAGGAGAAATTAATAAGCAAGACGTTTTGGTATAATTAAGGGATAGTTTGTTATTGTTGAGCCAATTGGTGATCTTAATTAGTTCATTGTTTACTTTAATGTTTAGAGTTTCCATACTTTTATCACTCATGATCAAGGCAGTGTCGTCAGCAAAAAGTCGAACTCGAAATGATGAAGCTTGTACAATGTCATTGATATATATTGAAAATAAAGTCGGACCAAGAATTGAACCTTGTGGTACACCACATTTAATAAGCTTTAATGAGGATTTTACGTTGTTGGTGAATACATATTGATTTCTGTCGGATAAATAACTTTCAAACAATTGAAGGGTGTTGCCTCGGATACCATACTTTGTAATTTAATAAGTAATATTTGATGATCTACCGTGTCAAAAGCTTTTTTGAGATCGAGAAGAATAATTGCGGTGAATAATTTTTGTTCTTTTTGTTTTTTTAGATGAGAAACAACATCAGCTAACAACAAAGAAGTAGAGTGATGTTTTCTAAAGCCAAATTGTTCTGGTGCAACTACGTTATTTCTAGCAAGAAAGCTGTTCAGTCGCGATAAAATGAGTTTCTCAAATACTTTAGCAAAAGGGGATAGCAGAGATATTGGTCGATAGTTGTTGGTTTGTGTTTCTAGTCCATTTTTAAAGATTTTTAAGTGTTATTAAGTGTTATAAGTGTTATTAAGTTCGCATTTGAGTTATTATTTAATCAATCAATCAATCAATACGTTTAGTCGTGCTGAAATGAAGCAATCAGGTTATATTAAAATGACACCGAAAATACAGCACCAGGAGATGGCGAAAATGACCATTCGGTTTTCAAAGTCTACCACCACTCGTTACATAATGTGGAAGCGTTGCCATACGTTCTGAAAGATACTTTTAACACAAATAAACAAAACCAAAACAGTTACAGTCAGGAGTGCCGGAACGGGGGGTAAGGGGGGAAGCTGCCCCCCTCCCCCTGCCTATTCACTAGGGGGGCAAGGGGGCAGCACTGCCCTTAGCATTACATTGTGATAGTAACAAAGTAAAACGTCTGCTCTATAGTATAGCGAAGATAGGCCTATTAGTAGTTTCAGTTTCGCTTCAATTGTCTGCAGTTATTCCAGCTTCAGTAGGATTTGATTTCAGTTATTGAAGACACGTCCGTTAATCGTATTCATCAAAAAAAATGCCCGACAAAATTTCATTGTAAAGCATTGGCGTAACTAGGCGTTTTTGGAGGGGCAAATGTTCAGGGTCTACCGTGCCCCCCTCCCCCAACCTTCGTGGTGTAAAGGTGATATACGCATAAAGGACAATCTGAGAGCCTGAAGACCTTTTTTTCCTCTTCACTTAACTTTGGCCGGAATACGGACGTGATGATCTTCAAAGAATTAACCTATCCTCCTTTTGCGCAGTGAAAACACATCTGGCCCTGCTGGCATGGCTTTAAATTGCCCACCACCTTACAAACTCCTGAGTACGCCCCTATTGTAGAGCAAATGAAGAGGTTTCTAATTTTGGCTATCTTAAAATTCTATACCACCTCACGGGTGTTGAGCAAATGCGAGACACCTAACGATGTTCAAGCTGGGCAGCGGCAAACGTCCTTTTCAGGACGGGGCGATGCGCATCTTCGGCGCACCGTCAACAAGTTCCAAAGGCCCAGCATTCTCCAACTGAACATCGAAGGCCTCACTGCAAGCAAGATGAGCGTGTTGCATCATCTTGCGTTACAGTGTGAGGCACTCGTCATCCTCTTACAGGAAACCCATTGCACCTCGGTAGAAAGGTTAGATCTTCCGAGCTACCATCTAGCTGGGTTTTCCTTGAGCAGGAAGCATGGTCTTGCTACGTTTGTCCATGAGCGTCTGAAGTGGATCCTAATCGACCAGTCCCCACCAACATCGGAGATCGAGTGGGTGTGCGTGGATGTTGATAACTATAAAATAGTCAACGTCTACAAACCCCCTCCAACACGGATGCAAGCATCTGATCTTCCAGCATTCCCCCATCCCTGCCTCTATGCTGGCGACTTCAACTGCCACCATGTTGACTGGGGCTATAATAATAACAATCCAGATGGTGAATGCCTGGCTGGCTGGGCCAGTGCCAACAACTTCACCCTGCTATATAGCCCCAAGGAGGCCGCCGGTTTCCACTCTGGCCGCTGGAAAACAGACACCAACCCAGATCTTGCATTTGCCAGTGTCGATTTGGACAGTCGCTTACCTGACAGACGTATCTTAGGAAAGTTCCCAAGGTCACAACACCGACCCTCGCTTATAAGTCCACCCAAACTTGCTCATCCAAAACCGAGCAAGCCTGTAAAGCGATGGAACTTCCGCAAGGCCAACTGGGACCACTATTCTAACCTAACCAACAAACTGGCCAAGAGTATACCGCCACCTGAATCTCAAAACATCGATCAGGTTTACCAGTGCTTTTGCAAGGTAATAAGCACTGCGGCGAAGAAATGCATCCCTCGTGGTCGACGATCAAACCACATACCTTGCTGGGATGCGGAGTGTGAAGACCTCTATCAGCATTTCCTGCAGTCACCTGGGGGCCCTGATTCGGATAGGGCTGCCACAGCCCTACTCGCAAGGCTCGACGGGAAGCGGAGAAATCGCTGGTCAGAGACGGTCCGCAACATTGACTTTTCGCACTCCAGCCGGCTGGCATGGAATACTATAAACAACTTGACTGGTAGGTCACGACAATCCCCTCGTCAATGTACCGTTTCAGCTGATGCTATTGCTTCTCAGCTGGTTAAAAACGGGAAATACGAGGGTGTGAATCGACGCTCATCTCGGCTCGTTTTACAGGAAGTGTCTGACCTTTGGAGGGCTGATCCATTACATCCTGCGAATGTCTCCGGGAGTTTTTCCCATCGGGAGTTCGCTGCTGCCCTCCAACATTTATAACCAGGCAAAGCTCCTGGACCTGATTCCATTTGTCCGGAGCTGATAATCCATGCTGGAGCCAGCTTAAAATCTTGGCTACGTGGCTTCCTATCTTCCTGCCTGCACCACCTCAAAATTCCTAAGATCTGGAGAAGAGCGCTAGTAGTAGCGGTCCCAAAGCCTTCGAAATCTGTAGAGGACCCAAAGAGCTATCGTCCGATCTCCTTGCTCTGTGTTCCCTACAAGATTCTCGAGCGACTTATCTACGCTCGCGTCGAACCTCTTATTGACCCTCTGCTCCAACGGGAACAGGCGGGTTTTCGACGCGGAAGATCCACCGTGGATCAAGTCACTTTGCTCACGCAAAGCATTGAGAATGCATTCGAAGCGAAAAAGAAGGCCGGTGCCGTCTTTATCGACCTGACAGCTGCCTATGACACTGTCTGGCACCGTGGCCTCACCTGCAAGCTGTTGCGGCTTCTGCCGGACAAGCACATGGTTCGTATGATTATGGAGCTGATCCGCAACAGAAGCTTCACCCTTACAACTGGCGACAGCAAGCCTAGCAGGTTACGACGCCTGAGAAATGGCGTCCCCCAGGGATCGGTCCTGGCCCCCCTCCTTTTCAACATCTATACATATGATATCCCCTCCATAACCTCCAAGAAGTTCGCCTATGCCGACGACCTGGCGATACTTCATACATCTGGAGAATGGAAGGAGTTGGAAAGGACTCTAAGCCAGGACATGACTACACTCTCGGAATATCTCCAGACCTGGCGATTGAAGCTTAGCCACACTAAAACGGTGACGGCGGCCTTTCACCTCCACAATCGAGAGGCTAAGCGTGAGCTTAAGGTCTGTAACATCGGTAGGACCTTACCTTTCTGTCCAGTTCCCACTTATCTTGGGGTCAAACTGGACAGATCGCTCACATATCGTCCCCACCTGGAAGCATTGCGCAAGAAGTTAAGTGCTCGCGTCTCACTGTTGAGACGACTTGCCGGAACAGGTTGGGGTGCTAGCGCTAAGACATTACGCACAGCTGCCCTGTCTCTGGTCTACTCGACTGCCGAGTACTGCGCACCAGTCTGGTGCCGCAGCGTGCACATACGGCTTATCGACAGTGTAATAAATGACGCCTTGCGCATTGTCACTGGGTGCCTGCGTCCCACTCCATCGGTCTACCTTCCGGTTCTTTCAGGCATCCAGCCAGCTGAGCTTCGCCGCCAAGGAGCGACACTCTCCCTAGCCAACCGCAGCTCCCTGGACCCTGACCACATTTTACATGGCCAGTTTCATGAGTCACAGGACGTATGTAAGGAGAGATTGAAATCTAGACGCTCATTTGTACCTGCTGCTCGGAAATTACTAGACAGTCTTTCTGAGATGGACGTCCGTGCAGCCGAGTGGACGAACACGAAATGGGACATGGAGTACTCTGCCAACGCATTGTCACTCCACGCTTTCATTCCCAAGGCTAGCTCCAGACCCTTGGGTATGGGTCTGCCCAGGGCAGCCTGGGTCAAGCTCAACCGTCTGCGTTCTGGTGTTGGACGTTTCTGTTTATCCATGTGCAAATGGGGTCTCGCTCCTCTAGCGAATTGTGAGTGTGGTGCCAGTGAACAAACCGCAGATCACATCATCTCACAGTGTCCCATACATCGAGCACCCCGAGGTATGTTTGGTCTAATGGTTTTGGATGACGAAACAAAATGCTGGCTGAAGTCCCTTACAGTCAGCATCTGACCCAAGCAGTTTGGTGGCCAGGGTGGTAAAAGGATAAACTCTCGGCCTTGGTCCTTTCATCTGTCTTGGAAGAGATGCCCCGCCAAACGACGACGACGACGACGAGCAAATGTTTGAGCCTTCAGATGTTGCAGGGCCGGCGCTAAGGGGGGGCCTGGCCCCCCCAATCGACATGCTTGCCCCCCCAATTACAAGCTTTCTCTTTTGAAGACAGCGGCTTTTGTGCTTAATTTCAAATTTTGCCCCCCCCCTGATAAACGCTTGGCCCCCCTGAGTCGACTGCTCTGGCGCCGGCTCTGAGATGAGGTCACAGTCACTGGAGGAGGCATACAAGTAGCAATATCAAATCTCAAAGACCAGGGATACTGCAGTAGGCCTATTCTTAAGGTTTTCGTTATTTTGTGTAAGCATGCGAGTAAAAATTCGTGGGTTACGTTTAGCATTTCTGATAACTTCTACAATTTTCGTTTTTATTACGTCATTTTCATCAATTTGGTTGTCAATCCCAGAAGGTAGCAATAAATACAGGCGAAGAAAATCAAGAGCGTATATTCTGCTTTCTTTTTTGACACAAAGTCGCGGTTTTGAATTTTTTATACAAGGGGGCTTGGCGTTGCACTTAGACAATGGACTCGTGCCCGACAAAAACCGAATCCAACCGTGTCGAGCGCTCCAAGCAAGCCCAAGTCCGCTGCATTTACCAACACTCAGGAGCGTATTTGGGGGGGGCATTGTGTCGTGCCCCCCCCCCCCTTGACTCTGCCTTTTAGTAAAAATGAACAAATACAATGTTGCCAAGTGACTGAAATATGCCAGACTTCTTTGATGGTTTCTGTAGCTTATGGCCAGGGACGGATAGGATGAGGGGTATGCATCCTCCCACCAGCCATTTTCAAAAATGCTTTTGATGAGTACAGTTTTTCCGTAATTTCAAACTTCTTCGATAGCGATAAGCCTTCCGCCTTAAATACGCATAATCGAAAGTGTGCGAACAAAATGCATCATATTTGGCAAAGCACTCAGACTTAAGGTCATTAAATTTTAACAAACTTTGCGTGAAATTTATTCATAAAGCACTAAAATAGCCATTACAGCATGCAAATTTTCAAAATTTTTCCGGGTAGCATGCCCCCGCACCCCCTAGAGCCTTTCTTGTTTCTCAATCAGCTTCAATTAACTCTTCCTAAAAAAATCCGATTGAAAAAATGTTAAAATTATGACTCCCTTTTAAAATTTCTCGCTACGCCACTGCTAACACTGCTTCAGCAGTTAGAGATTATCCGGTTAACCAGTTATTTTAGTAGGCCTATGTATGCGACATACTACTCTGGCTCTGTTGAAAATTAGTTTTTGTTTGACGGTATTAAAAGACAATGTTGACGATAATTGACTGTACTGTGATATATGGGCCTTGCTGCGATGTAGCTGGCAACCCTGCCAGCTGTGCGTCACAATGGCTGGTGTAGCGACGATATGCTTTCATTCTAGTCTAGACGTGAACGAAGGCGCACGTGTTAACTTGGCTATTAAACACATAAATTCATATCAAACGATTACTGATACTTGGACGGGGCAGGTATATTACATGGCGTCGTCGGCAGGATACTGAAGAGTGTTAATAGCCGTTGAAGAATCCCCCTTAGACTAAGCGTAAGAAATCAACAAACAGTATGCCAGCACAGCAGCCAGCAATCAACTGGTCGCTCAAAAAGATTATCGTCCGCGAAGATTTAGACTTGTCGACTCAAGTTGGAGAGGCGTTTCTCACGTGGAAGCGACAATTTACAAATTTTTTGCGAGAGTCTGGAGCTAGCAAGGAGGGAGTGTCTTGGGACGCCAAGTGGGCAGCCCTTGAATCATGTGTAACAGCCACTACATTTAAAAAAGTCGAAGCGTTAAGAATGCAACTACC
Source organism: Trididemnum miniatum (assembly GCA_964006365.1). Classification (NCBI taxonomy): domain Eukaryota; kingdom Metazoa; phylum Chordata; class Ascidiacea; order Aplousobranchia; family Didemnidae; genus Trididemnum; species Trididemnum miniatum. The sequence continues at coordinate 11,289,374 of OZ023236.1, read as the reverse complement.
AGTGGCTGACCGGACAAATATAGATAGCATTTTAACTGCAGTCACGGATGTAGCCGGTGCGACAGAAAATATATGGATTTACAGGCACAAATTCAATGAATGCCAGCAAACTAGTAATCAACCGTTCAAACTATTCTATTCAGATTTGGTCACCTTAGCATCGCTGTGCAAATTTGATGAAGGAATTTGTGACGAGGACAAGCAAAATGTTATCGACTTATTCTTGCTGAATAAAATTGTATTTAGCATACACGACAGAACTGTGCAGAAGAAGCTGTTCGAAGAGAAGGATCTAACGCTAACAAAAGCGATCAAAATCATAGAGGCGCATGAGGAAATTCAAAAAATTGAGCAGACGTTTGCCTCGCCGTTAGTGCACAGTGTGATGAGTGATGAAACGGTGATCAACCGAGTTGGCGTGCATCGTAGTAGACCAAACTTCGCGCGAAACGAGAAAAGATCAAAGTCGCCGCCGCGCGGAAGGAAAAGCGAATCAAAGCCAAAGCCGCTTTGCACCCGTTGCGGATATTTTCATGACTCGCAACGTGTATGCCCTGCGCAAGGAAAGCGCTGTAATTATTGCGGTGCAACAGGGCATTTCGAAAAAGTCTGTTTTAAGAAAAATCAACCACCAGCGAGATTACCGAACCGTGGAAAGAGCTCAGGCGCCATGATCTCCAGCGTTGGCACGCAAACGCAAAAAGTAAGCGTCGACGTAAAACTAGACTCAAGGTGTGATCGATTAATGCAATTCGTAATCGATACCGGCTCCGACTGGACAGCTATCAGTCCCTACGATCTGAAGAAGCTTGGCTTAAAAGAAGAAGACCTTGATCCTCCTACCGGAAAGATGAAATGCACAACCACGGCTACAGGGGAACAAATGACCCCTCGCGGATACCTCAATGCCCAATTGCGATTTGGCAACAAGCAAATCCCATCAGAGATTGTTGTTTTTGAGGGAATAACAAACCCTCTCCTCAGTATTACCGCGCTGAAAGACTTAGATATTGTGCGAATCAACACAGAAAACCAAACCTTACCGCTTGAGCAAGAAATCGTCGTCCCATTTGATGAAGGAAAAATTTTTCTTTCACAACATCTCAACAACGACTCGACAGAAGAAGACAAGAAGAAGCTACTTATTGACGAATTCAAAGACGTCTTCGCGACCCAACCACCCATGAAAGGTGAAAAATTCAAGATTACCCTGCAGGACAATGCCACTCCATGCTGTTTAACTAAGGCTCGAAAAATTCCGATTGCGTACGAGAAAGCCTTACGAGATGAACTTGATGATTTACTGAAAGAGGGCATTATTTCACCCGTGACACAGCCTACCGAATGGGTGAGCCCTATCGTGGTCGAACCGAAAAAAACTAACGGACAATTTAATGGCAAGGTGCGCCTGTGTGTTGACTTTAGGCACCTAAATAAGTATTGCATGAGAGAACACTACTCATCGCCGAGTGTACTTGAGACTATTCAAAAAATTCAGGCAAATGACGCGCAATACTTCACCACGTTCGATGCCTGGAAGGGCTACCATCAGATCGAGCTCGACGAGGAGAGCAAACTCCTCACTACATTCATAACGCCGTTTGGCCGCTTTTATTATAACAGAGCCCCCTTCGGCATTAACTCAATAAGCGAACACTACAACCGTCGAATGACCGAGGAACTACATGGGCTCGATAATACTAAGAAAATTGTTGACGATGTTTTAATATATTCGAAAAGTTTTGATGAGCATGTGCATTTGGTGACGCAATTTTTAAATCGTTGTCGTATTAGTGGCATCCGCCTTCGACTGGATAAGTTTGTTTTTGCAAAAAATGTTGTAAATTTTGCCGGCGTTACTTTAAGCCACAATGGCTACAAAATGCAAGACAAAATCTTCACTTCGATTCGCGACTTTAAACAGCCCACATGCCTGAAAGATTTACAGTCGTTCCAGGGTATGGCTAACCAATTAGCCCCGTTCAACAAAGATCTAGCTTCAGCCCTTCAACCTTTACGGGAATTGTTAAAAAAGTCGAATGAAGATTTTGCCATGACCGATTTACATGTACAGTCTTTTGAACGAGCGAAACGTATTTTGACAAGTGAAAACGTACTAGCATATTATAGGCATGACGCCCCGATGCAATTGTACACTGATGCAAGTTTAAAAAACGGCCTTGGTTTTGTGTTAATGCAACAACAGCTAGACCTCTGCTGGAGACCAATTCAGCTTGGCTCACGCACACTGCATGATGCAGAAACACGCTATGCCCCCATTGAACTTGAATTGCAAGCGATTGTTTATGCTACCGCAAAGTGTAATATGTTTTTAGCAGGCAATGTTTTTACTATTTTTACTGATCATCGCCCCCTAACGACCATTTGCAATAAGCGTCGACTTGACGAGGTGGCAAACACACGTATTTTACGAAGTCTTGTTAAATTAATGGACTACAATTTCACTGTTGAATATTTACCAGGCTCGCAAAACCAAATTGCAGATACCCTCTCACGCCACCCGATTGATGCCCCTGCCCCGTATGAAGTAGATAACCTGGCCATGCAACAGTTTCACATAAACACTGCAAGACTAGTAAACGCCGAAGAAGCAGAATGTTCTTTTCGATTGCAGCGCGTTCAAGAAGCTGCTGCAGAAGACCTTGAGTACCAACTTTTGAAAGCCCAAATTTTACAAGGTTTTCCATCGGACAAACACAAGTTGCCCCAGACCCTATGCGCCTATTGGAACGTCCGAGATGACCTGATCATAAGTGAGGATGGCTTCATCTTAAAAGGAAGCAGATTACTGATACCAAAATCCCTTCGCCCAATGGTACTTAAGGAATTACACGCTGGTCACAGAGGAATCGAGGGATCCAAAGCTCGAGCCAGACTTGTTGTGTACTGGCCCCAGATCGACAACGACGTGGAAAACTCTTGTCGACGCTGCCCAGAATGTGAAAAAGATAGGCCTAGTCATCCCAAACAGCCCCTCAAACACCTCCCTACCCCAAATTACGCTTTCGAATTTATTTCTGCTGACTGGTTTGATTTGCATAGTGATAAATTTCTTGTTATTGTTGACTGGTATTCTGGATATTTTGAAGTTAAAGGGCCCGTGACTAGCCCTGATGCGCACACTGTTATTTGTTATCTGCGTGAATGGTTTGTGAGTAATGCTGTATGTGACTACTTTTGGAGTGATGGTGGGCCCCCTTTGCATCAGCAGACCTACACGACTTCTTTTTCCGATGGGGTATAAGATGGGCCCCTTCGTCCCCTTGGTTTCCACAAGGAAACTCAATTGCTGAATCTGCCGTAAAATGGGCGAAAAACTTACTTAGAAAATGTTGGAAACGAAAAGGGCAACCCCTCCGCATGAATCAGGAGTGGGTCCAAGGAATCTTGCAGTGGAAGAATACTCCTCATAAATCAACCGGTCTCTCCCCCGCCATCATGCTTTATGGTCACCCTGTGCAGGATGCGATACCCTGTCATAAAAGCGCTCTAACTCGAGATTGGCACGACCAAAAGCTCAAAATTGACCGTGAAGCTGCAACCCGGAAAGAAAAGCTTGAACAATATCATAACCGCTCTGCTCACTCCTTACCTCCGTTAAATGTTGGGGACCCAGTGTGTGTACAGAATGCAGTAACCAAACGATGGGATAGGTATGGCACGATTCTGGAGCGTTATGAGCATGTAAGGCGATACCTCATTAAATTGGAGTCAGGAATGGTTATCCGCCGAAACAGAATTCACTTGCGCAAACGTGTTACTTGTGATTTATCGTCCGGCATTCCTGCTGTTACTGATTTTAACCCCCAGCCCGAGTCTCTTACAGACACGACACAATATATTCCGGTCCGACGCTCAAACAGAGAAAAAAGACCCCCTCGTAGATTTGATGACTACTGTATGTAATGTAAATTGTGGTTGTTCTTATTGTGTTCGTTGTGTTATTTTCTTGCTGTAATAAGGGGATGTGATATATGGGCCTTGCTGCGATGTAGCTGGCAACCCTGCCAGCTGTGCGTCACAATGGCTGGTGTAGCGACGATATGCTTTCATTCTAGTCTAGACGTGAACGAAGGCGCACGTGTTAACTTGGCTATTAAACACATAAATTCATATCAAACGATTACTGATACTTGGACGGGGCAGGTATATTACATGTACGTTGGTATTAAAAGTGCCCTTTAAAAAAGCTGCCGCCCCCCTCCCCCCCCTTGCTTTTAGGACGTTCCGGCACCCTATTTTTTTCCGTAAAATCAGAGACTTTTGCGCGGTTTTTGTGTCACAAATATACCATGTACTGAGTAATCGAATGTGAATCAGTTTTTAGTTAATGTTCTCTATTCAAGTGAGGTGTCGTACACTTAACAAAGTTCTGACGCGGGTCACATTCAAAACTATAACAGCTCAGATGGCCGAGTGGTATAGAGCGTCTGTCTCTTGGGCTGTAGACTCGAGTTTGATTCCGAGTCGGGTCAAACCAATGACTTTAAAATTGGTATTCACAGCTTCCCTGCTTGACGCTCAGCAATAAAGGGACACTGTGGAGAACAAGCCGGCAAGTTTACTTGTTGTGCCGTTGGGAAAGGCACTTAGCGGGATTCCCCCATCTTCGTGTGGTCGACAGATGGCTGGCAACTCCTAAGCGAGCTTGTATAGCGCTTTGATCGCTTTCTCGTGATAGGAGGATAAACATGCAACTAACTAACTAAATAACTTAAGCGGGCCTTATGTGGCCCGCGGGCCGCAGGTTCTCCACTCCGGGTTTAGGGGTTAGCAATCATCATTAGGGTGGAGCGAAAAAAAATTTTGTTCAAGTTTTTTTCACAATAGCGCGGAAAACTTGCTTACGGGTAAATATACTTGCCACGCAAAATTTGAAGAAATTTATCAAACGTCTTCAGGTGCCCCCGCTGTGTGAAAAATTCGCTGCGAAATCAGCATGTTGAGCTATGTTTTATAATGGCTGGCTTGCTTTAGAGCTTGTTAATGAGAAAAACTGTCGGTTTTAATTTTGTTATTCGCTTAAATATGTAACTGGCATTGTAGTGTAATAAATGCGTAGTAATAAAGACCTGCCAGTGGGAGTTTCGTGGGATAAAACTGAAAACATTTCAAAGATTTCGCTAAAAGCAAAACAAGCACCAGATCTAGTGCACGTTAAGTAGTTACAGTCAAGCAGGCAGCAAAGAATATTGGTGTGTACCGTAGTTTATTAGTGAGCTGTGAGTTACCAAAGGTCATAGTTGCTCCATTTAGCAAATTTCAAATGTTTTTTGCAGATCAGCAATAGCGTCAATAATCACGATTACAATGATACTACAAGGACCAGGATCCTTTAAGTGCAGTGAAATAATATCCTAAAAATGACGAAAACAAGGAATTCAGTATCCTGTGTTGCTTTTGGCCCTCCCTGTAAATTACCCGGAAATATGCTTCCTACCAACGAAGACACCCTTAAGTATTACAATTTAGTGAAATTCCAACTGAGAGAAGCATCAAACGGAAAAGACCCGTCGCATTCGGAGATATCATCAAAAGTGACTGTAGAAATCGTAGCCTTATGGGAAAAAGCATCTCTACCTGTTGTGTCCCACGATTGAGTAAGGGCAATGCTAAAAACGTACCACCAAAAGTACAGAAATCTCCTGAAACAGTATCAAACCCGCAAAGAAGAAGATAGTTACAAAGCCAAATTATTAGCATTTAAGCAAGAAGCCATGAAGTTGTTTGCCATTTGCACCTGCAAATGCACTGGAGAATTTTGCAAATGCTCAAAATCAAGAAAAATCCCAGCAAAAGAAATAGCGTTTTTACATGATCAGAGAGGTGTTCGCAAAATGATTTTAGGAAGAATTGATGCAGTCGAAACTGCTGTACTGCGAAAACGGCTCCAGCGTAACGAGGCTTTCAAACGAAGGTATACCTCACCTTCTTGCTCTAGTGGTAATACATCTTCGCAACCTTCCATTGCAGCTGCAAATGCTGAGAGCATCGATACCAATAACTGTAATACGGGCTCCAATAAGTCTACATGTTTTAGTGATGGTGAATGGCAAGGAGAAAGCAATAGTCTACAGAAGAAGAAGCAAATGCGTGTGGCCTTGCCAACATTGGATGCCGCATGTGACAGGCATGGAGTTTCCGATCGAGCTGCAGCTACTCTTGCAACTGCTGTGTTGCAAGACATGCAAATTGTCCATAAAGGTGACACAACCAAAGTGATTGATAGGAGTAAAGTAAGAAGAGAACGGCACGAAAAACGCGGGGATCAGGCAACAAAAAGTAACGCAACTTTTTGTGGCTTGTATTTTGATGGAAGAAATGACCGAACCATAGTACAAAATAAAATGGATGATGGCAAGTTTCACCGACAAACTATTACGGAGGAGCATGTTTCCATCGTTTTGGAGCCAGGGTCCTCCTATTTCACTCACGTTTCTCCAACTAATGGCGCCACTGAAAGTATAGCTCGAGCAATACTTAAGTGTTTGGAGACCAAATACGTGGATATGGTTCAAATTCAAGCGATTGATGCGGCGAACAGTTGTAAATACCGGAGTGAAAAAGAGAGTAAATCGTTTGTTGGAAACGAGTTTGAACAGACCATTGCAGTGGCTTGCATGCCAACTTCACACGAATGAATTGCTACTGCGCCATTTATTCGTTCACATTGACGGAGCTACATCTGGACCTCAGCATAAAGTAACAGGGCTTACATAAGTCCAATTCTGTGCAAAAATGGAAAAAATGCACCATTTTATGGGGCTTTGGGCCACTTTAAAAATGTAAAACTCCATACAACATTTACCTAATGCTACTCTTGCATAGTTAAAAAAACTTTTTAACGCTGTTGACAGCAGATGTGATATTAACAATATGCAGTTAGCAATATTTGCAATTGCATCAAAAATTAGCAAAAATTGCTAAATTTCAACTTCGCGGGGGCACCTGAAGAATATGAAATATTTGAAAAATTTTTGTACACTTTTATTAGTACTGTAACAAGACAAATTTTTACCACTATTGCGTTTGAAAACAAAATAAAAAAAATTTTTTGGTTTTTTTCACTCCACCCTAATCATCATGTGACTACTCCGTCACGCTCGACAGGGGTGACTCATAATTGAAGCAGATCTGTTGATGCAGAGTTCTTGCTGTAAGCAATAGACAATTTTTAAGGGGAAGTGTGGGGGAAGAGTGGGGAAGTGTGTTGGGGTGTGAGGAGAGGTGGGGGACGTGTGGTGGAAGGTGTGAAAAGGGAAGTGCGGGGATAGGTGTAGGACAGTGTGTTGAGATGTGGGGGAAGATGTGGGAGAGTGTATGGGGTGAGCGTGGGAAAGTGTGTTGGGGTGTGGGGGAGGTGAGGAGAGATGTGGGAAAAGGCATGGGGGTGTGGGGGGAAATGGGGGTTGTGAAGAAGTGTGGTGGAGGTATGGGAAAGTTTGGGGTGAGTGTGGACTGTGGAGGTTGTGTGTTGGGTGTGGGGGGAGGTGGAAAAAGATGTGAGGAAAAGCATGGGGGATGTGGGGGAAGGTAAGGGGAGATGTGGAGGTGTGAAGAAGTGTGGGGGGAGGTGTGTTGGAGAGTATATAGGGTGGGTATGGAAGGTGTGGGCCTGTAAGGAAGTGCGTTGAGGTGGGGAGAGATGTGGGGAAAGGTATGGAGGGTGTGATGGAAGGTAAGGGGAGATGAGGAGGGTGTGAGGAAGCGTTTGGCAGGTGTGGGAAAGTGTATGGGGTGAGTGCGGAGTGTAGGAAAGTGTGTTAGGGTGTGGGGGAGGTGAAGGGAGAGATGTGTGGGTAAGACAAGGAGGGATGTGGGTAGTGTGGGGGAAGGTAAGGGGAGATGTGGGAGGGGGGGTGAAGAAGTGTGGTGAAGGTGTTGGAGAGCGTATGGGGTGAGTGTGGCAAAGTGTGTTGGGATGTGATGAAGATGAAGGGAGATGTGGGGGGTGTAAAGAAGTGAGGGGGAGGTGTTGGAAAGTGTATGGGGTGAGTGTGGAGTTAGTGGAAAAGCGTGTTGGGGTGTGGGGAAGGTGGAAGGAGATGCGGGGAGAGGCATAAGGTGTGGGGAAAGGTAAAGCGAGATGTGGGGTGTAAACAGGGTTGGGAATCGATACCCGAAAAAGTAGAGAAATAATCAATATTCGATAGTTCAACAAAAAGTAAAGAAATAATCATTTCGATGGTAGTTTAAAAAAGTAAAAAGTAAAGAATATGGTAATCGATATTCGATATTGCACTGAGCATTTAGCGGTGTACGCCAAGCATTTTTTGTGATGCCCTCACATTCATGCGAAAACTTACGCACAAACGACGGACATAATATATGACATTTGATGCGAAGCAACTTTGCAATTAAAAATCTTTTTTTGTGTGCTTTTTTGGCACAAAAAAAAATTTATCAGCAAAAATAAGGAGATGACATACCGACGATTACACTGGTCAACACACAAATTTTTGCCAAAAATATTTCAACGGTTTTGCGGTATATCAGGTGCGCTGATTCCGAAAAAGGCCTTATTTTTGCTGAATTGGCTCCAGTTTTCGAGATAAATGCATTTTTTATGAAAATATTGCTTACGTAGAGAAACAGCATTGCTGTCCGTTTATGCCTGTTTTAAGCAATGCTGTTGGCTTCAATTCTCTTTGCTTAGTGCCGTGAAAAAAAAGAATACATTCATTGATAAAACTGGTGGCAAATAGTGTGTAATCTTAACAAGAATTTTCTTCTATTTTTGAAGATTTGAGATTTCAAAACGTCGTAATACCATTACAACACCAGCCATATTGACGTTTTGTTGCTTTTCATTCTGACTTTTAAGCTTTGCATATCGCATTTTTAAAACATCTGTTTATGCCATTTTCCATGCAATAGCAGAGTCATGTTACATGCTGTCAATAAATCCTGAGTATGATACAAGTATACAAAATCTTTAAGGGAGCAATTAAAATTTTATGAAATACATGTCTTCAATAGATACCACTTGCGAGAAACAGGTTGCGAAACACCGCAAGCCTCAAACTTCGCCTTATCAAGCTTCAATTACTCACAATAACAAACTGCGCCCCAATGGCGGATCCAGGAGGAGGGCAGTTGGGGCGATAACAGCCTAAAACAACAGCATTTCTCTAAATTTTCTGGAAAATTCGATAAATTTCAAGCGATGGATCAATTTTTGGGAGCTCGCCCTCTTAAAACGAGTGTCTAGATCTACCCTGCTGCGCAATGCTAAGAAACTTGACGAATCTTTGCAGATGACAAGCATGCCAGGTTATTTTAAGTGAGGGAATTATTAAGGAGGAAAAGACATGCATGGTGGAGGTGGCAAAATGGATAAAGATGGGAAAATTGTAATGAATGAGAAAGATTGAGGGAAGTTATGGAAAGAACACATGGAAAGCTTTGTCAAAGAATACTGGATGGTGAATATGTGTCAGAGAAATGGAAAACGAGTGTTGTTGTTCCAATCTTTAAAGGAAAGATGTGATGGATTGTGGAGCATATAGAAAAGTAAAGTTGTTGGAGCACGCAATGAAAACTGTCGAGAGAGAGCTGGAGAACAGAATATGAGGATTGGTTGCGATAGATGACATGCAATTTGGCTGTATGTCTGGGAAAGGCACAACTCTTGCGTTGTTTATTTTGCAAAGGATACAAGAGGAATTCCGTGGAAAAGAGAAAAAGCTGTGCATGCGTTTTGTAGACTTGGAAAAAGCATTTGATAGGGTCCTTAGAAAAGTGGCGGAATGGGCACTAAGAAAGAAAGGATTTCCGGAAGTGTTGGTGCAAGCAGTGATGAGCTTATATGAGGGTTAAAGACGGAAGTCAGAGGTGGCAGGGTTGTGGGAGGAATTTGGGGTGAGTGTTGGACTGTTGGTGCGCATCAAGGGTCTGTGCTATCATCACTAATATTTGCTATTGTGGTTGATGTTGCGACGAAAGATGCATGGAAAAGATCATAATTATTGAATGACATTTTTTACGCTGATGAGCAAAAATATGGAGGATTTATGGGCAAGGTTCCAAAGGTGGAGAAGTGCAGTGGAAGGCGAGGGATTAAAAGTAAATATTGGTAAGACTAAAATGATGGTGAGCGGTGCAGAAAATACAATTGTACTCAGCAAAATGAAGCCTCGTGAAATATGCGGAAAAAAGGTTGTGTCTAACGCAGTGTGTTGCTCACCGAGGAATAAATGAATGAATGGGAGATGCACCAAAATGAAGAAGGTCACCTGCAGTTTTGCTCGCCATTATATTTATGGAAAGCGCAAAGATCTTCGAGAAGGCAAGAAAGAACCAGTGGAGGTATTATGCGATGAAATAGCTTTCTAAAACTTATGACCATTGGTTCTTTATCACGAAACAAAATCTTTTTGTCAGCACAAACAGCTCTTATCTGTAATATAATTTGCCGTTATTTATTAATTAGTGTAAAGAATATATCTCAAAAACTAGAGCCAATTCAGCAAAAAGAAGGCCATTTTCGGAATCAGCGCACCTGATATACCCTAAAACCGTTGAAATATCTTAGGCAAATAGAAAAAAAATTTCTTTTGTTGAGCTGTGTTATTTTAAATTTACTAAAGTGAAATAAAGTAACCTGAAAAATGAATCGATTATGAAATATCGAATTGCGCCGAGAAAAAAGTAAAGACTGGACCATATTCGATGCTCATTGAAAAAAGTAAAGGCTCCAGTGCATTCGATCAACAAAAAGTAAAGAATATCGCAATCGAATATCGATTACAATCGATTTTTTCCAACCCTGGGTGTAAAGAAGTGTGGGGAGAGGTGTGGGAAAGAGTATGGGGATAGTGTGGGGAGTGTGGGAAAGTGTGTTGGGGTATGGGAGAGATAAAGAGTGATATGGGGGATGTGGGGAAGTGTAGGGGAATGCGTAGGAGAGTGCATTGGGTGAGTGAGGAGGGTGTGAGGAAGTAGTCTACGTGTGTTGGGGTGTAGGGGAGAGGTAAGGGGGTATTTGTGGGAGAGTGTATGGGGTGAGTGTGGGGAAGTACGTGTGTTGGGGTGTGGGGGAAGGTAATGAGAGATGTGGGGGGAGGTGTTGAAGAGTGTATGGGATGAGTGTAGGAGAGTGCATTGGGTGAGTGAGGAGGGTGTGGGGAAGTAGCCTACGTGTGTTGGGGTGTAGGGGAGAGGTAAGGGGGTATTTGTGGGAGAGTGTATGGGGTGAGTGTGGGGAAGTACGTGTGTTGGAGTGTGGGGTTGGTGAAGGGAAGGGTGTGGGGGGAAGGAAATGAGAGATGTGGGGGAGTGAAGAAGTGTGGGGGAAGGTGTTGGAGAGTGTATGGGATGAGTGTGGGAAAGTGCGTTGCGGTGTGATGAAGATGAGAGGAGATGTCGGGGAAGGTAAGGGGAAACGTGGGGGGTGTAAGAAAGTGGGGGGAGGTGTTGGAGAGTGTATGAGGTAAGTGTAGAGTGCGAAGAAAAGTGTGTTGGGGTGTGGGGAAGGTGAGGAGAGATGTGGAGAGAGGCATGGGGGGTGTGGGGGAAAATGTGGAGGTGTAAAGAAGTGTGGGTAGAGGTGTGGAAAAGTGTATGGGTGGGGAATGTGGGAAAGTAAGCTCGGGTGTGGGGGAGGTGAAGGGAGAGGTATATGGGGAGTGTGGGGAAGGTAAGGAAAGATGTGGTAGTGTGGAGGAAAGAAATGGGAGATGTGGGGGATGGGGAAGTGTCGAATAATGTGTGGGAGAGTGTATGGGGTGAGTGTGGAGGGTGTGGGAAAGTACCTGTGTTGGAGTGTGGAGAAGGTGAAGGCAAATGTGGGGAGAGGCATGGAGGGTATGGGGGAAAATAAGGGGAAATGTGGGTGGTCTGAAAAAGTGGGGGGGAGGTGTGAAAGAGTGTATCGGTGAGTGTGGGGAAGTGTGTTGGGGTGTAGGAAAGATGAGGGCAGATGTGTAAAGAGGCGTGGGGAAGTGCTAGGGAGGTAAGGGGAAAGTATGGGGTGTGGGGAAATGTTGAAAAGTGTGTTGGAATGTGGGGGGAGGTTAAGGGAAATCTAGGGAGAAATGTGGAGAAGTGGGGGGAGGTGTGGAGAGTGTAGGGAAGATGTGGGACAGTGTATGGGGTGAGCGTGGGGAAGTGTCTTGGGGTGTAGGGAAAGGTGTGGAGAAGTGTGGAGAGGTACGGAGTAGGTGTGGGAGAGTGCATGAGGTGAGTGTGGAGGGTGTGGCGAAGTGTGTTGAGGTGTGGGGAGATGACGGGAAAAGTATGGGGGTGTGGGAAAAGGTGTTGGGGTTTAAGGGGTAGTGAAGGGAGATATGGGGAAGTGTGCGGGGAGGTATAGAAAACCCCAACACATTTCTTCCCTCACTTCTCCACTCTCCACATCTCACCCTACCTCCCCCACACCCCAACACACTTTCCCACACCCTCCACACTCACCCCATGCACTCTCCTGCACCTCTTTTCACACTTCTTCACACTCACCCTATACACCCATCCCACACTTTTTCACGTTTTTTTCGAAAATATTATATCCGTAGTACACTTCCAGAAAAAATAGGCAAAGCCCAAAGGCTTAAAACATGTTATTATTGTATCACAAAGGTAAAGTTCAACAAAATAAATTTAGCATGGTCATATAAAACCCTCATTCACGATCAGCGGCGTATGCACGGGGAGGTTTCGGAGGTCAGAACCGCCCCCCCCCCCCCCCCATTGACTATTGGAAAAGAAATAAAAACTTTTAGTTTTAGAACGATCCGCCCTTTTTCGAACAGATTTTGGCGAAATTGGTATAATGTTTTTGTCTGCTAGCCAACTCGCTTATATAATCTTGAGAAACTTGAGAATCAAAGTCAATGGGCACTGTTAAAGCTGGAGTCGTGTTGTGATGTCATAAAGACGTTGTTCTCAAAGGCTAGGGCTGGAGAAGACAACGTTTCAACACAGAAGGCATTTTTGGAAGAGAATGGTTGCAACGCAGGCAGATGTTCCGCTTTCGATGTCATGATTTTGAGTTGACCAAACCGGCCAAATGGCGTAGTGGTTAAAGACATTGATATCGGCGCGGGAGGTTTCGGGCTGGGTACCAGCCGTTAGCTCAGTTGTTAAGCGCACACACAATCGGTGCGGAAAGTCTGGGATTCGATTCCCGGGCTGGTCAAAACGGCACAGTGTCGCCAACGGCTCACCACCGCAGCGACGTTTCTGTGTTCTCCAGGCGCTAAGTCGCGGAGATGGGCCACAGTGGCATACGCACGGGGGAAAGAGGGTTGGGAGTCACCCCCCCTTTAATACCAGTAGTCCAAATTTTCTGATATGTTTTGCTTGAACTGTATTTTTGTCATTGATGCTGCTGTGCGGTTATTGGTTAGTGGAGCTTCCTTAAATGCGGTGTATCTGCAGTAACTATTGCCGAACACAATTTTTTTTAAAAAAATCGATTCAAATCTTGACTATACTCATTTGGTTAAACTCGCTGCAGTGCTAAAGCGTGGTAGCGAGTGACGGGGCCCGACCGCACGGCTTAACGCCTGGGCAACGCAGCTCCGAAGAAACGTTGCAGCAGTGGCAAGCCATTGGCCACACTGTGTCCGATTTGACCGGCCTGGGAAACGAACCTCAGACCTTCCGCATCGATAGCGACATTTTTAACAACTGCGCTTTGACCGCCCGGCATGTTGAAAAATTATTAAAATGTAAAAATCTAAATTGACAGTTGACACTGCACTAAGTGTTAAAAATAAAATAAAAATATTGCCAAGGAAGACCAGACCAACGAAAGATTTAAAGACGTCCAGGGGCGGAGGCCAAATTGGTTTTAAGTACCGTAACTGTCTCAGAAGCTGGAGTGCTCCGTTTTCCAGACACCCCAAACATGTGTTTGAGAGGATCTGATGATATCGACGCAATGATTTAGGTGAAAAATGTTTATATAATATCGACGCTGTTTTTGACCTTAATCGCATGATTAGAGATTTCTCTTGCGCGTAATTTTTTTTGGTTTAAAAATGTTTCGGTAGGGAAGGTGGTTTTTTCTCATGCTCCACTACCTTCACTTTTCAAGGCAGAGGGAACTGTCCCCTTCATAATGAGTGTATATTAAATGTTTATATCAAGGTTTATATGCGTTGCTTATATCAATGTTGGTTCTTGCAAAAAAGATTTTTTGGATGAAAGCAATTGCCTGTTTCACTCCCCTGGCTACACCCTGTTTGTGACGTTGCGAAAGCTAGCCTGCTTTAGTCAGTTAACCTTCCTATGGCCTAAAAATGAGGTCAAGTAAAAATTTTTCGGTAAATTTTTAACCACGGTTTGACAGCTGGAGTTTCTGTAAAACCTTTTCTTTTTTTAAATGAAGCGCAAAGAATCAACCAAAAGTGTGAATGAAATATCTTGATTGTTTCCTTCATTATGGCATTATCTAGCTTAATCATGTTTAGATGCAATTTGGGCTACAACCATAACAATCCAATGCTCTTTAATACCTGAAACTACTGTAGCTGTAGTATCTTTACGTCATCACAAGGTGACGTCACTGAAACTCCTCCTTTGAAAAATCCTGCGTACACCACGGTTCACGACAACTACAATGTACGAAAGAAAGATTGATCAAGTATCGTTTAACTGACACTTAACCAGTGGCGTTGGAAGTACTATTAAGTAGGGGGGCTGATATTTGTGTTATCATATCCTTGTTATCGCAACATACGTCATGCGTACCACATGCATTTCACTTCAGTAACAGTCACTTGGAGACAACTTAATGAACTCAAGCTTTCCTCTAGCTAGCATCGCACACAGTAGCCAGATCGTCGTTTGTAAACGTTAAACTCCTTTAAATGAACTTATTATCCGTTTACACGCCCTAGTCTCAGGCTCCTAGACAAGGGCGTATTTAGGGAGGGAGGCATTGTGCCATACCCCCTTTTGACTCTGCCTTTCAGTAAAAAATAACCAAACTAATGAATCCAAATGACTGAAATATGCCAAACTCTTTTGGAGGTTTCTGTAGTTTATGGCCAGGGGTGGATCCAGGGGGATAGGATGAGAAGCATGCATCATCCCACCAACCATTTTCAAAACTGTTTTTGATGTATACAATTTTTCTGTAGTTTCGAACCTCTTAGATTGCGATAAGCCTTAAGGTATGTTTACGCAGAATACGATAAAATTTTTCGTACGTGTAGGGACGTGGGCTGCGAAACAGTTAAAGGTTATGACGTAAACCTACGTCATTTTGCGCGGCATTCTAGAAAACAATCGAAGGATGCTTCATTGCTTCGCAAAACAACCGGTAGAAAGCAAAATTGTTTGGGTTCAAATTGTGTGGAAGATAATTCAGTCAAATGCTTACGCCAAAAATCTTATGAAATTTCGTACGACAACAAATCGGACCAAAATCGCAGTTAGTGCACACAGACCTTTACGCCTTAAGCACGCGTAATCGATTATGTGCGAACAAAATGCATCATGTTTTTTTTTTTTATGGAGTTGCGTATTTATCCTTCTATCACGAGAAAGTGATCAAATGCGCTGTACGAGCTGGCTTAGGAAAGTACGAGCTTGCTTAGGATAATAATTTGACGAAGCACTCAAAATTAGGGTCAAAAATTTAAACAAAATTTGCGTGTGAATTTTCAAAATTTTTTTGGGGGGAGCATGCTGCCCCTGACCCTCCTAGAGCTTTTCTTGTTTCTTAATCAGCTTCAAATTTGTTCTTCCGAAAAAAATACGCTTGAAAAATTGTGGACATTATGGCCTTCCTGTTTTCTAAAAAATTTTCGCTACGCCACTGCTCCTAGGATAAGCTAGCTACTGTGTTTCTAATTTGATATTTTGCTGTTTCGCTGTTATTTACCCAGAAGTTAATGTTAAAATTGGAGAAAAATCAACTGTGACATCATAATAAAGCTCTTAGAGCTAATAAAATCAATCAATCAATTTTCTAGACCCGCTTATCCTTGGGGGGGTCGCGGGGGCAGCGGCTCGAGTTGGATCCTCCAAGCATCTCGATCCTCTGCAACAAAGGACAAATGCTTTGCTGGGATGCCAAGGCGAGACAAACTAAGATCTTCCACGTAATCTCGCCATCGAGTTTTGGGACGGCCTATAGGCCTTTGACCAATCGGTGTTGAACAGAACAGCTTTTTGGCTGTTCTTTCCTGGGACATTCGTGTCTTATGTCCATACCAACGCAGTTGCGATCTTTGTAGTTTCTAGTCGGAGAAGCAGCGATTCGATGGTTAGAGACTCACAAATATCTACACTTTTAACCTTGTCCCACAAGGTCAAATCGCTAATTCTTCGCAAGAATCTCAAATCGGCTGCTTGAACTCGAGACCTCACTTTCTCATTCATGATCCAACAGACCAACACTCATGGCCATAAGTCAGAATAAGAACATAGACCGATCTGAAAATAGATAGCTTTGCCTTGGTGCAAAGCTCCCGTTTCAGTACCACAAAACGGTAGAGCTGGCGCATTACTGCACTTGCTTTTCCGATGCGAATATCCAATTCGCTATTTTGTCTGCCGTCACTTGTGAATGAGACGCCGAGGTTCTTAATTTCTCCGACTGTTTTAGTGATACTCCACCAATTTGGAGAGAGCATTGCTTTGGTTGTCTGGACAGGCACATGGTGTCTGTTTTGGTGGTGTCTGTTTTCTTTTAACATTTCAGATCTGATATCCAGGGTTGAAACTAGGCAATGCGGGCCCCCCCCCAAAATCATCTTTCGGGGCCCCCTAAAATATTTTTTCTTGGATGGTGATGCAAAAGAGCGAGCCCCGAAGGGGCGATGCCAAGCTAGGGGGGTCTGGGGACATGCCCCCCCAGAAAATTTTGCGGAATTTGACCTTATTTTGGAGGCTTTTTGTGCGTTTTGAGCCTTCAAAATTCCTCAGTTTTAACGAGGTTTAGTAGTCTGTTTAACTAGGTCCCTTCCAAACCCACTAAAATAATGCTGCAAGCAAACCCTACTCTAACATTTCGCTACCTATGCGAAGAAAAAATGTTTTTAAGGCTTATTTTTGCGCCTTTCACTTGAGGATGAGGGGCCCTTGGTATGCTACTAAACGTTTGTTTGCTAGTTTTGCGACTGTTATTTTTTGAAAAATTTGCAGGGGCATGGTCAAAAGTATAAATATGGTATGGGGGCCCCACATCGCGTGAGTTAAGACAAAAAATATATTGAATCTTAGAATAGGCCTATTTAAGGCACCTTTATCATACGTTGAGTAAATAGTACTACGTACTGACTATTTACGGGGCCCCCTTTTTGTGCGAGGCCCCCCCCCGATTGGGGGGTTCGGGGGGCGCTAGTTTCGGCACTGACGCTTAGTGCACGAAAAAGGGTGACCGATTATCATTTTTTTCGTCCTTCCAGACTCATCAGGCGCACAACTACGAGAGCCAAAACTAGCTCTAACTAAGCCAACAAAAATCGAAGCTTATATACCATTAGCTAAGAGAAGGGCTCGGCAAGACAGAACGCGCTCAAGGTCCAGAACTTATTGCAAAATCCACGATTACGTATACCACAGAAGCACCTCGAAGCAAAAAGCGCTGGTGGGTCAGAAGCCAGAACACAATTAGCTAAGACAACGAAGCACCATGCGCACGTGAAAATGCCAACCAATATCGAAGCTTATATGCGGTTTGCTAATCAGAAGGGCGCGGCAAGACAGAAAGCGCTCGGAGTCGAGAACTCAATTACAAAAATCTAGATTACGTAATCCACATGGCGAAACAGAAAGCGCTGTGGGTCAGCACACAATTAACTAAACAACGAAGCATCATGCGCGCGTGGAAATGCAAATCAAGTCAACTGCAGAAATCGAAGTCGAAATTATCTGTGAAACCCTATAGAACTCGTGAATATGTTCTACAAAATAATTAGAACTATAAACCGAAGCTGAAGGAAACATTAAATTAAACCATAAAACGAAGCCGAAGAAACATTAATTTTAACAACTTTAGTAATGACTATCAACCAAGAACAATAGTTTGTAACAAAGGTCAAAACTGCCCGGAATAATCGCAAACCAGCAAAGCTCATGTTTCGTTTCATTGGCATGAACGTATGGAAACAGAAAGGCACAAGAACCCCCTATAAAAGTGGGTTCAGCCCAGTGAGGCGAAGCGAGCCGGTCTCACTGTTTTTGACCGTCATTGTCATGACGTTTCAACCGCTGGCGACGTTAACCAACGTGGCCACCAATAGTTAAATGCACAAGAAACTCATCTAAGTCGCAGAGAATAAACATTGTACTCTGAATTAGACAACACAGCAAGAGTGCTCAACGAGGAAGGCGGCGAGTGGTGCGTTGTCCCACATTCTCGAAGGATGCTCAACTCCTCTCCTTCCAAGGAGCTAATCATAATGATTCATTCATTCATCTATTTATATTTTTTCGGACAGAGTATTATTGAAATAAATTACGCCTCATAAAACAGAACAAGATAGCCTCCCGTGAGGAGATGCTAAAGACCATGACAGCTATAGCTGCTGAAGGTCGTCGAGTCTGCATCTCCTCTTCAGCCGCAGCGTCACAAAAAGCGCTCAAAATTAAATAAAGACGCGACAAGCTTACATAGAATGAAACGAAATACGGTACCTTTAGAAGAGTCAAAGCAAAACAAAAACCAAAAAGAAACGTAAGTACACATTATATGCATTTAACAGAATACATGATAATGACATAACAACAAATAATCGATATATACAATACTAATCAAAATTCTTGTGAAATCAAAAGATGCTTTTTTACTTACTTTTAAAGGACTTGGATTTTTTAAATTTTTCTTTAATCGTATTAGGAAGGTTATTCCAGATTTTAGGACCTACAATTTTTATTGATCTATCAGTTTTGTTTAAATTAGTTCTACTAGGAAAAAAGTTGGTATGTGCCACTCTACGAGTAAAGAAGGAGTGATAGGAAGATGTCAAAGAAAATAAGCGGGAGAAGTAATCGGGAAGCTGTTTATTCAGTAGTTTTGCCATGAATTTGCCAACTTCAAGTTCGTGAATCGCGTTTATATTGAGAAGATTCAGTTTTTCAAATAGCGGTTTTAATTTAGTTTGGTAAATTCGAAATTTGTTGATAATACGAATGAAAGTATTCTGTTTAATTTGTTGCCGTTTTCTTAGAGTAACCGAGCAGTTACCCCAACTAGTGACAGCATATTGTAAATGCGAATAGACGATGCTATAATACACAGAGATTAGGATGTTTATCGGAAGAACGTTTCTCAATTTATAAAAAATTGCGCAAGCTGAAGATATTTTGGTAATTAGATAGCCAATGTGCCTGTTCCAGTTTAACTTGTCATCCAAATACACTCTTAAATATTTCACACTATCACATTGTTTGATGCTTGAACCGGCAAACTTTACGTTAAATTTAAGTGGTGCAGAGCAGTTAGTGACCAATAGAAAATTAGTTTTATTCAAATTTATTGATAATTTATTGATGCAGAGCCATTTTTCAATTTTATGGAATTCCTGGTTGATTTTATTTTGCGAAGATAGAAAACATCCTTATGTGACAATGTTAAAACACTATCATCCGCATATAACGTTACATCAAAATTAGAGCACAGTGCCAAATCATTTATATAAATTAGAAAAAACAAGGGTCCAAGAACACTTCCTTGTGGAACACCAATCTCAACAACATTTTCTTTTGAGTCAAAATTATTAATAGTGACCACTTGTTTCCGGTTGTCAAGATAAGATTTGATTAAATCATGAGCAACCCCCTTATGCCATAATGTTCCAGTTTGTAGAGCAAAATATCATGGTACACAGTATCGAAAGCCTTTGCAAGATCCATAAATATTCCACAAACCACCTGTCTGTCATCAAGTTTTCGTAAAATATATTCGTGAAGTTGGGTGATTGCCAAAGACGTGGAATAATTTTGTAGAAAGCCAAACTGTGTGGGAGAAAAAATATTGTATTTATTCCAAAATTTAATAAGCCTATTTTTAATCACGGTTTCAAAAATTTTGTTGAATGGTGATAATACGGAAATAGGCCTATAATTAGTAAGCTCAGATTTTGGACCGCCTTTGTGAAGAAGAGTAACTCTTGCAACTTTTAACAAATCTGGATATTTACCAGAAATTAACGATGCATTAATTATGCGCGTAAGATGTGGAGAAATTATGCATTTTGACCTTTGTTACGAACTATTGTTCTTGGTTAATAGAAAATCGGTCACCTAATGAAATTAAAAATTAAAAACCCCCAACAGGCTGTTTCGCCGTGTGGCTCTTCAGGGGGAACGCTAAAAACTATAAATGGTAAAATCTAAAACAATAAAACATCAAAGATTGAAACGGCAAAATGATAAAACAATGTAGACTTTCAGGGCGAAGCTCAAGGTTGATTTGCGCGATAGCGTATAAGAACACTGCATCTGAGTGCATCAAACTTTGCAGTGCTGTAAAATACAAAGCAGCGATGGTGAGGGGCAGAAAAAACAACAGTTGTAAGCGCTTGATTACGATTGCAAGACGGGGAACCAGACGAAGACGATGTGAGCGGGTGGGATCGATTGTTTGAAAAAGCATAGTCATTACTTCAGGTTTTTAAGTTTAAATTTGTTTCTGTGGCGGCATTTTGAAATGAGTTCGGATCTTTTGTTTAGAAGAGATTTTTGTCTACCTGCAAAATAAATAGCTTTTCGGCTAAGCAAAGCGGGCATCTTTTGGCACCATTCCAGTACGGCGGGGCGCAGTAAACAATAGACCAAGTTATTAGGGGTTCTATTTTCGCGTCCTTGCAGTTCCACACAGCCTTAGAGAGCTCGGTTGCGTTACGTTTATGTTGCTCCCTAAAAGAATGAGTGTGGTTGTTAAACCTTGCTTTAAATGTTGTTGCGCAGCTTCCGTAGTACACTTTTTCATCTTCGCCGGTGTTTAGAGTGGCTTTGTAGATAACGGAGCTTTCACAACATTTGCCGTTCATCGGGCAGTTTGCCTTAACCCTACAATTGCAATGCTTAGGTGGAGGTAGGCTTTTGACATCTCGGTGGGTGCGCAGGATGCCTTTATTGTGTTGGTTGATGATAGAACCAATGCTGGGGGTGCACGAGTAGCTGACCTTTATGCTTTTCCGGTTAAAAAGTTTATGTAGTTTAGAGTGGGGCGGGAAGTGCTTGTTGACCAACTTTAGGAATTCTTTGCCAATTTTGGTGCTGACTTGTTCGTTATAGGGCGGATTGAACCAAATGACGTTGCGCTTTCTGCTCCGCTTTGCGTTGGTGGGTTGTGGCCTGTAATTAAGCGCAGCCGGGAACCGTGTTTCTTGGAGGACCTCCTCGTATGCTGGGGCAGCTTTGCGGAACTCATCGAGGTCGCATGAATTGGTGCTTATACGATTAGCAATCACGGTGGGAAGGTGTTTCTTGATGCTTGGGGGGTGGTTGGAACGGGCATCAATGTAAAGTGGTTCGCTATTCGGTTTACGGTACGGCCAGTATTTACCAGATTTTAGAACCTGTAAAACTACTTCATTACCATCCTATGTTAAGTATGAAGGGAAACGTATTTATGGGCATGAAGCTATTTCCAATGCAATGAATAACCATTTTTGTAGTATTGGTCTCAAATTATCAAAAATATCTGCTAACTCTACGCGTCATAGGCACCATTGGAGTGACAAAAAAATTTTTGATCAGTGTGTCTTTTCCTCCATATTTTTGGATCCAACTGATGAATACGAAATTAATAAAATCATTGATAATCTTAACGCGATGAAGCCGCCTGGTCTTGTTAGTTTTCCAACTTGGAATACTAACAAGACCAGGCGGCTTCATCGCGTTAAGATTATCGAAAGGACACACTGATCAAAAATTTTTTTGTTACTCCAATGGTGCCTATAACGCGAAGAGTTAGCAGATATTTTTGATAATTTGAAACCAATACTACAAAAATGGTTATTCATTGCATTGGAAATAGCTTCATGCCCATAAATACGTTTCCCTTCATACTTAACATAGGATGGTAATGAAGTAGTTTTACAGGTTTTACGTAAAATGTCATTAATGGTTTTCCAGGTATCAGACATACTACCACTTTCCTTTAGGCGACGTTGGTAATGATATTACGCTAATGATATGATTGTTTACGACACCGAGCAATGCAAGCACGACATGTGCCGGGTGTACACTAACGCTTAGTGCACGAAAAAGGGTAACCGATTATCATTTTTTTCGTCCTTCCAGAATCATCAGGCGCACAACTACGAGAGCCAAAACTAGCTCTAACTAAGCCAACAAAAATCGAAGCTTATATACCGTTAGCTAAGAGAAGGGCTCGGCAAGACAGAACGCGCTCAAGGTCCAGAACTTATTACAAAATCCACGATTACGTAAACCACAGAAGCACCTCGAAGCAAAAAGCGCTCGTCGGTCAGAAGCCAGAACACAATTAGCTAAATTAGCTGGTGAGATGATCAACTGGAAACACGCAGAGCTGGAGTTGAAAAAAATATGGGACCTTCTTCCAAAGTTTATACGGCAATAGGTTTTGGTCGAAATCCAATTAGTTTTGTAATACGACTCGTCGTAGAGTGCCAGAATTCACTCACAAAAAATCTTGCTCAATTTTAACCAAAACTTCATTTATACTCTGTATGGAAAAAGTACACAAGTACACAAATTTCCCACCAAAATGTTATCGATTCTTAAAATGCCGAAGTATTTTTTCACTTATCTTTACGCTAGCTGTATCACTAGTCGAATGAAGAAAACTCAGTCAAGTTTGACAATTTGCCTCGAAAGCAGGCGATTGAGCTTCCTCAGCCCAAACTCAACAAAATTACTGAACTCGATTATGGCTCAAGGTTCGATGTACTGAGGTTGAAGCAGATGCTTTGTATATTAACACTACTTTCTGTTCACAATTTTTGATGGAATTGCAACGACGTTTACGATATTTTTTGACAGCTTTATCAGCAAACATTGCTGATATGTTGCTGCGGAGTTTTTTCTTTAATTTAACTCCGCGTGATGATCACGTAGCGTCCGGAAATCGAACCCCAGACCTCCCGCAGCGATAGTAATGTGCCGAACAACTGAGCTGCTCTTTGGATTTTAAGGTACTGTTTGTTTTTTTGAGCGGAGTTCTTTTTGTAAATTCAACTCCGCTCGAAGATTACGTGTGGAAAGATGACGGAATGTACAGTTACACTGTGCTACAGTGCATGATTGGACATATGAATCACCAGGAAGAACGTATTATTAGTATGACGTCACAAAGATGGCTGACAGGTACCGCCATCAAAAGTGCTCTGCTTGGTTTCAGAAAAATAACGCAACCCCCTCCCTTCAGTAAATTTCTCCGCATCCCTCTGGCCTTGGTCTCTTCTTGAACTTTACTAAACTACTATCGTACTTCTGCAAATACAGTGTAGACCGATTTTATAAGTAAGATTTGGCTTTTTGAAAATTATGACCCCTTTTCCTGTTAGACAATCAAAATCGCCCCCACATGAATGCCATGTCCAACATTTTGCTTGTAGAAAGCAGCCAAGCGATTGCGGATCAGGGGTGTAAATTATCTATGTTGAGCATTGTGGGGGATGATTTTGCAAAATTGACCATTTTTCGATATTGGGGAAGATGATTTAGCAAAATTGAAGAGCTTAGTATTAGAAGTAACTAAGTCACATTTTGCCAAAACTGAGATAATACCAACAATGCTTTTTGCTTGACATACTGAATCTATGCGTGAAATGTTTTTTTGAGATAAATGTGCCTAAGTCCATTTTCCAGCTCAAACCAATAATCCTGCTGTCATGATTTTTGCACGAAAAGTGCCTGAGTCCAACTCTTTTGATAAAAAAGTAGCCTAGTCCAAACCAAGTTGCCCTATCATTAGCTCAAACTTGATTAGCTTTTTGCTAAATCTTAAGATTTTGACAAAATCGTGGTTAGGCACTGTACAGGCGTTTTGATAGCCTGATTGTTCAATAATTGATGATTAGATAATTAAGAGTTTTCAGTAAAAGTGTCAGTTTTTAGGATGTACAACAGTTGGCCAACCTCGCTATCGGTACTAGTGTTCCAGCACGGCGTTGCTATAAATTTGATATCAAGTTTAACTTCAGTGGGTTTCGATCTCGCACTTTTGTATTATTCGACTTCACTCTACACAGGCAATTAGTTTCTTAAGTTTTCATCGAAGACGCCGAATGCACTGCGACACGGTGTAATTTCGCAACTTCGTTTGCGTTTTAAACCTTTGGCAGCAAGTCACTAATTGAACAGGTACACCGGTTGTTGGGATTGGCAACGATTTGAAATCGAATTACACGTGCACTTCGTTTACTGTTTTAGTCTTGATTAGTATGAGTTGGTGAAAAGACGTTATTTTTAAGTTGAGTTTCATTACAGTTGATTTTATTGGAAGTTTTATATCGGAGTCAACCTCGGTGAATTTTTGCTAGTTTTTCCTATTTTATGCATCAAATCTGGTTATATTTTACTTTCAAGAAGTGGTTTATTTGATTTGAGGGAAAGCTAGTGAAGGCTTTGGAGTTCCCCCTGAGCAACGATTTCTTTTGTGTGACGAAGCTCGATTCTACCCGCGATAACACCAGTCACGGACGTAAGGGCGGTTTCGTAACAACTGGGTTGCAAGCAACATTGGTAATGGCCAGTGATTGCGACGAAAACATTTAACTTTTTGGAAGTCCAGGAGGCTATATTTAAATTTCAGAACTTAGAACAATATATGGTTAGCTTAACAGCTTAATGTTCTGATATTTAGACATGCTTGTAGCTTTTGTATTCGCTGCATTATTGAGAAGAGTTGAAATTGAAAGGGGGTGCAATGAAGAGAGTGAAAAACTTCAAATATCTTGGTTCAACAATTAGTGAGGAAGAAGTAAGAAGAATGATCCAAGCAGGTTGCATGGGTTGGAAGAAGATTTCTGGAGTTGTGTGCGACAGAAAGTTGTCAGTAAAAATTAAAAGTAAAATGTACCAAAGTGTTGTTAGACTGGCCAATGGCCATGCTTAACAGAATGGAAACTGTGGCGATGACCGAAAAACAGGTAAAAAGATGGAAGTGGCGAAGTTAAAAATGGTGAGATGGGTATTGGGTGTTACAAGAAAAGACAACATTACGAACGAATAGGCCTATGTGAGAGGGACGGCAAAAATTGCAAAGCTGGTAGACAAACTTCGGGGCACAAGGTTACGTTGGTATGGACACGTGAACAGGAGAGAAGGTTACGTTGGAAAAAGAATGATGGACTTGGCAATACCTAGTAAGAGAGAGGAAGGCCAAAGAGAGCATGGATGGATTTGGTCTGAGAAGTCATGGAGATGGTTGGAGCAAGGGAGAGAGACGAAGTTGACCCAGTCTTATGAAGAAGATTTTCGCACTGTGGCGACCTCAAATCGGGAAAAGCCGAAAGAAAAAGACTAGGTCTGCTGGCAACTGTAGCCTCAGCTATGCAGCATAATTTGTTACCGCACTTTTAGTCAGAATGAAAATCAAATTCTGCAGCAAAAACCAAAAGTTGAGTAATAATGGAGGAGACTGCGAATTTATGAAAATACATTCAATAATAATACAGTAAGCCTTGTCAATATTAGTGTGGTAAATTTGTAGCCTTACCGTACCTGATTTTATCATTAAATTAGCCCTGTCAGATCGCAAAACTTAAAATAATACCAGCTCTGTTTAAAACTCTATGCATTTTCTGAAGTTTTTGATGCACTTTGTGAGGCCCAGGGCACGAACCACAGACCTTTTGCACCGATAGCGATGCCTTAACCACCGAGTCCTAAACGCTTTGATAAAATTTAATTCAGGGATCATGACCCCTTGCCTGATTGTTCCCCCTCCCTATCCCTGGTCTTTGGTTGCTTTCATGCGAGCTTGATTCAAATCAATGTTTAGTTGAAAAAAGATTGAACAATAAACATGCTGTAAATTTTAAGGATTTTCTCATTTTGATAACATTTAATTGGGGTGGCATAACTCCCCTTGCCCTTTTTTTCTCCCCTTTACGCTCTCCGGTCAGGTCCGCCGCCAGCAGAAAATGCTTAGGAGGCAAATTTTTTTACAAGGGGCAAGATATTGGGTAGGCTACACGCGTTTTAAAAACTGACTTTCTTCAGGGGAGCGAATCTCCCGCGCCCCCCCCCCCCCTTCCATCACCACTCCCTGGTTGCGGGCCTGTTTCTGGCACTTGATTTTATTCATACTGTAAGTCCTTCGCTACAACTATTTTTACACAATATTTGGTTTCATATAACAATGCAAAAAGTATCTTATAAACGCACTTTTGAAATAAAAGTGACGAAGTCCACGGTTTGGAATAAAAGTGACAAAGTCCAAACGTTTTGTTTGTTTATTTAAACTTTTAACAAAACTTTTTGATTTATTTACAGGTAATCACAACACTTTGATAAATATCACCGATAGCAGAAAGCATTTGAACACAAAAAATGCAACTGCGGAGTATTTAAATTTGCGTTTAAAATTTTTAAATGCTTCCAACTCAGAAGTGCTATTTTGTGACTTAGTCACTTTTAATTCTAAGCCCTTCAATTTTGTTTTATGTTTTTGAATTTTGGACACTAATTTGATCAATCGATTTTGTTCGATGGCACCCTATTTTCATAGGTCGGTTGTGTTTTTTCCCAGCTCGTGATTGCGTATTGAAGATGCGGATAAACAATACCATAATACACTTGTTTTAAGACGCATGTTGGAGGATAGTTCTGTAGTTTAGACAAAATCCCAGCAACGGTCAGCACTTCCACTATTCACCATTAAAACTTAGCAACCTTTAGGGTGAAAAGTAGGGCGGAAAATTCCACCCCACGATGGATTGCTCCAACTTAGGGTGAAAAATTCTACCCCAAAAAGTTGTATAAAAATTTAAGCACTTCAAGTTCACAGATTTGGTCAATTTTGATGATCGGTATTTTGTTGTACGTTGGTAGTAATTTTGCCGTATGTTTTTTAACTTATGGACACTAATCGGGTCAATCGATTTGGTTGAACTTGCACTCTATTTTTATACGTCGCTGGTACTTTTCCCAGTTCGTGAATGCGTATTGAAGATGCGGATAAGCAATACCAACATACACTTGTTTTAACACACATGTTGGAAAGAAGTTCGGTAGTTCAGACAAAATCCCAGCCGTTGTCAGCACTTCCACGATTTACCATAGAAAATTATCTACTTTTAAGGTTAAAAAGTAGAGTGAAAAACTCTGGAATTGCGTCTTAAATACGGTAGAAACCGCCATTAAAAACCATAAAAATTAAGCAACACTTAGGGTGGAAAATTCCAATACAAAGCGGAATTTTCCAACTTAGGGTGGAAATTTCCACCCCAAAAATTTTTGTATAGTTTTGAGCATTTCAAGTTCATAGGTTTGGTCAAATTTCATACTCGATAGTTTATGCTTTGATAGTATTTTTGCTATATGTTTTGGGCAATTAAGGTGGAGGAGTTGAGAACTTAGGATGAAAAAGATGGAGTTTTAGGGTGGAAAAAATTAAATTCTCACGATGGAAAAGTTGACTTCAAAATCCACCCCTAGATGGACTGTTCCAACTTAAGGTGGAAAATTCCACCCCCATGAACTTGTACATAAACTTGAGCAATTCAAGTTCATAGGTTTGGTCATTTTTCATACTCGATAGTTTGTTATGCATTGGTAGTGGTCATTTTGGATATTTGGGAGGATGTAGGCCTAAATTGGCGATTCAATCGCTAGCATCACCAGATATCGTTTTAGTCCATTCCTTCTGCTCGGTAGCGCACCCAAGATTTGACAAAGAGGGGGGGAGAGGCACAGCTGGGTGTCTGGGAGTGAAACCCCCAGCCGCCAGAGGCTAAGGGGTCTGGGGGCTATGCCCCCAGCTGCCAACGAATTTTTACATAAGAAAACACTCATTTTAGCTCCCTTTTTATCGAAAAAAGGCATGCAGTGAGTAGGGCCTACAGTCACTATGGACAACGCAAAAATATTTTCGCAGCTTATGTCTAAAAGCAGAAGCTTGTCTAAAATAAGTGAAAGGAGGCTGCAACCATTATTAGTTTGAGATAGACTGAAAGTTAAGTTTTAGCACATTATTAAAGGGCCAAAGGGGGGCATGGCACCGTGCCCCCCTGCGTACGCCTATGCTTCTGCTGCATATTACCGTAATTCACACACTTTCTCTAAACTTTTCATTTTTCAATCACTAAATTTTCCTAAATTGTCACACCAATGCACGAATAAAAATTAATTATCTGACATAACAAAGGGCAGTATCGCCTATTCATCGGTAATAATAGCCGTATTAACGAAAAATGCTGCCGACAGAACTGTTGCGCTACACTATCCGCATAATTAGCACTCATGCGTCTTTGTTGGGTAGACTTGACTTACTATACGCCTACGTGGTATGGGGAATTTTCCACTTCCGTGAAAATATTGGGGGGAGTGCTGCCGTATTATTGGGGGGATACATCCCCCCTGGATTTGCACCCATGCTGCTATCCTTTCTCTGTTTCGGTATGCAGGCTGGAGGCATCTATTTGGCTTGTAAAGTCGTGGGTCTTGATATTTTTGTCACACTCGAAAGATTTTTGTTTTTAAGCAAGTAACCATATTTTTTGCAAGGTGCTGAACAAATTTTATCTGTTTCTTTGAATCAGATCTTTAAATAATTTTATTTGCAGATGGCTAACTACAGCCAATGAATACCCGAGACTACTATTGCTTGGAAAGAATATGACGAAAGCACATTAAGCCAGGTTGTATCGAATCACCTCATCGTCGTGCATTGTTTCAGATTACGCACCAATGATTTTCAAAATTTATTGAATTGCTCGGACTCCTGAACAGGGAGTCGAACCTAACCCGAGTTTTATAAACCGGTTTTACGCTATTTTTGTCGAACTTTAACCGAGCCCGAACCGTATTTTTCGAAATCGCAAAGAGCGAACCGGAACTGAACCGAATAATGTGAGTATTTGCGAACCTTAATCGATTGAAAAAGCGGCTCGCTCCGTGAAGTCACTCGCGTCACTTGGAAACTGGTTCGAATTGAAAATAATAGTCACTTAAGCAAATAATCTATGCATGGTGAAGAAGTCTTTTACGTTTGATATACCCGGTCCCGTAGTACACGCGTAACAGACTAAACAAAGCGCTTTAACACTAATTTAACGCTACCTATGGGTTGAATAGGCTGCCGGTGTCAGAGCATAGTAACAATTTAATTATCGCGAAATTGGCTTTATTAGGCTACATGTATTTTATGCAATACATTGGCCAGTCAATGCGAAGAAAAATTGCTTCGGACCGGTAGCCGACGTTTTTTTTTTAAATTGGGTTAGGCTACTAAAATTAGGCCTATACCATTTTTTACTGCCAACCTGAACTTTATAAACTGGTTTTGAAATATTTTTACTAAAGCGAACCCAAACCGAAGCGTTTCAATTTATCTGAATCTTAACCGGAACTGAACCGAAATTTGAAACCGCTGTTGAACCCAAACCAAACCTGACAAATTAAACGGTTCGATTCCCTGCTCCTGACGCAGTGGCGGATTAAGGGGGGGCGGAGCGGGCTGAAGCTCGGGGCCCCACAAATTCACATTTTTCTAAAAGTTTTTTTTTGACAAAAAATATTTTCGAATTTTAAAAGATCTTCACTTGCAGAAACTACCAAAGTTTTTAAAATTTTGGTG
The DNA here is from genome assembly GCA_964006365.1 of Trididemnum miniatum. Taxonomy (NCBI): domain Eukaryota; kingdom Metazoa; phylum Chordata; class Ascidiacea; order Aplousobranchia; family Didemnidae; genus Trididemnum; species Trididemnum miniatum. Next base: position 11,259,661 of record OZ023236.1, on the reverse strand, counting down.
CTGAGGGGTTGGGGCCTTGGGGGTAAATGTCATATGTTGATAGTTAACTCAATATTATTATTTATACGCAAAAATCTTCTCAAAGTAAGAGTCGCAGTTGTTATCAGCTAACATTATTGCTTTGTAGGTCGCGGACAGCAATTTTTTCAAAAAAAGTTATCCGCTTTTTACCGATTCAAACGTCACACTAAAGAATAAGATAAATGTTATTTCAGGTAGTAATGAGCAAACGATAACACTTAATTGCCCCTTGCCAGCAAGAGTGCCAGACTACAGTTGAAGTTATACTAGCAGAAAATGTTTAATGTCACTGAAGAATCTAACGTTAAAAGTTATTGCACCATCGTACAACGGTAAGCTAGCTACAACATCTAGGCTTCATAGCTTTACACTGCAGAACAGACATAGGCAAACTACAGCCCGCGCGCCAGATCCGGCCCACCGGTCATTTTATTCTGGCCCGCCGGCACTTAAACTCCCACCGTGAATTGAGAGGAAGACCTATTTTTCTTTAAAAATCATGGATGGCAGTGATTTTCAACAAAATAAGCCTCAGCGGTGCAAAATTGGAATAAAAAACGAGGTGAAAACCTTTCATGTTGGAAATCACATTCGTAGTGGACCGTGATCTCTAAAAAAAGTCTTCACCTTGTTTTCCAATCAGCGTGCGGCCCGCGGCTTCAACAATTTTTGCAAATCTGGCCCTTCGTGTGAAAAGCTTGCCCACCCCTGATCTAGGATAAGTGGTAGTTCCAGCTTTAATGTGAAAGAATCAACTCTATTGCCGAGAGCAGTAGCATAGTATAGTTTGGTTTTTATAAATAAGGCATAGCTATATTTCAAAACAGGACAAAAACAGTGGCGGCGCTAGCTTCACGCTAGTGATAGGAAAAAACAGCGGCACTGACGCTAGCGAATTACCAGCATAACGGGTAGCGACGCTAGTGCCCAGCTCTGCCTATACAGTACATTAATAATATGATTCATGACTGTTATTAGTTGATCAGTCGCTTTATTTCTTGATTGTTTTGAGTAAAAGATAAAGCCATCTAGGCTTATGCATTTCCATTGAATCGATTTACAAGAGATTTTTTTTATTTTTTATTTCAAGGCTGGTAAAACAATGCAGGCTAATACGAATGAAAATATTTCAGCACACACACTACCAGTCTAGGAAACACCGAAGAACCCGAAAGTTATCTAGTCAGGTGCTTCCTCTTCGTTTTGAGTAATTCGTAAAAGAGTCAAACTAGAAGCAAACACAGAACAAAAAAAAAAAAAAAAAAAAAAAAGACGAAAAGCAGCAAAAAAGTTGGAAAAGCTACGTACAAAATGAAGAAAATACAAAACAAATATGTTGTTTAGTTCTTTACAACGGTCAAGCGAAGGTACAATACTTTAAAATAACAATTCACGTCAAAAAAGTTGCATGAGAAACAAAAAGACAAACAAATTATTCACAATAACATAAGCACTGAAGGTCACAGGCAAATACCAAGGTGAGCTTTGCGAGCATCGCGCCGAAGGTGCTGAGCGCAGAAAATTTGATTTCCAAGGTTCGTTATCATGCTTATTTTTTTTAAATAGTTTGAGTCTGAAATTTTCTATTAAATTAAATCAATTCGGTTGTGGAAGCTAGTATTTGTCAATTAAAAAATTTTTGTAATACTTTTTGAAAGAAAACCAGCTGCAGTTTTTAATTGAATTATCAATTTCCTTCCATAAGCTAGATCCCCTATGTAATATTAATTCTTTTCCTATCGTTTTCTTAACACGAGGCTTAAAGTACACAAGATTTTTTGTTTGTCTTGTCGAGTAATTATGAACAGCATTAATTTTTGCAAAGCGATCATAGAAAGATTTTGGAAGTTTTCCACCGTGGAGTTGATACATGATTTTTGTGAGTTCCAATTTGTAAACATCAGTCAATTTTAGAAGTTTTAGTTTTTTGTATAGGGGTGTTACCGAGCAAAACTTGCTGCTAAAAGTAATTGTTCGAATAATATTGTTTAATCTGAGATTCAGTTCTTGTAGCCGGGTTTTGGCAGCATTTCCCCAGACAGCAATGCCGTATTGAACTTTAGACTGGACTAGACTGTGGTAAAGCATTCTGATTACGTCAGGTGGAACCAATTTTCTAAGTCGATAAAACAGACCAGAGTATCGTGCAAGCTGAAGTGACAATTGATGAATGTGGGTAGACCAATTCAAATTTTCATCAACAAAAATTCCCAGATATTTCACTGTTTGCTGCCGTTTTAGGACGTGGGAGTTTAAGGACAATTGTAGGTCAGCAGTACATGATACACTGGGCCGTTTATTGATGAGCATATAATGACTTTTTTGACGGTTTAAGGATAATTTTTTTTTTTTAACCAATGGTCAATGTTTTGAAGCTCTTCGTTAACCCTGTTCGTTAACTTCGTTAATTTACCGAATCTTTGTTTATCATACAAGATTATAAGAAAAAAAAACTTTTTTTGAATTAATTTTCTATTTTTATCCTCCATTCACGAGAAAGCGAGTTGTATCGCTATATGTCATATTAGATATCCTCACTCGCTTGGGAGTTAACTTTTCTGAGGTTCTTCTTCTTTTGCTGCTTGTTCAAGCCACCACGCAGCGACAAATATCGTGAAGTACCTTATCCAAGGGCACAACATGTCGAGGGTAGGAGTTGAACCACGACCTTTTGATTCATTATGGTCGCCATAAAAACGGCGCTCCAGACCGTTCGGTCACGCTGCCGACGTAACTAAGAACGATTTTTAAATGATTCAATTTTTTTGGTTCGTTCATTATATACGTACCGTACGCGTAAAAACGATTGTAAAATTAAACGAAGGAAAATATGAACCCATTAAACCGATTGGGTAAATCGATGTAATGGAAATGCACTAATTGTTTTTGACTAAGAATAATATATTTGATCTTACTCAGTAGGACTCAAAGGCTGTAATTGAGCGTGCTAAAGAAAGCACAAGAAGTTTATACTGGTCTTTTTACGCTACTGATCAATATTGGTATTGTTTTGTTTTTTGAGGCTGTTCTTTCGGTTTATTGTTCTTTTCGTTTTATATGGTATAAGCTTTCGCTGAACTTGTGAAAGAGGGCCCCATTATTAAATTAGCCCAGGGCCCCACGTACTGTTAATCCGCCCCTGTCCTGACGGCCCTAACAATATGTTGCATTTACGAGATCTTCTAGATTTTGGCCTAAAAACACAATTTTGATGGAACAAATTTATGGGGTGCGGTTTCGAAAAACTATACGTTAGGGGAGAAATTTGCAAGGGACATATTAATATTTAGACTATCAGGCTCTTTCATTGGGTACCGTTGTTTGGGGCCAGTAGCCTGCTAAAAATAGGGTGCAATCTAGAAAAGAGATGAAGTCGAGACGTCCAGGTAAAACAATGCAAAAAAGAGTCTTTACAGTCTGGAATGAGTTTAGCCTGGATTGGCGGTGCTTAGCAAAGCTGACGAGACTTTTGTTATAGTATACGTTAGGGGTGTTCAAAAAAGACCGACTTCCGAAATTTTGACCTGATCGCAGCTCAACCAGTTCATTTGACCTAAAATATGGCATAGAAAAAAAAAATTTTTGAAATCGGACCAATTTCACCACTTGCGCATCGGCCTTAAAGATATCTATGGTAAATGCAAAGAACTTGGGGATTCCCCAAATGTGAAACTTTGGTTTTTAGTGTTCTCTAGTTATTGGGGTGGCGTGCATTCCAAATTTTTTGCTTACGTGTATTTACCCTACATGACCTTGACAGTTTGTGATGTCATGCGGCATGACGTCATAAATGATGAAAAAGTATTTCATTGCGCAAATGATTGCTTTTAAGTGCTAAATGTTTATTCTGCGGTGCTATGCCAAAGTTTTTCATGATTGTCCATTATTCTGATCAATAGCGATTTTATCGTTGACGTAATTGGAAGGTATGAAGGTTGTTGATGTTGTTCAACAACTTGCGGTAAACTCTCATGTTGCTTGCCACTGTCTGTTAGTATAGCAGCGTAATCGCTGTGCAGCTTAACATCTTTTTCTGCTGCATTATTTACCACCTTCACAGAGCAAACAAAGTCTTAGGCAGTTCTGTAAGATTCAAAAGCATGCCACGTGAGGGAAGGACTGCCGAGCCAACTATAGTTTGATGATTGATTGATTTCTTCATTGTTATCCTCCTGTCACGAGAAAGCGACGGAGGCGCTATGCATAGGACGAATCCAGACTCGCTGAGGAGTTGCCCTTGTTTCAGAGTTTTCCGCTTGAATTTTTGCTTCTGACTTTTTCAATTTGCTGCTTGTTAGATTCCACCAAGCAGACATAATTGTCATAAAGCACTTTATTTAAGGACGTAACAACGAGGCCTGGGTGGTAGTTAAACCATCAACCTTGCGATCATGGCCGTGGTAAAAACGACGCTCCGAACCACTCGGCCACGTTCACATTTAACAGTTGAACAACAGCCCTAACTCCGGCCGAATCATATCGTGAAGCTCGGTTGCATGATCAATCGTAATTGCCCTTGAACAGCCAGGTATGCCTCGGCGAAATTCATCTAAACGAGGGGCGAGATGTTTCTTGTAAACTTTTTGCATTAATTTTCTTTTTTTTGTTTGTCAACTCTGAATAATCGCTGAACGAGGCAAAAACCACAGTTTCTTCAGTCAAGAAACATTGGAGTTTTGCAAGCTCTTTGAATGCTCTTTCAGCAAATGTTGAAGCAAAGTTTTTGTACGGGATCATGTTCTGTAAGAACGTTAAATCTTTAAATGCAGCATCTGTTCCGACGCTGGGTTTCAGGAACATAAAATAGGGTCAAAAATTCATTAATTTGTGTCAGTTTTTCCACTAAGTCTTCGCTGTAGTTTCAGCTTGGCTGAAATCCAGCGTCGGAACAGATGCTGCATTTAAAGATTTAACATTCTTACATGACATGATCACATACAAAAACTTTGCTCCAACATCTGCTGAAAGAGCATTCAAAGAGCTTGCGAAACTCGAATGTTTCTTGAGTGAAGAAACTGTGGTTTTTGCCTTGTTCAGCAATTATTCTGAGTCGACAAACAAAAAAAAAAGAAAATTAATGGAATAAGTTTACAAGAAACATCTCGGCCCTCGCTTAGATTATTTTCGCCGAAACATATCTGGCTGCTGCAAGGGCAATTACGATTGATCATGCAACTGAGCTTCACGATATGATTCGACCAGAGTCATGACTGTTGTTACAAAAGTTAAATGCAAACTATAGTTGGCTCGGCAGTCCTTCCCTCACGTGGCATAACTTTTGAATCTTACAGAACTGCGTAGGACTTTGTTTGCTCTGTGAAGGTGGTAAATAATGCAGCAGAAAAAGATGTTAAGCTGCGCAGCGATTACGCTGCTATACTAACAGACAGTGGCAAGCAACATGAGAGTTTACCGCAAGTTGTTGAACAACATCAACAACCTTCATACCTTCCAATTACGTCAACGATAAAATCGCTATTGATCAGAATAATGGACAATCATGAAAAACTTTGGCATAGCACCGCAGAATAAACATTTAGCACTTAAAAGCAATCATTTGCGCAATGAAATACTTTTTCATCATTTATGACGTCATGCCGCATGACATCACAAACTGTCAAGGTCATGTAGGGTAAATACACGTAAGCAAAAAATTTGGAATGCACGCCACCCCAATAACTAGAGAACACCAAAATCCAAAGTTTCACATACGACGCCCCATACAAATTGTTAAAAAGGTTTTTGTGAAACACTTCAGTGCTTGGATGAATCCAACAAACGTAGCGTTGAATGTATATACTCAAAAACTCCGGCATTTTATCATAAATATTAATTAATCAATCATTTTAACAAAAGCATTTGCTGGATGAATCTCAATTTCTTCCAAATCACGTTAATACGTCGAGTCTTGCTCCGTAGAGCGTCGTTAAGATCATTCTTTAGCAGTTCAAGCCAAGATGCCCGATGCTTGAAAGCAGAAAGCGCTTTCTGGAATTCTGTAGATAACCACAACCGTTCTTGTAAAGGATACACAGGGCTCATGACGCGATGCGTTAATGACAGGAAAGTGCAAGACTACAATACAGAAGCTGACAGAAGTCGAGTAGATGCTACAATTAGGGGGTACATTTGCAATGGATGCAAAAATTAAATTGTAACAAACCAATATTGTTACAGGTAAAACTTGAAGGTGTTGAGTGATTTATAGTTTTAGGCGTGAAAATTAATCATGTTTTGATGAATACATCATCTATTTGTGGCAGAACGACAGTGAGGATTATGCATAAAAACATCGTTTTTCTAAAATAGCTTTTTCCTGGTTGAGACAGCACTAATAAATGTATTACAACCAGAAAAAAAACCCTGTGTTTCTGAATTGTTTGGATCAAAAATTTCTTTCCTTGCTTTTGTGCTTTTTGAAATACAGGATTTTTTTTCGTTTCTGACCTTCCCAAAATCTTCAGCTACCTCCCGGAGTGCAAGGACGAAAAACTTTTGAAAAAAAATACAGCACTGTACTTAGGTCTTGATTTGCACCCTGCAAATTCTATAAAGTTAAGACTTTTTACGCAAAAAGTGGAAAAGGTTGGACAGTACGGACATTGGACACTCTAACAAGCAACCGATAAGCTGTTACGTACAAAGTAATTTTCATCAAAAAGAAAATAGGCCTACAATGCATAACACCAACCAGCTTATTATGAAACTGCGGAAAATTTATTTCAAAGGCAGTGATTTTCAAGATAATAACAAAACTACCATCCATTTAATTGCGTACTGGATAGTAATGTACTTGTATCTTCAAAGAGTTCAGCACTTGGAAAGATGCATTTGCTTATCAAGGAGTACTTGTGAACTATTTCAAAAAACTAATGGTGAAAGCGATAGAAATATTTATTCTTCTGCATGAAAAATCTTTCACAAAACATCCACCATAGCATCTTGAATTCGAAGGAGAAGTTGCTGACCCTCAGAATCGGAAAACACCTGAAATATTTAGTAAAATACTTCACTGGTTTCACAACCAAAGCCAGGCACCAAGTAGTAAACAAATCAAGGGCAGGTCCCAAGAAGCATCATCCCCCCTTCAAAAGATCCATGACAGTAAACACCAAACAGTCTCAAGTACTGCTCGCCAAACAGTATGAGTACGAGATAAGGTCCAATGTTTAATTGCCCAGGTACATCACAAGACCAAGGTGTACTGTACAGTACACCGTAGCAGTGTGGCAAGCTACTGCATCACGTTCGACGTTTATGAGTAAAAACTTAGTACCATTCACGCACTTAAAACACTCGCACTAATTCAAACGCATAGCACTAATTACAATTTCACCTCATAGAGTTTTTTATCTTCATCTGCCAACACATTTGCTAACTTCGCACACTGATCATTGCGCCCTCCAGTGTCTAATATAACATTTAATAAAAGATTACACAAAGACGGAATGTAAATTCTTCTCAAGAGCTCCATCTGACGGAGACGGCAATCATTCTCTTCGGATGTTTCCATCTAAAAAATGCAATTACAGAACAAATTTCAGTACTACATTTGACTCAATAATCTGTAAACTTACTAAAACAACAACAGCAATAAGATCTAAAATTCATAAAATGCAGGAACTTGAAAAGTAGAGCGTTTCATAGATAAACATAAAAGTATCTAACAGACAAAGCATTTTTTTAAACTACTAGCGGCACTAATCAGTATGTAATGACACGGGCAGTTTTTACAAAAGTTATACACTTGTAAATTTTTTATTATGTAAAAAAAAGCAAAAACTAAAATTCAACAACGCAAAAAAACACTGTTCTTTGAAGATTTCCAGAAAAAACTAATATTCTCCTAAAACTAATAAAACAACCTATAAAACTTCTCGTTTAAATATAAAACTACACGAAGTTGAAATATACAGTCTAGAATTTAAAGTGTCTACGTAGATACAAATAGCGATTGGAATACCTAATTACCAATCCTTAAGAAAGGTAAACGGCTAATCACATCGTCACTGAAGGACCTTTTTAGCGATATTAACTTTACACATATTTCATGTTTACATAATCAAACGGACGTGCTGCCATGATAAGTTTGGAACTATCTAAAGCTCAGTAATGATTAACTGTTAAGATCATTAAGTGGTAAATGTGTGTTATTAAGCCATGATAAATGACTACCTCTCTCGTATCTGTAAGCCATCCGCCGCTTGGAAACAGCAAAACGTTATAGATCTTATTGGAAACGTCATCTGACAAGTACTCTAACATTTCTTTCCATCTTTCTATCTCTTCTTGTCGAGTTTTTTGTCTGAAAAATCAAAAATTATACACAAATGAAGAAAAAAAACTTCTCTCGTCGTAATAAGACGAGACAGGGAAGAAAATATCACGAAAAAGGTTAATTTTCACTAAGCACCTTCACGACCGTTTCCAAAAAATCTTCTAAGAAAACACCTGAATATCAATTTATACGCACGGAACTAAAGGTTTTAGCACATTGAGTAGGCTCATTTAATCACATAGGTTCTGCCTCAAAAACTCTATTTTCGTATTTCGACGACGAATATGGAAAGACTAAAAACCAAATCTTGATTATACTCCCGTTACTATGTCGAAGCAAGTAACGAGTGACAGGACCCATCTACGCGGCTTAGCGCCAGGACGACACAAGTACACAGGACCGAAGAAACGTCGCAACGGTGGCGAGCCGTTGGCGATACTGTGCCTATTTGACCAGCACGGGAATCGAACTCCAGATCTCCCGCACCGACAGTATTTCAACAAATATAGAAAGACTAGTATATCTAAATTGTGTGATGGACAAAACTTTGAAAATTTTACGTTCCCACAACCTTATATCAATGTTTAAATTGTTTATACCACGTTAGCCCTGAGGCACGTAGCGACCATTCTGCAATTGCCTATGGCCACAAAATTATGCAGGAGACTCCAAAATGTGGACAATCACAGATGATACGGTCAAAAATTTGTTCCTTAACTCTCACGTGCTTCGGAAAATAAGATTTACTCGATTCAATTTACCTGTGTTCATCTGCAACTACATCTGACATGCTGATGTTGGTGAAAGTCGACGAACGATTAGCTGATTTGTACGGGCATGGCTTGTTGTGGTAATGTTTAAACCAATCAGAAAAGGCGCTTTGAGCCAGCAAGAAAGCCTAAGAATAAATGCAATTACTAATGAATATATTTAGGCTTTTTGGTGCCACTTACTTGCATGCAAAAATGTTCTCTCTCGGCATTTTCGGTCTCGGCAGGCAACGGAACATCTTTGTCAGCCTGCGTGAAAGCAATTTTTCCTCCCATTAAAAATGTCAGCTTACACAACAAGTATGTAAAACTACTAGATATTCGGGCAACATATGATTAATGACGAATGCTTCCAACGGATATATGTTTTATCAGGACAAGCAGTTTTCGATTGCATATCGCAAGCTAATAGTCACAAAATTTCGCTTCTAAACGACCGTGACCTTTCCCCGAAGGAAAGCATGCACAAAAATCTTAATTTAGAAAGAAGTTTCCCAAAGTTACTCTAGGCTACGTTAGTTAATTACGTAAACAAAAAAAATTCAAGTGTGCAAAAGCGTTCACCTTTCCAACTTGGAATGTCCAAATTCAACGAAGTCCACGAAAAAAAAACTGATTATTTTTTTTTTCAATCACTAAGTTTAAAAAATTCACCTTCAACAGCTAACACGTACATTGGCAGCGAATAGCAAAAAAGCATTATACAATAACAAAAAGTGGTGAGAGCACCCGGTGCAGTCCACAAAAACTACAGTTATTAGCGAGAGCTACGAACTCAACGACCTCTAACCACTATTTTTCCAACACATCACTCGTATTTGCAAGTGGGTTTATTACCAATGGAAAGAACAAAGACTGGCTGTTTTTACGTTCAGCTATTCTTAGTGCTAAGCAGTAGAATAAACCACTATACAGCTGCTGTCATAACAGCACGCAGGAGCCGCCACTTACCATAGCATACCATTCCCTGTGAATTACTTTGATGGAATCGTTCGGAATCATCTGCAAGGCTTGACGCGCAGTGTTGTGTTTCTTCGATGCTAAAAAAATGGCGTTAAAATGTAGCTTTCTTAATGTCAGTTTTGGTAAAAACTAGAATTAGCACTCCACCATAATCTGCAAACCAACGACGGAAGAAAACGTACGCCTATGAAATGGTTTGCTTCGCTATGACCAAATTTATCAAGCCTGTCGCACCACAACAATGAATAAACGTACTAAATATCTGAGCGTACAGCATTTTCATACATTTTATTTCAATAACAGCAGAAAAAAACAAAGTTGACGAAGAAAAATGAACAAAAGTCAACCAAACATCAAAAATTTTGCATCATCAAGCTAGTTTCGACACCTGCTTAAAAGTCGCTAATCATTTTGCCGATAACCAAAATAGGATTTGCAATTTCAGAAACGCTGCATAATTTAATCTGGCAGTATCATATTTTTTTAGTAGCATCCTCCTATCGCAAGAAAGGTTCCTAGTTGCCATAGAGCTCACTTAGAGGAGTTGCCGTGCATTTGTATGCCACGCTAAGATGAGGTACATCCCGTTAAGTACCTTTATCGAGAGTACACTAAGAAAACTTGCGGGCTAGTTCTCCACATTATCGTTTGATAGAGAAGCAAGAAAGCTAAGAATGCAAGTCTTTCAAATCTTTGGTTTGACCAGACTAGGAATTGAATCTACGTTTATCGCACCAAGGACAAACTCTCTATCCACCCGACCTTCTAAACGACTAGCAAAGGGCAAAAATAGTTCGTTCAGAAACCTCAAGCTCAATTTCAACAGAAGAATTTGGGCTCGTGAAATGTAAAACGGCAGGAAAAATCGAAACTTACCTAGAAAATGCCTGATTACTGCATTGCTTTGTTTCAGTGCTTCAGCTCTCTGCGAAGGATCAAATACCAGCCACTCCAGTGCTTCAATCTTACGGCGATCGTCGGGAGTCAATGGCTGGTCTAAAACCGAAATATCCGACATGGATATATCCGCGTCCATGGAAAACGAATCCGCATCTCCACTAGCTCGTATCCGTTCCACAACGTTCTTTGTAATTGCACGAATATCCAAACCTAATAAAACGAAATTGCAATAGCCAAGAACTTTTTTTTTAATCGGCCAGTTAGCTTAGTCGTTAAGCACATAGCAATCGGTGGGGGAAGTCTGGGGTTCGAATCGTGGAGAGGTCAAGGACACAGCGTCGCCAACGGCTCGTCACCGCTGCTACGGGCCCGGGCACTTGTTAAACGCTTCGACATAACACCGCTAGTATAATGAAAAAAAATTTTTTTTAAAGAACTTTTTTTAAAGCGTTTTACAGACCCGATTTGGTGCCTGAAAATAAAAACCAGGCCTCTAGAATCAGAAAAAATTATGTAAAACCAACTTTTAACGTTTTATTTTGGGTTTGGACAGAATTATTTTGGGAACCTAACATTTTACTGAAAGAATATGAATAACCTGTCGGTTTTTTTGCGGTGCAATGTTGTTGAAATATCATCTCAATGCTGAAATAGTATTTCAATTCTATCTTTCCGATTTATCCGAAGATCACTGATTCCCGCGGAAATTAAGACCTAAGGCTGTGTATGCTGGAACTGGTCATTGCGATTGAAATTTTTCATAAAAAAAAAAAAAAAAAAAAAAATCAAAAAACTTACGCCGGTGATACGCCGAAGCGCGTAATGACTAGCGGGGCCCACTTCCGCGGCCCGAGCAGCACAGCTCTAAAGAAAAGTCGCAGCGGTTGTGAGTCGTTGGCGACACCGTGACCTATCTGCCGGCCCGGGAATCGAGCCCCAAACCCCTGCACCGATAGCAATATGCTTCACAACTGAGCAATGTGGCCGAAGTGCATTAATTCATGTACGCAAGTGAACAATTGGTATCCTTAAAACTCTATTTGCTGATCTGCTAGTTCCGTGCTGGTAACTGCATGGATAAGAAATCTAACCTCGGTGATGATCAAATTCAAAAGATATGTTGCCTAAACAAAAATGTAACTTTGCTATTACTTAATAGAGCGGAAAAGCAGTCTAGTTGAATTATTGGAAAGAATTTGATCAAATGTGAAACTCAGCCTCTTTCTAATTTAATATACAAGTCATCGACCATCTATTTTAGTGTATAACATCAATGTTTGCATCTAATTATAGTCATGGTTTCATATTTCTTTGCAAGCCTTTGTTTGTGAGTACTGTAATACAGAAAAACATTAACATATCTCAAACAACATCCGCAACGAAGGTTAAGACTGTTTACAAATAATTTCGTCACTAATCCGCAAAGCGCTGTGCAAAGCAGATTTTCATGTTTACCAGCATTGATCTAACAAACAACACATTTTAACAAATTAAAAGGTCCTGGGATCCATACTTGCGTAGCGCAGACATTTTTAGAATAGCCTAAATCAACGTATGATCTCTTATGGCGTGATTTTGGAAAAACGCGCCGCTAAATTTGGCAAGTAACGCTTAACCAAGGAGAAAAAGGCTGTGTACAAACGCATGAATGACTCGAACGAGGGATTATACAGAAGTGAATTCGATGAATTCTGATAATAAAACCAGATAAATTGTTGCGAAGATGAAGTGTGCAGGTGTTATGAAGTGATCCATAACGACAGAACGAAAATTCAGCTTTTGACCACTAAAATAACTAGAGCTACAAGAATATAATTACCACGTAAAACAAACGTCATTTTTTACACTACAAAACCTTTTTGGTTATAAAATCCCAATACAAAATTACCTGCTTCTTCGGCCAAGCTCACGTATTTTCTACGCAAATCAGAATCAGTGATAGTTTCCAAGAAGGAGGCGTAACAGGAAAGCTGTGCTTCCGGCGGAAGTGACGCAGTATATACCGCCACCAAGTGGCCACATCTTTCATCTTCGATGAGCAATTTGACGTAAGCTTCCAAAATGGCGGCAGATTTTGAGGACTGCGGAAGAAATGATAAAAAATAGAAAATTTTGATGTCAAACATTTTTCTATTCCGAAATTATCAATTCAACAATCAACTGAAATGAGTCAAAGGAATTAGCATGTAAATTGCGATCAAGTAACGGTCAACTTCTAATGATTTAGTCGTGAGTCAATGCCACTAGGTTCGCGGTATTTCGATGCGAAACGATTAAGTTTCTGACCTAAACTTAAACTGTTCAGGTAGTTAGCTTTTTGGAAAACCTTTTAGAAGGCTTCGGGAAAATGTGGATCGAAGATGAAAAACTTGATTTGAACTCTGGCTATTATTTTAAGCAAAAAATGTTTTCTAATCCGAATGCATTACGCGCAAAGTAACACTGATGATTGCAAGGCAATAATTCAATAAATAATGATGTCATAAACAAGTTAACAGCCGACGCATGACACATAGTGTTTATACAAAGCTTTAAATCGCAAAAAATACTGATCTTAAAGTTGTTTATTATTTCATTTATACTTGACGCATCACATAAGACTTTCTACGCTGCTTTAGTGATATTTTTCTGTCAGAAATCAATAAAAAATACCTCTTCTAGACAAAGGAACTCCAATCTTATCAATGTACACAAACAAAACTTAAAATATCTCACCACTGGAGAAGTAAATCACAATTTAAAATCCTTTTTGAAAAAATTTATTTTTGGAATGAACGGTTCTAAGGAAATGTTTGTTACTGAAAAACTGGAAATTGGTAAAAAACATTTTCTTGTAACGAAATCATGTCTTATCTAAATTCTAAACACAAAGTAATTCCGTAAAAAATATCTATTTTTATTTCAATTTTGAAAAAGCGTCAAATTAAAGTTATAATCAAAAATTTAATAACTTGAGAGTAAGAAATGCTAGAATAAATTTTTAATACGAAAAAAAGCAGGTGCAACAAAATTTTAATTCTATTTATTAAAAATAACTGGGATTTGCGTAGCTTTGCGCATTAGTGGGTCAAAACCCTTGATGCAGAGGTTAGCTAAAAATAAATCTTCGATTAAAATTTGTCAAGCAAAAAAAGAGTTCTTAAGCATTCGCTTTTTGCGATCTTGACACAGATTAAAAAGAAAAGTTATAAATATATAGCGATTTTATAAATTACCAAATACAAATTATTACGTGAAAAAAAAATACATATATATATTGCTATCTGCTGCAGTAAACCAATAGATGCATCAAATTAAAAATCAAATCTTCATTATAGTCGCCTTATTACGCCGAAGCGTGTAACGAGCGGCGGGGCCCATCTCCGCGGCTTATCGTATGGGCAACACAACTCCGAAGAAGTGTCGCAGCAGTGGCGAGCCGTTGGAATCACTTTTGCAAGTTTACATCAAAAAATTGGTCGTTTTCGCATCAAACTGATCACATTCACTCGTTTTTTCAAACATCGAAAACTTTTTTCCGGGAAGATTCACTCAACTATATCCCTACTCAGCGCCATGCTCCATCCCTCCGATCTGTTTTTAGATTAATTAATTTTCTTCATTTTTTATCCTTCTGTCGTCAGAAAGCGACGGAGGCGCCATACAGAGAACAAATCCAGACTCGCTTAGGAGTTGCCTTTGTTTCCCGCACAAGTTTTGCTTCTTCTTTGATTTATTTGCTGCTTGTTAGATCCACCAAACAGGAATAATTATCGTGAAGCATCTTATCCAAGGACGCAACAACGAACTAGGGTGGGATTTGAGCCATCATCAACCTTGCAATCATGGCCGTCGTAAAACAACTCTTCAAACCGCTCAGCAACGCCGCCGATATTACCACAATTTTACCGGAAAACAAGATGATTTATGAAGTATTGTAACACTAAAGGAAAATTAAGGAAAATGATTGAGAATTTTTTTTCAATTTTAGCTCCCTACACGCATATTTAAGGAAATTGAAATCTACTAAAAAAGCAAAATATTGACGAAGAAAAACTTTTTGAGGTCAATTTCACCCCAGTCCATACACTACCTGCAAATCCACTACTAGCAGGTCAATGCCCCACTATCCTTCCACCAATCACGTGCTAGCAAGCAAGTCAGATTATTATTCATAATTTGGACGAACATCGATATTCTAACATAAAAATACAGACATTTAAGTACTCACGTCAAGTGGTATTCCAAGTGTACGAAGAAGTAGCAAAAGATGGGCAAAAAAACGGAGTAGGTGCTCACTTATGGAAGTGGCATTGAGCCAAGACACCATTTGATCCAACAAGCCCTCAATGTCATTGAGAATAATACAGCGTTGTATGAAATGATGATATGCTTTCGCGCCGACCGAAATAGCCTAAAAATGAATTTTATATTTTGAAAATTTACTGTTTTTTTCTATGTAACCGTCGAATATATGGCGCCCATCAGGTGCAATAATAACAAAGCAAAATCAGACTCTTAACCCAAGTGGTATTTTAAAGCAACTTATCCCATAAGATTGCCAAAAGAAGCATTTAAAAAAATTATTTTGTGCTTTTTTAAAAATTGCAAGCACAACTTATTATTCATAGCAAGTATCCAAGCAATAATAATCTCTAAGTAAATGTAATAAATCAAATCTTCATTAGACTCGCGGTATTACGCCAAATCATGTAATAAGTGGCGAGTTCCATTTTCGCGGCTTAGCGTCTGGGCAACACCGCTTCGAAGAAACGTCGCATCGGTGGCGGGCCGTTGGAGACAATTAGCTTGCCCACATGACCCACATTTATGTGGGCTTGTTGCTGTGGGCTTTCCGCATCACAATTAAATAATTTGATGTCATAATTTAAAAAAATGATTATGACATCAAGCCCACAGAAACAAGCCCATATGAATGTAGGCCAAAAGCCCACATAAATTGGACATGTGGACAGGCTAAATGTATCCGATTCGACCGGCCAGGGAATTGAACCCCAGACCACCAGCACCAATAGTGAAGGACTTCACAACTGAGCTAACGGGCAGGGGATATTTCATAAATAGTTTCCTTAATACTTCAACCTATTCGGTAGTCCTGCATTAACAACTTTCCTTTAAATTTGAATCTGTTTCAAGCTTACCTTATCTGAAGAGCAAGAAATCCTATCAAAAACTTCATGAAGGTCATTTAGATCGCACTGCTGCATGTAATATTCATCTGGTAGCGATGCGTCTTCAACATGCTGCCAGGATCGTGCGATGTGAGGAGAACGTTGAAATACGCGTTCTGATGCAACGTCTACCATTGTTTTGTAATAGGCCCATACACAATCCTCCCAAGACTGGGATACGTTTAACATCTGGAAAAAATATTAGTGCAAATGGACGTTCCAATGGTGATTGTTGATATAACTGCTTGTAAAAAAGAAAGCGCATGGATATGGAATGGCAATTCCAGATGTTGCGGTCATTCATGAGAAGATACAGAGCAGGGTTTCGTTACTTAGGGTCCATATTGCCCTTAAGCGGTGAGAAAACCAACATGAAACTGCAGCACAACTTGCGCGACCATACAATATTGACCATAATATGTTTATTACACAAGAGTCAATTGGTTTCATTAGAGTGTTTTCAGCCTGCAGTCTCAAAAAGATAAAGAACCGCAGACATAAAGCGATCAAAAATACAAGCTACAGGAAAACCGCCCCAAATCCTCCATTCTAACTAAGTTCCTATCCAGTACACAACTTCTAACACAAAAATACGGTTCATTTATCACATTAATCCTATTTTTTATGTAAGTGATTAGTCTTCGAAGAAACAGCTGAGTTTGCAAGATAACCGCATTGCCTGCAGCGTTTAGACGCAAGCTGCAACAAAGAAAAATTCAAACAAAAAATTATAGTTCTTTCAAACCCAGGGCATAATCTCAACCGAGATCGAAGTAATTCAGCCGTTTCATAACAAAAAATCTTGTTTGGGACTGATATCCTTATACATAAGCAACACGATTCTTTTTCATTAATACTTTTTCGTTAATAGTTTCTACTATGCCGTTTCTAGCGCAGTGCGACATTCAAATCAAAAATTAAATCTCCATTATACTCGCAGTACCACGCCGAAGCGTGTAACGAGTGTCGGAGCCCCATGCATCCCCGTGGCTTAGCGCCTGGGCAACACAGCTCCGAAGGCACGTCGCAGCGGTAGCGAGCTGTTGGCGACACTGTCTCCGATTTGACAGTCCGGGAGTTGAACCCCAACCTATTGAACCGATAGCGATGTCTAGCAACTCTAACCGGCCAGCTGGTGGTGCACTACAGTTTCCAAGTAACACGTAAAAATGGCATATTATACGAGCACCCACACAGTGGCGTGGGTAAGGCTCAAACTCGAGACCAAGGTCACATAACCCTGCGTGCACTGCACGAGCGAGAGCGGCTTAAGCACGACACAAGAACAGTGCGCAAAATTCTGTCTGAACGTCTGTGCTAATAAACATGTTTTTGTCATTTCACCGTCGTAAAGTTTAAACAAAACAATTAATTGAGTTAATATACTAATCCTATTTCTCTCGGGGAATAGCCAAGATGTCAACCTACCAAAAAAATGCCAACAGACTAAAAAATATTGGATAAAGGCCAATACCGGATGTATTTCCTGCTTTTCGAGTGCTGGGATAAACCGGTAGGTTGATATTATTAATGATAAAATGATCGAAAACCGTCCATTGGCATATTTTTCATAACGCTTCAAATGCCACATTTTTAATTGCTTCATGACAATGTCTAATTATCTATGCGTGAAACAGAAAAAAATTCAAAACAAATTCAAAAAGAAAACGCCCAAAAAACACAAAAGAACGCAGCAATTTAACAGGAACCGCTGATAAAATTAATCACCGACTCGAAAAACCTCAATAACAGAAACTAATAAATAAATCCGTTAAGTAATAAATAAACAGAGAAAAATGCATTTATTCTATTATTAAACCAACAAAACTCCCGTATACTGAACATTGAAATTGCAATTCGTTGACAGGATTCGTAATAGCGAATTGCGTGACACTACGATAAAAAGTAATGGTAAGATTAAAACAATGTCGCAAAATAATTGAATTATTCTAACCTTTGGCGTTTAAATTCTTTTTCTTTTTCTACGTCCTAATTCTCAGCTAACTTATATTACTGTCAGCAATATGGCCGAGCAATACTGCACGCAGGTTGCAGATCTTACGTGACGGGTTTGTTTTACGGCTGTAGCCGATTGCATTTGATATATATACCGAGTGGCTGCTGATTGGAAGAGCGCAAGCTCCCTTCGCAGCCTCCCTCAATCACTGTTGAATTTTCTGTTCAGTTCAATATAACTACCTAGCCTCGAAATACTCGATTTCAACTCGGCAATGTAAAACAAACGTCCGAGAACATACCATAGGTGCCGGTGACTTGAGTAATCGAATGAAGTGCATGCTTTGCAAACAGGAGACCTGGGTTCGACAATCGGCCTGGTCAACGTTCAACTTAAGTAAACAAATTCATTTACAGCTAGCTTTCAACATCAGGGGGGGAGGCTGATGAAGTATTTTTTTTTCTCGTCAAACTCACGATTTCCTTCGTGTCAACATATGCAGGGAGCCAAGTGAAAGTCAAAAAATGATATATATATAGACATGATGTGAAATGGAAATGAAAGCTTTACATGAACTACTATGACTAATATGACAATATGACATGCAGAGCAGCAAAACTTAGAAACACGAAAAAGGCTTATTTTGCACTTGTAATTTGTTAAACACTGAAATCACACTTTCAAAAAAACCGAAAACAATTCATTTAAAGCTACTTACCGCTTTCAGATTTCCACATATGGCTCCATATATCGCACGTTCGTTAACGCCATAAGTTGTCTGTAAAGACGATTTTTTATCAATTTTGCGAAAACGAAAAGTAATTTATCACCACTTTTGTTGGATATAATACAAGAGCAGTTAAGGAAATCTACGTGGCGCATGACTTTTTTAAAGAACAAGTAAATGTTGCGAAATGTAGAGGCAAAGTAGTTAATACTTGTGTCTTGTGCTATGTGCAAAATAAAAATCGAAATGATTAAATACACATATTTCAAAAAAAGCCGCGAGTATGACATATGCAGCACACATAAATAAGGAAAACATGAGAACACTTTCTTACATTATTGGAGCAATGCCAAGCAGCGAGTTTCCATAGCTTTCGCCTTGCATTTCCCTCTAAAGGCAGAAGTCCCCCATCTTCAGAAACTGACAAAAAGATTGAAAAATTAGCGAAGAGTCAGCCAATAGGTGCATCTCCCAGCACAGCACGAACTTACGCATAGAAACATCTCTTTGGCGAGAACGGGTGTTGGAGCCGGAGCCCCGTAGCAATCCATTTTTGCCGGAGCCGGAATCGGAGCTCGAAGTTTAATTCAGATGAAGCTAGGGCAACGTTACCGTAGGATAGCTCCCAGCTCCACACCTTCTCACTTTCCTATCGCTTTTCTTTATCACTGTTTTTATTTGAGTGAACAGTGTGAGTTGTTGTCGCAATGTGTTAAAGCTGATTAACTTGGGAAAGTTACGTTTAGCGATCCCCTTTCTTGGACTGAGAATTAACTACAGAGGAACGGTGATAGTTTGTAAAAGAAAGGCCCTGGTGAGACTGCTTTTACATGTTACTATCTAGAATGAATGCCAAAACAGCATCGTATCAAGTCAAACATTCCTATGTACTAATGACGTCACAAACGGTATAACTGTGGGAGTTCCCCACTAAGTTACCATGGAAAGACTTTTCCCTTCGCTTCGGATAATACGATCAGATTTCAGAATTGTGATGAAAGAGAACTTGCTTGAAGCAATTCTCTTTTCTTCGTAGTAATGGTTTTTGATTTGAACGATATAGTATAAGCAGATAACTGGCTGCCGCTTCCCTACATGTCATTAAATTGTGTGCAGCATTTTGATTGTTCTGATTTTGAGCAAAGGGTATTTTGAAATTTACTTTGAGAAAACTGTAGGTGGGCGATAATGGCAACCAGAGGCGTAGCCAGCGGAATATTTAGGGGGGGGGGGGGCAAATTACTATAAGCCAAGAACTTCAAAAAATGATCTGTTCAGACCAAGGCGTTGGGCTCACGCTGTCTTCCCGTATTTCAATTCAACACTTTCCTGCAATTGCTGTCTATGCTTCTTCCTAAAATAATTTTCAATTGAATTTTCTTTCCTTTTGCTCGCCATATTCGATTGCCTTTTTGCAATACAATCTTGCTTTTTCTCTGTACGTACACTTAAATATTTGATCCCATTGCCCTGTCATGATGCAATAATGCTTCACAAGTGCTCGCTTTTTGTGCAGAAATTATGTCGAAATTCAAATGGCGTAAAAACCAGTCGTAAAGGCAAAAGTGGTAAAGACGAGGGAGCTTTTGAAACAAAGTTTACGGTATTTTATAAGAATATTTTGATTACACTTCAGATTAAGCTTCGTCAAAAAAAAGGGGGAGCAGAGCCCCGGTGCCCTCCGCCCCTGGCTACGCCACTGATGACAACGTAAAACTAAAACTTAGTACCAGTCTAATAACCAGGAGCTGGAGCCGGCGCGGCGCAGCTCTGGAGCTGGAGCCGAAGCAATGTCAGGGTAGCGAAGAGCTGCGGAGCAGGAACTGGAGCACCTTTAAAATTTGCCCTGCTCCAACACCCTGACTGAAACCCATAACATGGAAAAAAATCCCAGAGATCCCGACGTAATTTCCCGGGAAACGGGAAATTTTAAAGCCCAAATTTCCCAGGAAATTTTCCGTCCCGACTTCCCGGGAGGAAACACTAAATATACGTGAAGCTCGCGGCACATAAGGTATAACAAATGTGCTGCGGTACACAAAGTATAACTATAACACACAAGGTATAACTATGGCGATAAATTCTAAAAGGGATGGGCATTGGGCAAGCCATCAAAAGATGGCTTTAAAAGTAAAAAAAGCAAACCATCAAAAAAGTTTGGCATATCTCAGTCACTCAGCAACACTTGTTCTTTTTTTACTAAATGGTAGAGGCATGGCACAATGACTCCATTAAATACGCTCCTGGCAAAACATCGCCTTGGTCAACTGTCTCTTGTGAAGCTATCGCATTCAAAAAAAGCATGCTCGACCCCCAAATTTTTTAGAAACAAATTCACTTTTATGATTGTCTCATCGTTAAGCGAAGACTTGGTTCGAAACGATGGCAATCAAAACGCTGGACAAGTTTACCCCCAAATCTAGAAAATCCGTCCCAATAACCAACCCACTAAATCCGTGTCTATGCTTCACTAAGAGCTCGATCAACTTAAAATGGCGATCTTAATCGAAAAGTCAGAAACAATTTTTAAGCGTCAGTTGTTTTGAAGCATCGTTTTCAGTTTAAACTTAAAATCAAATCTTTATTACACTCGCAGTGCTACGACGAAGCGTGTATGTAACGAGCGGCGGGGTCCGTCTCCATGGCATAACGCCTGGACAACACGGTTCCGGAGAAAAGTCGCAGCGGTGGCAAACCGTGTCTGATTCGACCGACCCGGGATTCGAACCTCCCGCGCCGATAGCAATGTCTCGACAACAGAGCTAGCCGGTCAGTTTAAATTTCGCCGGGTTAAAATTAACATAGTCAACGAAAACAGCATGGTTTGGTCGATTTTTCGTGCTAGATGTCGAAACTATAACAATAAAAAAATACTTTCAAGATCTCAATAGCAGCACACGACCATGAAACTTTTAATAAATCATAAGAAAAATAAGTGTGCAGTTCTAAAGGTAACAAAAATTGAAAAAATTCAAAAACAATTTGCTCCAATATTATTCTAATGGATACAAAAGAAATTAACACAGGTAATTTTTCAATTTTCGACAAAAAATACCTCAACTAGCTCTTAACGTTTAAAATGTTACGGGAGTTAATATTAAAATAAGGTAGAAGAACCAGGCAGAGTAAGAAAGTTATATCTTTCATTTTTACCGACAGCAAAATATTTGATGAATTACATCTGGGAGCATTCCAATTCCCATCTATAAGGCTCCGCAAAAGAACTGTTCAAATTATTTTCCACCAATAAACGTCGAGAAGTTTTCTCAAGCCATGACGCGTTCTTAATTAAAATCATTAGCAGATTTGATGGATCGTTTTTAGAATTTTGTAGGACGCTCCACAGAATTTTTAAAAGATTTTTTTAACAAATCGTGCAAAACTGGGAAGACATTGCGAGACATAAGCAAATTTCAAGCATTTATTGGCCAAAATTTCAAGCTATTTTCTACTTTTTTCAACGAGATGTTTTACCAGAGACACCATCGCAGTCTATTTATGCTGAATTCGGGCTTTAAAACAAAAATTAATTCTCAATAATCTTAAAGTCCAGACAACAACTCAATTTGATTGTCATTTAATTCTAACCCATACTTTTGTAAAATTCAAAAGAGATTACACAAGAATTAAAAAAAAAAAATCTTCAGCAGGTCAACATTATCTAGCGGCTATACAATTGGTTATACCTCAATGACACCATTCGCTGTTTTATTAACAGAAGCGGTCAAAAAATAACGATAATGGCTGTAATGAATAAAGAAATGACCAAGTCATTAAAATCAAGTTCAGATAAGAAAAAAATATAGACTAATTAAGCGAAAATCAAACTAAAATCTTTTTGATTTCGGAATATTTAAGTTGAAAGTGACTAGACTTTAAATTTATTTGGCAATAAATCATTAGGATGCTGATTAATGAAAAAAAAAGGCTTCTCTAATCATGTGTTTGCTATGATTTTTTACAACGGACGAAACGGACTTTTCAAAAACAAATTTTTGCGTAGATAACATCTGTAGACCTGCGATAAGTAGTTTGTTATTTTTCAAAGGTTTTCGACGAATTCGAAAATCAAAAATTAACTGCTTTTTATTTAATCGAAAGCTCCTTGAGTTGACTTTCAAACCAAAGCAATTGATTTAGAGATTTGATATCATCAAATAACACAAGTACCAAAAATCTTATACGGGGCGTGGTTGCTGGCAAGAGCACCTCAACTTTAAAGTGGAAACTGTTTTCAAGTGTAATGCAAATTTCGGGTATTTATTTTTCGGCAGTAACCTTGGAAAACTTTCGTTCCCTTCTACATTCTGAAAGCCATTTTTTAATACTTTTCCAGACTTAATGTATCTGTTAAACGATACGCTGCTTAATTAAACAAAACAAGACCGTCATCATCTGCAGTCACTGCGCAGCAAGCTTACATCACGCATCGGACTGCTGAGGCGACTGGCAGGATCAAGTTGGGATGCAAATGGCCATTACATTGCGCACAACTGCCCTGACTTTAATCTATTCTACTGCTGAATATTGTGCACCAGTATGGTGCCGTAGTGCACATACTCACCTCATAGACAAGACAATCAACGATGCCCTGCGTATAGTGACAGAATGTCTGCGTCCCACGCCAACGGGCAACCTTCTTATCCTAGCAGGTATACATCCACCTGAGCTTCGCCGCAAAAAGCCACCTTGTTATTGGCTCGTCGTGTGCAAGGCCCTGAACACCTATTGCATGAAAGACTCAATGCAGTGCCCTTTGCAAGACACCGACAACTTAAATTAAGACAGTAAAGACACCCATTTGTCCCTGCCGCACTGGAACTGATCAACGAAATTGATGAGCTAAACATCAGCGCAGCGCACTGGGCGAACTACAGATGGA
The DNA here is from genome assembly GCA_964006365.1 of Trididemnum miniatum. Classification (NCBI taxonomy): domain Eukaryota; kingdom Metazoa; phylum Chordata; class Ascidiacea; order Aplousobranchia; family Didemnidae; genus Trididemnum; species Trididemnum miniatum. The sequence goes on along the minus strand of OZ023236.1, from coordinate 11,235,992 downwards.
GTAAGGAGTGGCAGGCTAGCTCTTTTCGACTCCATGCGTTCATTCCAAATGCTAGCACCGCACCACTCGGAATGCACTTCCCAAGGCCTACTAAGTTAGGCTTAACCACCTCCGCCCTGGTGTTGGCCTCTTCCATTCAAATCTGCAAAAATGGAAACTGATTTCTTCAGCGGCCTGTGAGTGTGACGCGAAGGAGCAGACACAGACCATGTAGTGGCATCTTGTCCCATCTACCGCCACCCAAATGGAGCTCAAGGTCTGAAAATGGTCCATGAAAACCTGTTGACCTGGCTGATGAACAAATGTCCAATTGTCTAGTGGGAATAATCGCTCTCTGAAACATCTATCCTAAACGAAGACTAGCTAATATTTTTACGAAGTTAAATGCGATCGGCCTTAGCCAAGAATCGAACCCGTCACTAATAATTTGAAACCACCATGCGGCACCATAAAGCCCGGTCGCTGACAAAAACTACTTCAAAAAATCAAAATAACATTCATCAAAAAATAAGCGCAAAAAACCAAGGCACTAGGTCCAGATTCGATCCCGCGTCTGGGCAATGTGTAGCCGAGCCTTTTTAACTCAGCGTTGGTTTACTGGTTACACTCGTATTTCTAAGCTCAAAAATTGAACTTTCAGAACACAGTACTTGTCTCCGCAAATTCAAATCAAATTTTGAAGTGCTATAACTATAATACCCAAGTTTTGACTCATATCATTGCACAAAGGTTGAATCCACGCGTGGAACCGCTCAGCCATATTGCTGACTAAGCTGAGATTCAAACACAAACTTACGAAAAGCTACGGCATGTAGTTGCTTGTTTATCGTGTTTGTTGTCCATTATTGTCCATTTATGGATACGGAGAAATAAAACGTCATTCCTCAATTTCAAAAAAATGAGTTAAATTACAGGAAGCATCATGACGATATTTTGGAACGCTATGGGTAAAATAACAAGAAAATGGGGTAAATACCTCGCGCAAGGTGACTGCAACCACGCCAGGGTCTGTAATCGAACTCGCAACTTTTTGATTATGAGCAACGTTCAAAGCATTGAGCAGTGATGCTGTCGATAAAACTAATTAATAGATATTCAAGGATTGGTAGTTGAAGAAATATTACTGGTATTAAATGACAACTTTAAGGAATTAAGATTCTATCCACGGTACAATTACCGCAATAATTGTATTGTAATCAGCCACACCCACATCTAATATGGCACTGTTTCTGCGTTCTCTACTTTATTTTATAGTTGTACTTGTAAACATAAAGCTTTTGAAGAGCCGATGAAGTCCGATGAAAAGTCATAAATATTCGCTTTAATTAAATCAAATTTACCAAAATAGCTGCGAGTTAAGCGAGATCCAGGACTATTTGAACGAGACAACTCTATGCTACGTATGTATCGGCAAGTCCGTGTCAAAAAGCAATTACAGAATTTGTCCATACCAAAGTAGACATTATATTGAGCCGTATATCACAATGCACACAATTCAATATTAATCATGGTAGACTTATAATTATTAGCCAAAGGCTCGTACTGTACCTAAAGCACGGCAAATATTAGGCTTTCTCTCATCTATGTAGAATTTATTGTTCAATTCAGTAAACACGACTTCAGGCAAGTCTAAAGTACAGTGTAGTTTAAATATTAATGGAAAAAAGCTTTCGGAGTCTTTATCAGTAAAAAAACGAGTTTAAAGAAATGGAAAACAGACAATTAGAACAGTTTGTCATGAAGTTATTACTAGCTTCGGCCGTTTTTGTATCATACGAATGTCTTAACAATGACGAATCCAAACAAACTTCTTTATCTACGGTTAGTTCGGCGGCAAATCGCTAAAAACGGGAGGAAACTGTATAAAGGAAAATCATGATTCATTTTACTTCGAAGAAATTAGCGAGAAGTTTTAGTTATTGTTGTGTTTTGAGCGAGCCGTTGTTTGTTTTCAAGTTGAGAAAAAACTTTTTTCAGCATTTCCGTTTACCTCGAACTATAGAAATACCGGAAATAAAACGAACAACACATAAATACGGCGAGAGCACGTAACGCATTACGCGATTACGTTCGCTAAGTTTTTTTAAACTTAGCTTAATGGATTATGGTTTTCGCCAAACAAAGAAGTTTTTGCCGTATACAGGTGCGTCATCGTATTAAAAACAAGTTAATTTCGAAAAAAAAAAGGAGTCAAAATCATAAAAGGTACGAAGATTATTAGCAGCGCGTAACAGGACGGTGATAAGTGTATGTTAACAAATCATGCGGTTAAGGTTCAGTGAAAGCCGTTCGATCGTATCAAGTCGTATTGCATCGAATAAACGATAAGCTGAGTAAGACCATGTAGTCAGGAAAGATGAGTATTTTTCAAGTAGATTTCTGGCATAAAAATATTTTAAACTAAAAAAAGAACAAAAACAGATCAAATATTGTGAGAAAATATTAAAAACTTACGAATTTTCACTTTTTTAGGTTATCAATTACCGTGCTTCGAATTTACAGAAGCTGAAACGTATATTTAAGGCAAACGAATGAAATAATTCCGTGTTTTGTCGGTGAAAACATGTTTTGCCATGAAAGGAAATCAAAAGATTTGCATTTCATTATTGATATTTACCTTTGTAATTATTTTAAAAACTTCACTATTTTCCAAATGCTTGTAACCGCGTTCGCCTTCTCGAATTTGGCACGCGTCAATTATCAAACATGTCTCAAAAAACAAAAAAAAAAAACTTATCGCATTAAGTTGGAAAAAATGGAAAAAACATGCACGACCGAACGTGAAGATGAAAAAATGAATTTAAGATTAATACGAGTCTTGTCTAATGACTACGTCAGAGATAAAAAAGCAGATTTCGTATAAGAGATTAATAAATCCAGAAGTTTACATTTATTTGAGGCATTTTCTTTTGGACAGGCTGCATCGCACTGATCATTAGAGAGTAATTAATGATAGTTTATTCAGAATCTTCAACTAGGCAAAATCGATATTAAAGCATGTCTGTAGAAACCCAGCATCAGAGCAGGGTCGGCGAAACCTTTAGTTTGTCCCCTCCTGACGGAATAGCGGACGCAGCTCCCTTGAACTTGACACAGTTCCAAAGAAGAAATGGAAGAAAAAGGAGTACTCCCCAAAAATCGGTTATGTCCGACGACTACCCGGGAAATGACGATAGTGGTTCCGATGACGCTTTTCCCGATGAGTACTCAACAGATGAAGAAAAAGTGACCGGGCAAATATCGGAAGAAACGAAGAACAATGCAAGACGAATCCTAGAACATTATCGATCTTTCATCCAACGAAATTCCAGCGAGTCTCCCAACGATTTTAACCAATTAGCCGCAAAGAAAATTAAACTGATGAAAACCATGTCACTGGGAAGCGAAAATGGTAATGCTTGGAAGTCAATGCCAAACTATCCCAATGGAGATGAACCAATAAGCTTTGAACCAGTTGTCAGTGGACCAGTCAATGGACCAAATGGTCTGATACCAGAAAGAACCATGAGACAAAACAACTGGGCCATTAAGGTATGGTATCAACTCAAAAACTAATTAAGTAATTTCAATATGCAAATATAGCCAGTTTAGCACATCTACAGTTTTGCAGTAGTTTTGATTATAATTTTTACTTTTTCTACCTGCATTTTAATCGACCTACGACGAAAGCTAACTAAAAATAACAAACATAGCAAAAAACACAAGTTGCTAGCGCTCAAATTAAAATTATGAAAACAAAAAAATTATCATTACGCAAGTTCAAAACGGATAAGAGCCTTAAAAGAACCGTAAAAAAAGTTTCAAAAATTGAAATTCGCGTTTTTTAACAGGTAATGTGCAAGTGCATATTAAGATGCCCACTGGTTTTATCGGTAAGGGGAGAATAATTGCTTAGAGCGAGACCACAATAGTTTACTCAAACAGCAGCCGGCTAATATATTCACAAACACCTTCTCTTATGGAAAAGTAAAATTATAGCAATTGGTGCTCAGTTTAAATTTCAGTTACTGAAAACAGAATGGTGGAATAGGCTGTGATGTGTAAATTATCATCCTAAAAGTTGTTTGGCGGCATACGCTGAGTTAGTCGTAAAACTAGTATATAAGACTAATTTTCTTGATCGATACTTCAATAAATGCTTCCTTTTTTTGATGGGTTAAACGGATTTTGCAAATTTCTTTTTAGTATGTTATAAAAAAATTAGGCTAGATTATAAAGCTATTTCCTGCTCTTAAAAATTGAACTGATGTTTTAACGTCACAGCCCTGAGAGATTGATGAAGCTCGACACAAAATGTTCACCTTTGGACAATTTAAAAATGCAAAAACTTTTCGAAAAATTTGTAAGTTTTCTCAATTAGAAAGTTTCGATGGTTGTCGCTTCCAAATAAAAATAACTTGAAAAATTCTACTTAAAACAGAAATAACCAAACAGACTGAATTACGAGATACAGTTCTTTTTTAATCGTACTGCACTTGTGTTGAAACTACTGAATTGCACCAGAACAGAATATACTCTTATTTTTTATATTCCGTAACAGAATATTTTCCCAGTTTCAGGGTGTGGAATGATCAGTAGCGGTTCTTGATTTTTACCCAAACTGCTCCCTTTTCAAAATTATTGTATTGCACCAGAGCCGCATAGATTCTTGAGTTTTTAAATTCTGAAATTGTAGATCATTTTTCTATTTCAAGGTTTGGCGGGATTGGGCTTTGTCGAGAAACCGAAAACCGGAGACCAAGTTAGAACGATTTTCCGAGGCTCCTGTAGACATCAGAGTAGCTGATATTGAAGTGATGAGTTACTGGCTTCCAAGGTTTATCAAAGAGGTAAGGCATATTATAATCTTCATTGAATATTTGAAAAGCTGGAAGTTAATTCGAAAGTTTGACTAATTTGTCGTTAAAATGATAAATCGTATGACGGCCCTTGAGCAAGAACTTCGCCGATGTGATTTATTTGCAGGGTTATGCTCAATTTTCAGTTTTGCTGAAAGGTTTGTCATTGTCATAGCATTTTTTAACTAAGCGCAGGAGAAAAGATTTAACACATAATACAAAATTATAATACAGAGTATAACGGAGAAAATACCAACAAATACATTTAACACAGCCATATTCTATAAAACATGAAATCAAGTCAATTGCAAGCAGTTGTGATCAAAGTTTATCACACCGTGATTTCTCAAAAATAAAAGCAGAGAAAAAAGTTCGCGGTTGTCTACGGGAAAGGTGGCCACAAACGTAAAATGTATATTTTGGGTAGGATTCGAAACCCAAGGAATGAAAAAATAAACTGTTTTCTTTATAGCATTCACAACATAGATCACTTAGTCTGACAGAGCCAAGAACATAACTAATTGAGTCTGTTGACTTATGGAATGAGCCAATAGACAAGTGTTTCTTCGTTTGTTATATTCATGTTGTTTTGTAAAGCCTAAGAATGACAGAAACAGATTTCTTTTTCTTCCGGGCTCATCAATTAGTTATGAAGAGTGGTTCTTTCTCTTTTAATGAACATTGGATAGACCTCAAAGCGTGAAGGTCTAATTAACTTAAACTTTTTACATTTAAGGAATAATTAATACGAACCAGCGCTTCATGATACTCTACACTTAAACGAGCACAAATATGGCAATTTTTAATCAAAATAATTGGCCGTTTTTGGTTTTTAACGCTTGTGAATCGACAAAAAGTTAACTGCTTTTGCGACTCCATATTTCTTTCATCTGTCAGTACCAAGATGATGAATTGATAGACACAAAAAACGGGTAATGCAATGTTAACAGTGCTTCCAGCATTAAAGCACGTTCCGAAAGCGCTATCCTGAAACTTTCTTCACTGATTAATGATATGGAAGCAGCCTAGTTTCATGACCAAGGACCAATTTACAAATCAAAGACCTTTGACCTAAAGGTTTCCATCAACAGCAACAAATTTTTGCAATAACTTTTTCCTTCTTTTTCAAATTGGAAATTTTTTTCACAGAAGGTTAATCTGTTTAAAATGCCGTGAGTACGCAATTTGTAAAAAATCAGTTACAACAATTTTATTACAAACAATACAGCCAAGATACAACTAAAAATACTTGTCAAAAGATACAGATAAGAATACTTGGGCCGACGTTTCGGTTTACATTTGGTGCCATTGTCAACGCTAAAAGCTTACGTTATGCTGGGTCTTAAACTTCTTTGGCACCATGGCTTAAGACCCAGCATAACGTAAGCTTTTAGCGTTGACAATGGCACCAAATGTGAACCGAAACGTCCCCCCAAGTATTCTTAGCTGTATTGTTTGTAATAAAATGGCTAACGAACTCCCATCAGTTGTAACAGTAACCTAAAAAAACCAACGAAACCCTAAAGCATAAAAATGGGCCACAAAAACAAGGAAATAAGGAAGAAAAATTAAAATTAGTGACTGCAAAGCTGTGAAAACATTGCTTTTTAACAACGAAACGTAGAATTAGCAGATTTTTTTTGAAATTTTACTCTTTTTTTTCAGGTGCGACGAAAAGACAAAAAACCGTATCCCGCCGATACTTTGATGCAAATAGCGTCGGGACTTCAACGATACTTGCGACAAGTGTCTTGCCGATCCGAAGTGAACTTTTTTGACAAATACTCGAACACATTTGCCGAGTTCCGCGATGCTCTTAAAACCCGATCTGGCGAACTGAGCATGGAGGCTCAAGCGAATAAATGTAAGAAAAAAAAGGATTCAATTTTTGGGTATCGGATATTATAATATAGATAGATTTAATATGTCATTTTTAAGAATATGCCAAGTCGTTAGTCTCAGTACGTCATTGAAATTCCTAGATCTTAAGCAATTAATACGCAACAATGCTAAAACAAGGAGTTAACAATTCTGGCATTTGGAATCGACACAAATGCCAACAAACGTAATGACGATTTGAAGGTGTCGGGAATGCTAACAGCTTCACGCTTGTAGCAAAAATAGTTTCGACTCTTGGCGACGATTCGATACTAGATCAAGCTATATCTTCATTATACTCAGGGTTTTGTCAAAAATTCAAATTTAGCAAAGTGAAAAAACAAATTAGTTTGAAAAGTCCAAGTAGTAAGCCACCAGCAACTACTGTACATTGGCAGATTCTAGTACTAGCATTTTTAGGGCGCTATTTATCACACATAGTGGAAAAAACTAGCTGTACTAAATACCTTTGGTAAGTAAACACTCTTGCATATAGGACATGAACAAAACTTTCTGCAAATTGCTAATTATTTTGTTATCTTGTTCAGCGGGGAAAAAAATCCAAGTTGATAACCTTAGTGACGACGAATTATGGCAATCCGGCTATTTGGACCACACCACTGCCAAAGGAATGTTTCATATTGTCTTCTACTATAACTGCGTTGAATTCGAGGTAATTGAAGTTTTCATGTAACGCCATCTTAATCTTAGGATTAAGGTGAATGCGTAACCAACGGGTAAAATGATACGACTATGCCCTTCATTTCCATTTCAAGAGCAGACAAATCCGGCTTACCAAACACGACTGCACCCTAATATAATAGAAAGAAACTAACTACTCCCACATCAGTCGAAATGCAAGCATACTTAATTGGGCTCGAGCTAAAAGGCCCAACGCCGGGCGTCAAACGGGGCACTTTGAGCATTGCGGTATCCAGTATTGGGTTGAGTTGCAATAATCTTGGTTTTCACAAAAACTCAATCAATATAGGCGTGGTTTTTACAGAAATATTAGTTTTAAAGTAAAAGCTGCTATAACTTAACTTTTACTTCTTCTGAACGAAAAACGAAAACAACAATTTAAACAAATAACGCAAAAGCACATGTTTCGTTATATGCCGTAAAACTTATATTTAGCAAAAAAAACTTGTATATTTAACACGGCGTGATATTTTCGTTAGGGCGTAAAAATTCGTCCTAGGTATTAAAGTATTTCAATCGGCGCTTAGCGGGCAAGTCAGGAAGGAATCATTAATTAGAAGTGGCAAGATTGTCACTGTAATTAATATTTTTCTCCATCTCCAAGCTTTAGGCGTATACAAGCAGCTAGAATTCAACACGATTTTCATTGTAATTTCTACAACTTGAGTTTAAAAAGGAAGTAAAAAGTTAAACGAAACAGACGTGAGCGCAGACGAAATACAAACAGCGTATGCTCAATCAACACGTGATAACCGATTGCACAACTCTATAAGTCCGATGCCCAACGAAAACAACGCCTTGCACCCGCAACAGTTTTAGAATTTAGTTTCGCTGCGGGGAAATTATCCACCATATTAATTAACACAACTTTTAATCAAATCTTCATTCAACTCGCGGTATTACGCCTCAGCGTGTAACGAGTGCCGGGGCCCAACACCGCGGCTTAGCGCCAGGGCGACACAGCTCCGAAGAAACGTCGCAACGGTGGCGAGCCGTTGGCGACACTGTGCTGATCTGCGAGGCCCAGGAATCAAACCCCAGACCTCCTGCACCGATAGCATGTGCTCAACAGTAACTTGACAAGTTATATAAATAAACAGCGATTCTCAAACTACTTAAAAATAACAGCAAAACTTTGCCAAATTACTCGAAAAATTAATTGTCTAGCCAACTAATTGAGGTGTTGGAAATTAACTAACAACAATTGTCTTCATTTAATCGCAAACGTTATTTGGAAAGTCCCAATTTCACCTTCCCAGACTCATAAACATGTATTATCATAGACCCATGTCACTACACTACATAACTTTCATACAAAAATTTCAATAAAAAATCCAACAAACATACGCAGTAAAGGAAGGAATAAACCGTTAATCACACGGAGAAAAAACTTATAATCGAAAAACATTTCAGCGGTACAGTAGACAAGCGCATCGCATCGTAGTTAATTAAATATAGAAGCAGTGCTTGTAATATGCAAATCATGGAGGAGATTTTTATTGTTTCAGATATCCAGCATGGAGGAACACCATGAATTAAAAGTTGAACAATTTCGCATTGCTACGGATAGTGTGAAAAATATTGAATACCTTGAATTCAACCGAAGTGATCAAAGGTGAGAGCTTTCATTACAAAACAACTCCGACGTTAAGGACAAGTTGATAAAGTTAAAAGTCTATTAAGTACATAAGTTTAAATGAAACATTTAACCTTGACAAAGAAATTTGAGAATATTTTTGTAGTTGGAATAATCGTGCTCAAGGATTCAGCGTACGCCCGACTTTTAACCAATTATCTACAATCACTTCTACTCGTGAAATGCTGTGATTAAACGAGATATTTTCGCTAAATTATCTTAGATTAAAGATTAATGGCTTTGTCCGGGGCAATTATATTATCAAATGTGCGAGCAAATTGGCACTCGATACTAAGTCAAAAGAATAAAGTGACACAAAATGATGCAATTTTTAAATAAATCATCTTAAGCAACCGCTTCGCAGCGGCGCTGATGATGTCCTTGCATTAGAACTGCAACAAATTGCACAGAATTGAAAAAACTTTTCACAACCAGTTTTGACCGGTATGACAAAAGCTGGGAGAAAATAGCAGATTAAAAATTCACGAAATCAAAATTGTGTCATCACAATTTTAAATGCAAATTTGTTTACAGATATTACAATATGTCAACAAAGCAAGTCATGAGACGTTATGCAAATCCACAAGATCCAAGGTGCCTGGTGAAACTGTATAAAACCTATCTCGACCTGGTTCCTTCGACAGGTCCCTTTTACAGAAGACCTTTACAAACGCGTAAGTAGTTAAATCATAATTTCATTTTTGTTGCTGTGTACACTGTAACGAGTTCAAACTTGGCAAAAAATTGAATAATTAAAAAAAAGAGAAAAATTTGTAAATAAGCTTGAAGCTGCTAGAGTAAACCAACCGGCACTGCAATAATTTTACCCAGCAAGGAATCAAATTATAATTTTTCATTTCAATTCGTTAATTGTGAAGTTGCCTTGATAATTATTTATGTGCATTTTCAGCGGAAAACTCGTCACCACGGTTTAGTTTCAATCCCGTTGGAATCAACAAATTACGAGAAACTTACAAGCAACTGTTTTCACCCGATCGACCAGCCAGCTTACGACGATCCGGAAAAACAACAACCATCCGCTACATGTCGCAACACGGCAGCGGTAAGATTTCTAATCGATAAGGAGTTGGCCAAGTGGTTGGAACGTTGAGCTCCGGAACTGGCTTCGCGAGTTCGACACCCAGCTAGGTCATCTTCCATGGTGCATATAATTCACTCATATAAAAATTTAAGCTGCAATTGTGTGGTTAAAAAAAATAAATGAGCTGAATTTCACCATGATAGTCGAAACAACATAATAAACAATTCTTTCTTGCACTTCTTACATGAGCGCGCCAATTTGCAATTATTCCAATTTGACGGCACCTTACAGCGTACTTTATTGGAAGATAAACTTTGACCATTGGACAATGCGGCATAATGATTTTACAGACTGGGGAACCGAACAAGTTTTTTCACGTAATACATCGTTTTCAGACCAATCTACACACAATGCAGAACGACAGAAACGAATGCATTCAAAGCATTTTTAGGGCAACCAAATACAACTTTTGACCCTTTAAAAGTAGTTCAAAAATAAGTACAACACGAATTATCGAATCATGTCTTCTTTGTGTTTCACAAAAAAGAAACAAAAAAAATGAAACTATCAATTGGCAATTAACTTTGTATTGTCAATTATCCGCGAGAGTGCCAGGTTATTTTCGGGTTTTGCACATTATTCCTTCTCGAGAGCAAATGTGATTTTGCCAAAACTAAAAAATCAACAATTCAGCTCATTAATTATCTTGTCAATCACACAAGGATTTTCCAACGCAAGAAATGTCTTTGCTGGTTTCCATTGCTAGCAAGTATTCGTGATAGTACTTATGCAACTGTTGCATAATTACGGTTAATTTCACTATCTTAACGTTGACACATGCTTACCTACACTTGAACCAATTACTTGTTATTCAAAAACAACTAGAAAACATAAACTTGAACGCTTAGGACGGCAATGCTTGCTTCCAGAAAAAATCAACTAAAAGCCATCTGGAATTCGATATGTGTAACTGCGAGTCGGCCGGGTGGTGCAAAGTCAACAACTGCAAGTTTGCTCCGATAATTTTGTCTGATAGTAGATACGTAATGAGCTATTGGTAATTGGGTCAAACCTGTCAGTATATTAAACTAGCTTTTAGTAATTTCAAAACGTTTTTTTGTAGATCATGACCAGCCTACCTCATCACCCCCTCCCGTCCCCAAAATCAGCCAATCACTGCACAGCACGTCACTAGCCGTCTATGACGCATTACAGCAAAAATTAAAAACGAACGGGCAACTGAATCCGAAAAGTTCCGACCCTGTAGATTTGTCTATGAAACCTTCCGAAAGTTACGAATCGGAAGATGACGTCACCACTCCTTTAACAGCTGAAAGCGTCATGGAAAGAATACGCCAGAGTTGGCACAATGCCAGACAGCGCAGCGATTCAGATGACGTCAAAAACGAACTTGACCCAGATAATATTCTTACTTTAAAAGTGCCAAGGTGCGTTAAATATCTAATTGTTGAACGTGATGGAAAACGTCAAAAATTCGCTTTAAATTAACCATTTGTTTTTTATGACGTCATAAATGTACATAGCGTTCCAATCTATCCTCCCCGACCCATTTGCGCAGTGTTATTGGGTTTTATATGTTGCATTTTTATTGTTTTTGTGCCACACACAGTGTCTTTTTCGTAAAGCAAAATTATGACAACTAATAAAATAAGCCGTATGAGTGCAATTAAGCAATAAAGGTTTGTACCGAAGTCTGTTCAGTCTAGCCACAAGGCTAAGAAAGTGATTCAAGCGTATACATCAACATAAAGAATTTCAGTGAATGGATTGATCTTGAACCTAACCCACCAAGATCTTAATTCAGGCCAAGAAAATAAAGAAAGCAGAGCGAGAGAGAATGCGAAGTGAGAGTTTGGGCTTTTCGAGTAGCAACTAGCCGAAACACAAAGTATATTTTCACTGATAAATTCAAAACCATGATTAAGCGTGGCTTATTTTGAAGAACAACCAAGAATACAACATGAAAAAATTGCAAAAATGGATCAACAATCATTTTTCACGTCAGCACGATCTTGGTATATAACCACAGAAACAAGCCCTTAGATCATTATCGTTACATCAGACCAGTCGAGAATCAATACCAAGACCTTAAAATGCCAACTCTCTTAATTATCAATTTTTTGTCACTGCTGCTTCAAAAACTTTCATTTCCATATTATGTAAGCAATTTTGAGCCATTACAAGACTAACTACTAAAGCAGACAAACTCATTGATAAGAGATTAACAGAGAGAGTTAAAAATATAATTACCGGTATTTACGTCAGGTTTTCAGTAAGGGCCAGAAAAAGCATGAAAATGTAAATATTTTTTGGAGTGTTTTTTCATCTTCTCCATCAAGCATCGTTTACCGGCAAGAGATTGCTTGGCAATTGGTTACGAAGTAAAAGAAGCCAGTAGCTCAAAAACCTTGAATTTCTCTTATGACTAGGGCCATTGTTTTGATCTAAAAAATGTATATTTTTGACTATATTTTAGCAAAATTTTGACTATTTTGACCAAACCGCTTTTGCCTAATTATTTATGTCTTGTTGCACTTTTTTGATTAAAAATGGTTTATAATCCGCAATTTACATTTATTTCATGCATAATAAGTGCTATTTCCTTCTTAATTACCGCACGCACTTTTACCATTGCAACTTACTATTTTGGAATAATCAAATAAAACTGCGCATAGAATTTTAATAGCAGCTCAAAAATTCAAAATACAAAAAAATCTAATTTTTTTGCATTTTTGTTAGGGATAGGGTTAAGAAATTTTTGATGAAGAGAATTTTGACGAGTTTTGACTTAACACAAAATTTTGACTTTTAAAATCTAGCAAAACAGACGCCTGAACGCCTAAAACGAACGTTAGCACATGTTTGATAATGTAATAAGGTCTTGAAAAAATTTTGACTCTATTGACTTTAGCGGGCCCTACTTATAACTCTACTTAAGTGAATAGGGAAACAAAGCAGACATCTTAACCTAGACCAATTAATCACCGCCATAGACCACGGATTATGCCAGAGCTATATGATGTAATCGCTAACTTAGTTAATTTGGAAATAGTAGACAAATTTCTATTTAAATTTCACAGAAATAGTAACATTGGATGTAAAACAAAAATATCCATCACCATGCACGCTAGCTGATAGAATTTTCATTAGTTTTAACTTGGACTAAAATAATTAAGAACTTTTGCGGAGGCTGAGCTGGACAAAATTAAAAAGTTAAATTCAAAGAGTTAGACAAAAGTTTTTGGAGGTGCAAAACTACTCGAGAAAAATAACTTCTGTAATTTGTACGAAAAAAACAACAACAGAAAACAAATCTTTATTGTACTCGCGGTGTTACGCCTCAGCGTGTAACGAGTGGCCGGGCCTATCTCCACGGCTTAGCGTCTGGTCAACACAGCTCCGAAGAAACGTCGCAGCGGTGGCGAGCCGTTGACGACTTTGGATCCGATTTGACCGACCAGGGAATCAAACCTTAGACCTCCGACCACCCCAAACGGGTGTGTTTATCGACTGAACGGACTCTAAATGAGATAATCCACTCAGACTATGTGCAAAGCGGTGCACAGAAAATCTAAAAGCACAATGTCGAAAATATCGAAGTAAGCTTGCGATTTTTGATTTAGCAGCCATGCCAACCACGATTAGGTCCTGCCATGAATCGAACCCGTCAAACAGAATTTGTAACTTTCGCGTTGCACCGCTAGGCCACGACGCTGACCAAAAAATATTCAAATTTGTTCAATTTTAAGTAACATACGAAGAATGTCACATCCAAAAAAAATCATCTCTTCATCATACCGGCGGTATCACGCCGAAGCGTCTCACCGAGAGGCGGGACCCATCTACGCGGCTTACCGCCAGGGTAATACAGTTCAGAGGAAACACTTTCTGTGGTGGTGAGCCATTGGCGACATTGTGTCCAATTTAGCCCGCACGGAAATCGAACCCTACACCTCCCGCGCCGATAGTGACATCTGTAACTACCACAACCACTGGCCAATTTAATTCTACCATGTAACGCATACTTTCCACTACAATCAAGGAAAATTTTCCTCACAACTTTTGTAAACAGCATATTATTGGATTGAAATTTTTGAAATGCGGATTAACCTGCCAATAAACCTTTATACCAGCAATTTTTCTTTCTTTAAGTTTTAGATCAGAAAACAATATTTTATTTGCCGGAAAGAATCCCACAATTTAAATGCGACACGTCAGCATGAACACGACTCTGTAGCTGCACCAAGCGGACTTAAAAATACATAAAGCAAATTTTTGCATTGATCGAATATTTCCTGTAAGAAAATCAAGCCAATCACCAAGCCCTAAGATAAAGTGCAATTCAACTGGGTGATTTGTTCACCTAAGAGTGTACCAAAATCTTTAAAAAGCGTACCTCTATAGTAGTGTGAAATGGGGTGTACTGTACATGTACAACATGACATCCCGTAAAACGTAATAAATTAACTTTCATATCAGGTGTCACTGTATCATTATACAGTAAATAGACAGAACCTGAACCATGCTTCTGATCAGTATTCCAAGAAAATGCCAGCGCAATGTTGTGAAGATACGCGATTTTTCTTTCCGCAGTAGAGAATGCCCTTTTCAGATCATTTTTTAACTGGGAGCCTATGTGAAGACGGAGGTGTACGCGCTTTTCACTAAACGTTGAAAGTGTGTACGATTTGATAAGGTAGGGAAGCTTCATTGTTCCTTGAAACTTTTCATTTGACACTCCCCGGGACGGATTGTCGGAAATGCAAAAACTAGAAATGCGTGAGTACTTAAAGAGTAATAAATCTATTTTTCGTTAAATACTCATCATGTATTTCTGACGAGTCTCCCGCAGATTGTCAGACAAAAAACTTCGAGAAACAACGAAACTTCTCTAGCTTGTCAACATTAGATTTTATGCTTCAAATCACTTATTGTGCACGACTTCAAAAACAGTTGACAAGCACTGCCCCTAAAGTCGTTCACCACAAACAAATCTACGATTGCCGCAGAAAATAACAGTAAAAACAAAATACCTGTAACCATATTAGGATCATGGAAGAGCCTCCAACCTTCCAACACAGCTACACGCCAAGGTTGTCCGTATAGAGTGCATAAATCCTCCGCCTAAATACAAAATCACATTGAAAATTTGATTTGTTTTAGCGGACTTTTTACATGATTCGCTTCTTCTATGCAGGAAAATAAAAACAACGATATACACAACTAAAATAAATTTTATTTTTTAAATCTTCATTACGGACTATACTTTCTGATGAGGCCTAACAGGGTTGGAACTGTGTTTTTTAGGAGAATGAGTACACCATATTTGGATACCTCGTTTATTCTTCCCGCTCGTATACAAGAAAAAATACATTTCAAGAATCTTGCTTCATCCTCTCTGTCCAATTCATCCAGAAGTTTACTCATCCTGGAAGGAGCGTCCGGATCCTGCAAAAAAGTTCTGAAGCAGCTTTCTTTTATTGAATGGCGAAGCATTTTGGTAGTAAAGATAATCGCCAGCAAATTAATAATTAGCATTTGACGATTTTGCATAAGTTTCAACATATTAGAAAAAATTGTAAAACACAAAATCAATCAATAAACTCAATATTCTTGCTTACGCTAATTTATCACTAATCGATTTCGGTCGAAACACTATCTTCAATATTTTTATTCAAATTCCTTGAGTACTGTTATGGGATCGATTCACGGTCAGAGCCGATCGCATTTGACAGATGTACCGGTGTTTGCTGATTCAAGAGCAAGCTCACTGTCACTTCGCAGTCTCTCTCAATCTGTTGAATTTTCTGTTTAATGAAATTGGAATACAATCTCCATTATTATCTCTTATATTACGATCGCATACGAGAAAAACAACTCCTGGAGTTGTAGTGTTAAATTTAATCAAAACTAACCGAGTTGAAGCAACTTTTAAATACGAATAATTCTAACCAAGTAGCTTCGCAGCCATGACTTGTACTTTGTTCCATATTTATCCTCCTATCACGAGAAAGCGATCAAAGCGCTGTAACAAACTCGCATTAAGAGTTGCCGGCCACCTGTCTACCTATCCTAAGATGGGGAAATCTCGCTAAGTGTCTTTCTCAACGACACAAGTAAACTTGCCGACTTGTTCTTTGCACTGAATGCTTAGCGTCAAGCGGGGAAACTGTGAATACCGGTTATAAAGCAATTAGTTTGACCCGACTCGTAATCAAACCCGAGTCTAGAACTCCATAGGCGGACGCTCTAACCACTCCGCCATCTGAGTTGTAAAGATCACAGGACTAACACTTGATCACCCGGCTCATTCAAAAAAACATCACAGTGCTACCAAGAAATCGTTATTAATGCAGTGGCGTTTCATCAGTTTCTTACAATAAATATGTCGCCTGGTGTTAAACCGCTATAGGCATCTCCAACTCCTGACATACATGATCGTATGAAGCGATTTCAAAAAAAGAGAAATAAACGTTCGGGTTTGAAAGCTTCCTAGAATAGCAAGAGATGACCGTTTGATCCAACTCCGGCCACCAACAACACTTTATTTTTGCGCCATTTTTCTTTGCTATAAATTCCCTTACATAAAAACTATCGCCTGAAAATCTACTGTTACATTCGTCGACTCATGCAAAAAATGCAGAGATCAAATCATCTCACCATTTCTGTGACAACATTTGGGTTCAAAGCTCTTCTAGGTTCGGAATTCTTTTTCAGTTGGTATAAAGTATTTTCCCTTAAAACATAAAAGCTCAAGTCAAAGAAGCGAAATACAGATTACATATGTCAAGTGTTCGTAGAATCTGTTTCGTTTTCTTGAGAAAATACCCCAAAAGATACAAGATAATTAACAAATTATGGATTAGGAGTAAAAAAAGGATCATGCTAACTTACCATGAAGCACGGCCCGTGTTGTAATGCCGAAATTTTTCTGTGACCGACAAGAGTTCCTCGGATGCGTTCTCTTCCAACCAATCAATCACAATCTAAAAAGCAGCAAGTTAAAATAAAAGAACATACTCCTTACAAAAAATGACTAGGCTACATCAAAGTCACTGTAACATTAGCTTCAACATTACAATAACTAATTGAGCTCTATTCCAACAAAATCTAACAAACTCGCAGATTATTTGAGCTAGTCAATTAAGTACAAAAACGTTTGAGCTGAGGGTGATCTAGCATTACTCAAACAGTATGCGGGGAATGAAAGATCAATAGTATGACATAGTGAAAAACAACAAGAATACGGACACACAACAACTCCAATTTCCAGAACAAAAAGTTTGAAACCAAAGAAACAGAGCCCGAAACAAGGATGCAGAAAAAAAACGCGCCGCCTTCGAGTCAGCAATTACCAGAAATAAGCGTCAAATGCAATCGGCTCAGGCCTAAACAAACATCTCTTGACCAGCATTAGTTCATGCTCGCCATGCCACTTACTTGTGCTTGACGAATATCAGAATTTTGCTTGAAGGTTTCGTCCATTATTATTTTCTCACTCGAATATTTTGTCTACACAATTAAATGAGCTGATTAGAGATAAAGCAGAGAAAAAAGGTGAAACTAAACTAGTAACCACATCAAGACATCACTTTTGTTGCAGATTCTTGAGACATTCTTGAAGGAGAATCAAGCAGCAACGCAAAAAATATTAGTAGATCCTCGATGCTGCATATTTATCTTGGATTTAATAGCGAAAAAGCAAATACACATTTCAAAATAATGGCTAAAAGCTTCTAAAATCTTCCTCGGTAGGCACGCCAAATCGTCCCAACCCGAGTGGATCAGATCAAAGAGCCCTGTCTCGTTAAAAATGACTCGATCTTGCAATAGGTAAAAAATACTTTGTAACTGATCTATGACAAAATAAATTATTGCAGCCTAAACCTTTTTAGGGCGTTTTGACCTTTTAGGGACCTATTTGAGTTATGCTTCTTATTTCACATATATACGAGAAACTTGGTTCCTCCGGCATCCGATTGCGATGGCCGAGTGGTTAAGGCCGCGTCTATGGCAAAGACTCGCCGCAACCATTGAGCTGGATAACACGTCTCCAGTCGGAGCGGGCGTTTGTTCAGTAAGATCTGGGTAGGTTAGGTTCAACTCAGTAAATTGAAATTGGCTTTTTGTTTTATTTCGGGTCACTACAGGTTTATTTTATGCACCCAAAATCTTCCTTAAAAAGCAGTGAATACTGTAAAATTGCGGTTTAAGAACAGGAAATGAGTCAGCCCATAATCTCCAGAAAAACATACCTCTAGATCAATGTTCATCTGCTCTTCTTCAACATCATTCAAACGATCCCTACAAAAAATGTCTCAATTCCTTGCATTTATAGATGAATGGAAAATATGTTACCTGTATAAAGCATCTATAAGCTTCCAAGTGTGTTTTTCTTGTGTTAATAGGTTTCTTAATTCTTGCACCGGGTGTTTTCTAAAGAAACAAGTCATCAAGAAGACCAATTTATTACTTCGAAATTTTTCGCAACCACATCACAGTTATAAATTATCCAAAAACCACTGGAACTTTGGAAGCCATGTTAAGCGTCGATTTTCACCACAATAAAGAAATAATATAATTTCGGTAGAGAGGTCCTTTTTACATACCACAACACACTTAGTGCTAAGAACACCACTGGGTTTAACATTTTTAAGGTACAGGTATATTTAACATAACTAATCAAACGTTTTCGGCGATTCCATAACGCCCTCTTCAGGATCTACAATGAATTAATGCTCTCAAGAACAAGATCTAAATTCATTTACAGTAATTCGGAAATGCAATACAGCTTATGAAGCCAAAATCCAAGAAGCCTTATTGATCAAAAACAAAACCCGAAATTAAATAAGCAATTATACGCGAATGGAGCATCATTTTTGTCAAATAGTTACTACTTTTGATGCCGTATTGCTTATTGTTGTGATGTCATCAATTAGTCATAATCGTAATTGTCGTACCGTAAACTTAAATTTTACTGAAAAATGAGATAGCTAGGCTAGAGCTAAGTCAGTTTCAGCATTTATTAGTATTTTTGTGATTTTGTTGCAGCCAATGTTTGCAGTGTAGTTTTTCAATAATCATTAAGTCATTGTAGATCCTGAAGAGGGCGTTATGGAATCGCCGAAAACGTTTGATTAGTTATGTTAAATATACCTGTACCTTAAAAATGTTAAACCCAGTGGTGTTCTTAGCACTAAGTATTTAGTGGTTTGTACAAAGGAATAAATAAACTAGAAATAAAAATGTTTAAGACACCAACTGGAGATTAAGTTGACGCAAAACTTTTTTATGTTAAAACTAGCAAAAAAATGTAGATTAAGTTAATTACGACCTTAATGCAAAGCCTCACCTTTTTCAAAAAAAAAAGTTACACAGTAAACACTTCACTATGAATGCAACTTCTTATGATTCGATAAAAGATGTGAAATTATGACATACACTTCTTCTGAGACGGCTTGCGACACAATTTTTGACAGAAGGGTGACATAGTCTGTGCATAATTCTTTGTATGATTCAAGAAGATGGAAAACTTCACTCGAAGAATTGTGGTGTAAAAATCGCTCTTTAAACTCGCTAAACAATCCGTCTGCAACTAAAATATAACTTCCAGAATAATCACTACCAGATCTAATTCTATCATAGAGCTACACACTCACTCAATGATAATAAAAAGGGTACCAGAAAATAGATAAATTAATCAACTTCCCGTAAGAAACAAGATCTACAGCATTGATCAAAACAAACAGTAATTATGAACTCAACTACTGTACTGCACATAAAACCTTTTCATGGTACCATAATTAAAAACACTGTGATCCACTTTGTGTATACATAAACAGCAATCACAAATCAAAAAAAAAAGCAAACACTGCAAGCATTAAACAATTTATTAACCTGTAATTCCTGGATTATTAGTGCCGGAATAAGATACGAGATCGTAGTCCACTGCATATTTTGTGGGAGTATTAATCTGATTTAGATCAAACCTGGCAAGAGTAGGATCCAAATTCTGAAAAGCATAGATGGATTATAAACATAAAAGTTAAATCGGCGAAAATGATTGAATAGCCATGTGATTTCTATTCTAGTAGTAATAGAAATCGGCGAAAATTCTATTCTAGTTACAATATCAAGTATGAAATATGTCAAAGACATGGCCTAGCGGTACAGCACGCAGGAAACAGCTCTCACATGACGGGTTCGATTCATGGTTGGAGGCAATTGCATTTGACGTATGCAGAGATGGGCATTTATCGAGATAACTTATCGGCGATAATTTATTACCGATTATCGATATCGCTAAAATTAGTTCTGATTTATCCCTTACCAACATCGCTTTTGTAATATAGTTAAGGAGTGAGAGTGATCGCGGAGGGGATGAGGTGTATTCGGCCACCTTCGGTGAGGAGGAAAAAACCGAATTAGAACTGGATTGATGACGATGATGATGATAATATAGTTTGTTATCGCCGATAAACGATTTTCTATGGACACAGTGTCCAAACTTCGAAGTTAGAAACTAGAGAGTTGGCGCTATGAAAAAATACACGGTGTCCATTAAGCCTTGGTGCAATTTTATGACATCTCTCTTTGTTTTGTTTAATGCCACGGCAGAGTCCGTGAACTGCTCTCTTTTCTGGAAAAATCTAGAAAAATATTTTTGCGATTTGACTTACAAAAAAAAACTTCGTCCACCACATTGAAAATTTACGGCAACATATATCGGCGATAATTTATCAATTACCGATATTGCTTTAAGAATTTAGATTTATCAATTATTGGGACTGCTTTAGTGCAGAAAAGTTTATCGCGCCCATCACTGGACATATGTACCAGTCTATCAGCTGGTTGCTGACTTGAAGAGCGCCAGCTCACTTCGCAGTTTCCCCCAATTGCTGTTAAATTTTCAGTTCAAGACAACTTGAAAATATTTTCAGTCAGTCATTTATAATTTATTTTTTATATTACCATTGTTTGATCGTCTGTTCTGTACGCTGATTCATCCATTGTGACACTATACCGACTAACGCTTTGAGAAGTGTTCAAACCTGTAAAAATACAGGAAAAAATTTATTGAGATATAGGCTACAAAATGTAAGTTTTGATTTTCTCAATTTTTAACGCTCAAAAACGTAGTCGATAAGGCAGCCATAAAAACTAGGGATATACCGATTCCAAATTTTTTGCCGATGCCGATACTCAGAAAAATACCTATTTCGATTCCGATGCCAATTCTCCAAAAATTGCTGATACTCATCGATGCCGATTCCGATACCAATTAATCGGCACATTCCTAGTCCGAACCGGCCCACAAGACTTCAGACAGGAAACCAAATGTGGTGCAGACTCACAGTAAAAGAGCAAATAAAGGAGGTAATGAGAATTGCTGGTGATTAGTGGAAATGAAATTAGACGGCTAAGGTAAAGGAACATGAAATAATTTTCAAAAACAAAAAAACAACCAAATTCAACAAAAGATTTTTTCTGAAGAATCGATCAGGCATCGGCCATTTTTTACCGATGCTGATTTCGATTAATCGGCACATCCCTAATATAAACTTTATTTTAATGTCAAAAGTATAAAAATATTTGGGGTAGGTGCATGACTTTAAACAGAAAGTAAGAATAGCATATAGGTGATGCAAGACAGTAACATAACCTACACAAAATTTAAAGTACACCTAAGCTACTTTTTAGTGCGAATTTCATCAGTATGACCTAATAAAGGTAACAGCGCAGACATACATATCTTTAACTTTACCAAAAACGTTCACCATAGGCCTACTCAAACATTAACTTTCTGTAAGAGCAAATCAGAACAGTTGCTCATGAAGTAATGGAATATGTTTTTGCTTCAGAAAAATTTTGCTCTGCGGCACTGCAGCGAGGACAAACAGTGCACCCACCAAGGTGTCCATTCAACCAAATAAACGCACTGCAACATGATCAAATTATTTTCTTGTATACTATATACCAGTAAACAGGGGCGCACCCAGCAAATTTCAAAGGGAGGAGGGTTCTAAAAAAAACTCGATCCCGCACTCAGGAGAGGATCCAAAAACTTTGTCAAGGGGGATGAAATTTTAAATTGGGTTGAATGTTAACTAAATGCAAAAAACGTTAGACCCAAAAAAGACGTAAAAATCCCTGTGAAAAATGTTCTTATGTCTGCGTTATATTCAGAATTTTTTTCAGTGAGAATGCACCAAATTTTCACATATTTTTAAGTGTATTTTTTCTGGAAGAATTATTTGGAAGCATATTGAGAACAAAAAACACTTTGGGGGGTCCGGGGGCATGCTCCCCCGGAAATTTTTTGAAATTTTACATGCTGTAGTGGCCATTTTAGTATTTTTGGAACATTTTTACGCAAAGTTTGTCTAAATTTTTTGTCCCTAAATCTGAGTGTTTCACCAAATATAATGCATTTTGTTTGCACACTTTCGGCGTGAGTCTTATTGTTATTGAAAAGGTTCGAAATTATGGAGAAATTGCATTCTTCAATAACATGTTTGAAAATGGCTGGTGGGGGGGATGCATTCCCCTCCCTGGATCCGCCCCTGCCCGCACTGATAACACTGTCTCTTACCACTACTCCAACCAGTCGGCTTGGCTTCAGTATGATGCGAGGCAAATTCTGTCACAGCTGTTTTGAAATAACAGCACGTACTGCACTTGCACAGGTTGGACACTTCACTTTCAATACAAGGGTTTGGTTTCAAAAGGGGAAGGGTCGACCCTCAAACCCCCCTCCTGGGTGCGCCACTGCCGGTAAAGCATAAGAAAAAATGCAAAAACTAAAATCACCTCATTAAAAAGAACGAAGTGGCTATTCTTACGGACCCGTACAAATAAGGACTTTGTTTATTTTATTACTTCGTCACGCCAGTGGCCTAGCTAGGGGTGCAATTGCCCCCCTGTAAAAAATTTCCCGATTGTTTTTCAAAACAACATTGCAGTTACTCTTTTCAAATCTAGAAGTAAAGCTAATATAAAACCCCCACGCGTAGGTTAGTTTTTGCTGCTCTCATGGCCTCATTACATTACGGGCCCGAGTATTTTAGCTTTGAAACCTTGAAGGGTAACGCATATTGGCCATTGTAACGTCAAAGTCATGAATCGTCAAATTATTTTTCGGCGAATTTCAAACAATGTTATTCACGTGGAATTTACAACTTTAAGACGTCAAAACAACAGCACTGAAAAATCGTCCGAACACCCTTCCACCATCTTTAGTTGAAGCGGAAAGATGCTTCTGTGCTGCTGGACTATTTACTACTAATTTGAGATCTTTCTTTAAGTGTTGCCATGATTGATATTTTGTGCTTCACGCGCTCGCATTTGCAGCAATAAACAATTGTTTGATTTATTTGATTTGAATCGTCAAAAATTATCTGTTATTTGATAAGTTTAAAAAACCTTGTTTGATAACAGCCCTATCGATCTTAAAATGCTACCAGTGAGAATTAATTGGTTTTAAGGATTTAGGAAAATATAGCACAGTGGTTCTCAAATTTTTTAAAATTTCGACTTTGCGGTCCCCAAACATTTTTTTCTATCAATCACGGTCCTTTATTTTTAAGCATAAATTTTCACGCAAAATCAAGTGAAGAACAAAAAAAAAAAAAACATCACGTTCGCAGATGTCCAATTTTCCACGCAAAAGCAAGTGAAGAACAAAAAAAGGTCATCTAGTCCACAGATGTCCAATCAAGCACAATTCAATGGGATGATTTATCAGAAATCCTCGACCTCTTTGCGGTCCCCCTGAAACTGCTTTGCAGACCCCAAGTTTGAGAACCACTGTTTGAGAACCACTGCTATAACAGCTGTAACAGAAATTTCTAGGTAACAAGGGGGGTTAGTCTTGTAAGGTCATCAAGTTATAAACATAAGAAATGGTATTGATAGCGTTAGGCCACCAAGCTTACAAGCGAAATGCTGACAATTCTAGTCAATCCTATCATATACAGCTATTTCACGGTCAATTATTATAGGCCTACCAATCGTCAGACAGGCTAGATTAGAACCCGAGATCTATTGAATCTTATTCATATAACTAGACCAGTAGTTTTTAACCTTTTTCATTCAGCGACCCACTTTGCAATACAACGTAACCAAACGACTCCCTTCCAAAACACAGGTTATGCAGTTGCGCACGCATAGCAGCAATAAAAATCACAAACGTAAGCATTGTAATATCACCCTGTAAAAGAAAGACTCAATAAATTTATACACATCATGGCAGCTGCACTAATAAGATGACTGGTGTTGCATTTTGGTGATAAGCTTGTCAATGCGTGGCTCGCTAGTGGATAGAGCACATCTACAGTATGATCTAGCTCGGCTATTAGTTTATTCCTGGCCTTGTTCTTTTCTTCTTCTATCCAGTTTCAATCCGTTTTTTTCCTCCTTACCGAAGGTGGCCAGATACACCTCATCCCCTCCGCGATCGCTCTCACCTTCCCTCCATCTCGTTCGATCTGCAGCTTCCTCGCTCTTTAACCCAACTTTCTTCACACTCTCTTCCTCTTGCCTCCACCATGTCATTTTTTGGCCGTCCTCGCTTTTGCCTCCCATTCACTTTCATCATCACTGCCTTCTTCAGTATACAGTCAAACCTCGGTTTTCGAACGTAATCCGTTCCAGAAGGCTGTTCGAAAAGCGATTTGTTCGAAAACCGAAACAATTTTTTCCATTACAATTAATGTAATTAATTTTAATCCGTTCCAAGTCTAAAAAACAGCTTTTGTAAAGAGTATTTTACACCATAAACTGTACTTTATTATGTAAACCATAAATAAAAATGGGTAGAAATAGATTGTGCTTTATTTTAATAACGGATTTCCTAGCTAAGATGAGAAGAAAAACATACTGTAAAGTAAACATTTCGTATCTTTCATTTTTAAAACGTCGAAAACATTAAAGGTTAAGATACTGTACAGTACTAGTGCAGAGATTAATAATAAAACAGAAAAAAAAATACAGTACTGTAGCCTACTGTGCAGCAGCAAAAGCACTTTTACAGTCATCGCTTTTTTGAAGGAAATCCTCTTCCAGAAAAGTTGCAAAACTATTGAGATAAAAGTTGCAAATCATCTGTGCGAAGTGATAGTCGTCGTGTGAGGTCTTTACCTCGTGTTAAAGCGATGGAAGCAGGCAATTAGTCTGTTTGCATTCGCTTGGTTTGTAGGGATGTGCCGAGTCGAGTCCGAGTACTCGGCCAAGTAATGCCTTATTACTCGGCCAAGTCCGAGGATTAAACCATTGACACTTTGACCTATTTTTTTGCTTTTTAACCGAATTTGAGTCGAAATTGGGACTTCTACGCACTTGATGACCTTTTTTTTTTGCTCTTCACCTAATTTTGAGTTCAAATTTTGACGTCGTAGATATTCTGACTCGGCCGAGTAATGTCGTGAATACTCGTTACTCGGCGAGTCCGAGTAATTTTCCTTGAGGCACATCCCTATTGGTTTGGTCGTGATCCGAATTTATGTTCGAAGTCTGAATTCGAATTTATTGTTCGAAAACCGATTTGGTCGAGAACCGAAGCGTTCAAAAACCGAGGTTTGACTGTATTATCATCATCCCTTCTAATCACATGTCCATACCATCTTAATCCATTTGCCTTTGACAATCTATCTAACGTTTCCTTCAAACCCAACATCTCCATCAGCTTACTCCATTTTCTTTTTCTCCCCTTAGGGGTTCTACCCACTTATTTCACTCCACACATTGACCTCACCATGGCTCTTTCAGTTCTAAAAATTGCCGTTTCAGTCTTCCTCAAACACCATGTCTCACTTCCATATAACATTGCTGATCTTACTCAACGTCGATACACCATCCCTTTCATTTTCCAAGAAAACCTTCTCCCACGTAATATTTCTCCGCATTCTCTAAATTTCATCCATCCAATCCTAACTCTTGATGTCACTGCAGTTTCACATCTACCACTAGCATTCAGCCTGTCTCCTAAGTAACAAAATCCCTTCACAGTCTCCACTTCATCGCATAATACCTCCACTGGTTCTTCAGTGCCATCTCCAACACATGAGCATCTTCTTTCTACAAACAAAATATCTTGCAAAACTGAAGGTTATCTTTTTCATTTTCGTGCATCTCCCATGTATCTACTTCGTACACTGTGTGCAACACACAGCATTAGACCTAACCCTTATTTCTGGCCTTGTTCTTTATTCCCAGTAATGCTGAGAGGCATGCCTCACACAGCCAGGTTGATGAAAAAGTGGCATCAAAAGTTGAATTGCTGAGCTTGCCACTCTAGAATAAGAAGCTACCATGGCTGACCAATATGCAGGCAAAAACATCTCTTTGAAGGCATCCTCTGCAGTTGAGTCATTTTTCACGGCTATAAATTCCTTTTGAGTTGTGTCATTTCTGCTGAACACGTCAACAACGTCTGAGTTAGCAATAACTCTTGCGACCCCTAGAAAAAAGCTTGACGACCCCCATGGGGGTTGCGACCCCAAGGTAGAAAACCACTGAACTAGACAGAGTAATTATATAACTTAAATACAAAAATAAAGTTGTTGGGTTAATATTTCGATATTGTGCAGACAAAAGAGAAGAAGTATTCAACTGCAATCAGACAATACAAGCTAACTGTTACAGAGAATAGAATATTAGCGAAAAGGCGAAAATGAATGTTGGTTTCGTGGGTAGCTTTCCTCATAGAAATTTTTGTGGGACCACTATATTCTCCCCTTAGGGGTTCATAAAGAAAGATACTCTAAGAGATATGCTTGATTGGTCAATGGCGCAGTTACATCTGCACAAGATATTGCAGTGTGTTTGTTCTACCAACCCAGAGGGGTCCATAGCTTTCGAACAAATGCTATAGGGGTCCTTGAACTACAAAAGGTTAAGAACCACTGAATTAGACCAATACTTACCATGAAAAATTAGTTGAAGTGGAATTAAAACAGTAAAACTGTGTGGGAGTATAAACAACAATGAGAACATTGGCTGACAGTGGTTAAAATACAGCCAAACTACCGGCACATCAAAACCAGAAAGTCATTTTTCCAGGGTAAGCATTTCTAATTTCTATCAAATAAAACTGCTCTCCTTCGCCGAAGCCGTGCCCCCCCCCCCCCTTCAACAAAGGCTGGCTACGCCACTGCATCACGCTCTTTGAATCGGGGTTAGCGTGAAGTGATAATAGAATAAACCAAGCGCTTATTTGTATGGGCCCGTACAAATAGCCACTGCCTAAAAAGAATGTTCTCAATGCATGATTTTGTGGGTCAATGCATTATATAGTGGTGCACAATACACTAGTACAAATTATTTTCGAAACTTTATTCAATACCAGTACCTCCACCAAAAGTCAGAGATGTGTCCATGGACTTCATCATTGAAGTTGATACTGGGGAAGCAGCTTCATCCAAAAGTTTCATGGCTGAAACAGAAATACAAATATTTATTTTTCAATAGATACTAATTAAGAATTAAAATACATAATTAATTTCTGTTAACAATTTGCCTTATTTTGAACAGAATGTACTGGTAGATAAGAAACAGGGAGAGGTAGAACAAAATAAGTTTTAGTTCATAATCAAAAGCATACTGGTATATCATGCACAATGTACTCTTTGTACGGTGACTTCTTTTTGTAATTGGAAAATACTTCCGCATTGTACTGGTAACACTGCTGTCATTTGGCAAAACCCATTAACTCCAAAATTTTGAAATACGTTTTTTGCATTTTTTCAATCTTTACTCCAATGTCCTTCTTGTGAGCAAATATCGAGTTCGTAATCCAACTGATTTCGAGTTATCTCTGGTGGCAAAACCCATTAACTCCACTTCTGTACAAAAAGTTGTCAAAAATTCTAAGTAGATGGCAAAATCTGCTAACTTCACTCGTAATTGTTAACTTGTTATTGTGTCATAAACAAAGTTAATTGCATTTCTCAAAAATTTTCATTTCACCAGTGAAAGAATTGTGCGTAACAATATGAAACAATACCAATAATAATAGTGACGTAATACGGTAGCTAATTGACTTTAATGCAATTTTGGATAAAAATCGAAGGGCGAGACTCATACGCTGTTTAAACATTCATTGAATACCGGTACAATTACTGACATTAAACTTTTATGATCAAGCACTTTCATCAATCCAAAAATTTAAAAAGTCTACTATTAGGAACATCCTCAAAAAAACTGAAAAGTAAAACTTGATTTTTCTGAAAAGTGTAAAAGAGGAGATAATGGGTTTTGCCAAATAACAGCAGAACATTACAAAATGACAAGTTCAAGTTTGATTAGCTAGTGGTATTGGAAGGCCTACTTATCAGTTTTTACGAACTTGATGTTCTTAGCAAATTCTTACTGTATAGCTAGGTATAATTTATCAGATCGGAGTTTTCATCAAGTTATGGATATCTTTTCCAAATTAGGAAAAAGAAGTTTTAAACAAGTAAAAACTTCCTGAATTGGAAAATTTGATAATGTAATCGCATTTCCACCTGTAAAGATGTCATTCCACTCAGAAATGAGAACATTAAAATTTAGTTGAGTTGTTTTTCTATAACTTTACTGTGGGAATTTAAATTTCACTGTGATATACTTTTTTTATTTAAAAAAAAATGTTATTTTCCAATGTACTTATCATTGAAACTGCAAGCTTAAGCTATGCCTATTTCTTTCTCAGTGAAAATACGATTACATCATCAAATTTTCCAAATTAGGAAGTTTTTCCCCTTTTAAAACAGTTGAAAATTTCTTCTTTTTTCCTGATTTGGAAAAGGTATTTATAACAGGGCAAAAACTCCAATCTGATGAATTAAACCTAACTGATAGTATACTGGTACAGCATATCATTACGATACCACCAGACTCTAGTAGTCCAGGCTAACACTTCATTCTATGCCTACAACAGTACAACCTTACAACAATACGCCAGACTAGTACAACCAGACAACTAGGCCTAGTCCTAAGTCTATTGACAGTTGAAATTACAGCAGATTACAGCACAAGCTGACAAGTGTAGTAAGGTGATTACTTACAACGCAAGATTTGTCCAGTACGATTGGATTTTGCTGTTTTCCTATCTTTAGAAATTGCGGGAGACTGCACAATGCCACTCATTTTCAGTTTCTTATATATATATAGGCCTACCACAGAACTGGTACCTATCGATATGGCCTATCTAGCTGTCTACAACTTAGTCAAGTCCAGACTGAAAATTTGTGCTAGCTTAATGCTCAAATCTTCTGACTAACAACAACTGTTTTTTGGATGAACAGACTAGAAGTTCTTGACAGTATTGCCACTAACTAATGAATACATTGTGGTATTGCTATTTCCTAAAACCCGGTATTGCTAAAACCTGCTTGAGCACAAGGACCGCTAATGGCGCAATTGAGCTATTATTAAAAGCTGCAGTCTGGGCTGCAGAACAGAGGCGTACTGTATCATAATCCGTATTAACTAGTCTGGAAGTGGAAGCTT
Source organism: Trididemnum miniatum (assembly GCA_964006365.1). Taxonomy (NCBI): domain Eukaryota; kingdom Metazoa; phylum Chordata; class Ascidiacea; order Aplousobranchia; family Didemnidae; genus Trididemnum; species Trididemnum miniatum. The sequence continues at coordinate 11,206,387 of OZ023236.1, read as the reverse complement.
GTGCTAAAAAGGTCTTGTTTTTACCGCCATCTAGTGGCAGTGGCCTAGCCAACTTACTACCACTATAATTCTGGCAGAAAATAGGAGAGAAATGAAGAAAAAAAGCAAAAAAGCGTACCGTGTGCAAAACATCAACCAATGCATCAACCAAAACCCGCTCACGATTACACCAGCAATAACAGCGCAAAAACATTCTAACTGCGTGTCAAACTTTATCGGAGCATTGAATTCCATTTCGAATGAATACTGTCAAGCCGATGCCAAATCATAACAACTATCACCAGAATAACTTTGAACTTGGAACAAAAGAACGCTTGTTTGATTCTTGCGTTTTCTAGGATTTTGGTAAAAACTGGTCTCACATTATCCAATATTGCAACCTATTCCGCAATCGGATTTTTTATGTATTAATATGCATCGCGTAGCGCATTAAATTTCCTTTCGAATGAATATTGTCAAGTCGATGCCAAATCATAACAACTACCATCAGAATAACTTTGAACTTGGAACAAAACGACGCTTGTTCACATTTCGCGCTTTTTCGAAATTTCGTAAAAGCGGGTCTCACATTATCCAATATTGCAACCTATTCCGCAATCGGATATTTTATATATTAATATGCATCGCGTATCGTATGAAATTCCCTTTCGAATGAATATTGTCAAGTCGATGCCAAATCATAACCAAAGTCCGTATAACTTCGTATAACTTCGTTTAAGTTATGCGGATCATTCGTTCCATTGTTAAGCGACAATGGAAGCCAAAATGTGTCCAAAAAAACAAAAGCCGCCTATCTTTTATAACGTAAAAACGATGTTTAATGTTACAAAAAACGCGATAACTTCAGTTGTAGTTGTTCAATTTTAAAAATTTAAATTTTGTAATGAAGATCTTGAATTAAGCCATCGTTTAATGCAACTTTTAAAATTATTGAACGTTGTTTACACACTTTCCGATCGTAGTAAACTTGGACCTCTGCTTAGAACCCGCTAAATGCAGCAATCGCTTATCTTTTGCAATGAACAAAAACGTATGAAGCGTGTTATGAAATACTTTACAGCTTTAATTATGCTTTTTCTAATAGAAAAATTGTAATTTTACTGTGACGCTACCGGTACTGCTTTTTACAAGTACTTGGTTAAAAATTGAAGAAACCGGTAAATATTTATAGCCTACCATTTAAATCAGCAAACATCTAAACCTGTTGCTTGCAATTCTTTAGCGTGAAAGTCATATCAAGCGAATTAAATTCGTCCTCCACTGTATGTGCTTTGATCAAGTATTAGATTAGGTACAATGGTAGCTATGGTAGGTATAAATTTTTATTAAGATTTATTTTTCTGAAGACAAATTTTGCATGAACTCCAGTGGGCTAATTTAGCAGTATCGATCGAGGAATCCAGGAAGGCCTATAACAGGGACATCTTAAAACATCATTTGCCGTAAACTGATCTGCAGGTCTAATTTTTGTGCTACATTAGGCTATGTTACGAAGTACCGGTATGTAAGGTAGTTGTTTTTGTAGAGGTATTTTGGCTAGGCTATATTTATTCTTAGTGGGGTCGCTTGGCTACGAATCTGCTCTTGCGTAGGCTATTCCATGGCGTTTATAGCCAATTAATTTTGACCGACAAAAGTGCTTGCGTGGCAATGTTTGAGATTGACTTGAAGGGGGGCGGGCGGGTCGGCCTCACTGAGCACTATCACAATATCACGATCGTTGATTACTATATCTTCAAACTAATACTTGTGCAAGAAAATAAAAAGTCCTTACAGTGCTCCGATGACGGCGGCGACACGTTATAGGATACTTTCCGTAAATGTCAATTTCATCTTCATATCAGTTAAGAATCGTAGCTTTATGGCTTAATAGACTGAAGCGCTCAAAATTATGATGACGATGACAAATGTTGAGTAAGCAGTAGGCTAAGCACAAAAATCTCATACAATCATAGTTGTTCTTTATTCTGTGAATATGACATTCACAACAACAATCAATAACACACTATAACCAATAAACAAAAAAAGAAAACCAATCAAAATTTCACATGACATTCTAAGCAATTCCACGCTTTGCAGCGCTCTTACTAGCGAATTGACGACCAGCTCTTAATCTGCTAGCAACACCTTTCTCACAAATGAAAAACCTCAGCTTTAAGTAATAATCTTCAACTTTGTCAATAATATCGGTATGGCAAATGGGTCGTGTCGGTATCTCAGACGCTACAGCTCTCTTAATAAAAGAAGTCGGATCTCTAGCATAAACTGCTTGGGCAATATTCGATCGAAATGCAATTTCGACATGCTTTAGAAAATCTAATACTACAGACGATGGATGACAAAGATAAAACGTAGCATCGCATACATCAAACTGCATAGGATTTTTCACAAACGATTTTATGAGGGTTAACATAGAGATGTTACTAAAGACTAAATGATCGGAATCCAAATTTGTCAAAACCTGTGTGCAAAAAGAACAGGTCAATTTCTTCAAAACTTTTTTAACAGCCCAACCACAGATGTAATAAAAGCCATTCATTTCGCACTCGTTACCCAGAAAGGCTAAAGCTTCATCGATGATAACTGGGTCAGCAATTGGTGGTTCAGGATCATCACTGCCTGGCTGGTTGATGAACTCCAGTAAATGAGGAGTATCATCTTCCTCATAGCAGGAACCTTTCCGGATATATAACAGTTGGGACAGGCAAACTAGCTTCAGAGCTGTGCGAAACTTCGAGGCACGCGGATGGCTTACACCTTTATTTCTGACTTGGGAGAAGACATTTTCAAGAGCATCTTGAGAAATGTGTCCAGGAAGTAAAAATGCAAGCCTCTTGCTTTCCACAACCAGGTCAGTATGAAGTGCAAGCAGGCTCCTTGTAGTAAGTTGAAGGCCAGTTTGAATTGGCTTCCAGGAGCTGCTTTTGCTGCTGGTTTTGGGTGCAAATTTTATATCTTCAGAAACTTCGCACATCTATTATAAAAAAATCTTAATTAGGTATGAAAAAATAAACGATACAAATACAACAACAGCAACTTTTACATTTTTTACCTCATTTAAAATATTCAGTTGCCGGGTTGAATTTTCGAATAAACCTCCCGCAATGCGACGCGTGTTGACAATGTCAAACCAGTTGTTCACAAACTCGCAGAAAAAAGCGGTGGTCAAGGCGTTGGGATCCATTTTTTCCAATTGTACCATCGTTCTGAGAGCCGAAGCCGTGCTGTGACTTAACACCTTGAAATAATTGCAGATTTAAAATGTAAGAAGTCAATGTATTAAACATAACTATTATTTTACTAACCTGTGCTGCTAAGTCAACTCTCATTTTCTCAAATGGGGTTGGAAAAATGTGATTTTTCCTCAACTTCGGAGCAAGTTTAAAAGTGCACTTTTCATCGTGTACAATCAACTTCTCAATCCAATGAGATGAAACCTGAGGAACACAATTGTAAGTGTTAAGTTAAGGTTAAACGATCAGATGTAGTGGACGCTTGCTTGGAAATAGTTCATTGAATGCATGTTGATCTAAAGCAGAGGTGACGAACCTATTTGCGGTCTCGGGCCACTTTGTTACTTGCCAATAAGCAAGCGGGCCGCATAACTTTTTAGTCATAAACAGTGGCGTAGCGAGAAATTTTAAAAGGGGGAAGCCATAATTTCCATATTTCTTTAAAGCGTTAATTTTTTTTTCGGCAGAACAAATTTGAAAATGATTGAGAAACAAGAAAAGCTCTTGGAGGGTCTGGTGGCATGCTCTCTCGGAAAATTTTTGAAAATTTAGATGCTGTAATGGCTATTTGTAGTGCTTTTTGAATAATTCTCAGGCAAATTTTGTTTAAATTTTTTGACCCTGATTCTGAGTGCTTTGCCAAATATGATGCATTTGGCGCGCACATTTTCGATTATGCGTGCTTAAGGCGTAAGGCTTATCGCTCTCGAAGAGGTTCGAAGTTATGGAAAAATTGTATACATCAAAAACTATTTTGAAAATGGCTGATGGGAGGATGCATACCTCTCATTCTAACCCTTGGATTAGCCACTGGCCATAAGCTACAGAAACCATCAAAAGAGTCTGGCATATTTCAGTCACTTGGCACCATTAGTTTTGTTCTTTTTTTACTAAAAGGCAGAGTCAAAAAGGGAGAAGGATGGCACAATGGCCCTCCTCTGAATACGCTCCTGGTCATATACATATCGGATATCGGTCCAATCTTTTTGAAATACTCTTTTTTTATCTACAGTATTTCGTTTTTTCGCTGAAGACATCGGTGAAGACAAGCGGCTAATTAAATATTGATTAAAAAACAGAATAACAAAACCTTAAGAAAGCAGTAAAATTTGCATATGATAAATGGTACTGCCACCTCACCAATTCATTTCCGCAAACTCACATAAATCCTACTACTGTAAGGCAAGCTAAGCTCTGGCTCGAATAGTTACTCGTAAACTGCTGCACTATGCTGAAGCTGCAACGGACTCGAGTTATGTTATTTCATAACAATGGATGAACTGCTGAATCCTGAAACAGATGACTTGTATTGAGCGTTTATATAATTACTGTGTGATACGCGCTTGATTAAATCAGGGGCTCAGCTTTTGGTATCGCATCGCAAAGATTAGACGGGAAAAAAATGTTTAAAAGTACTGGTCTCGCCAAAATGTTCGCGGGCCACAGGAAATTCTTTCGCGGGCCGCATGTTCGTCACCTCTGATCTAAAGCAATCAGATACAACTGTGGATAAATACGTACAAAGCAAAACGATCGACACTAAACAATAATAATTATAATACCTACCACAGCTGTGGGGAGATTGTATTTCGCAACGCAACTGCTGGGAAGAGTGATATCATTATTAAGAAGAGAAGTACGGAAACTTTTCAGAAGATGAGGAGGGTCAGCGAAGAAGTAGATTCGTTCATCAGATGATGGGTGAACCGTACTTACAATGACGTCATTTCTAACAAAACAATACACTTTTGACCGACATTTTATTCGTTGCCACAGATCCAACAGAACAAAACTAGAATAAAACGTTAATTGAAAGCGGAAAATACATGGTTACTGACCTTTTGCTTTTAATACCAGCACTTTTCCACATGCTTTGATTTGATGGGCCCATATCAGATACAATGCCCTTGACTTTAATGTTTCGCACAGACAGTTCTTCAATTATCTTTTGAGTGACTGTCCACAAATCTGTCCCACGCATACATGATCCAGTGTAATAAAACGCTGTTAAACACAAAAAAGCTTTCTTACAAACTTAATTATCAGAATAACCCAAAATTATAAACAAAACATCGTTTTGGACACCAAGTTTTTATGATTTGCAGGTATAAACATTACACACCTATAACTTGTTTCCAATTTTCAGCTAGGCCTTTGGCCATGTACACAAGTGCATGTGTTGCTTCCAAGCTTTCAAATCGATCTTGGGAAAACTCTGGACTTATGGTTCCTACAAAGCGCCTTAAGGTCGGATCGTATTCCACGCCTGGTAAAATTTGCATCTCATCCAGAACCAAAATACAGTAAGTGTGTTGATCTGTTGCACATGCTATTGATTCCATGTAATCCAAAATTTTGTATTGAATTCCGGGTTCCAAGTGTAATTTCTTCACTCTTTCGCAAAGTGTACGATACGACGGTAACGGGAAGGACAACTTTCGAAGATATTCGTAACTGAACATAAAATCATAAATTTTAGCTTTGTTTATTGATGATTTTTATTAAAAAAATAAGATATCACTGAGCAAAATTGTTATATGCATTACCCGTACAAAACACCTACCCGTTGGCACCAAGCATTAGCCTCATTTTCAAACTATCTTTAATAGTTTTGGATGACCAGGCAGGAACTTTTGATGATGCAGGTATTTGTAGTGCATCAAGCTGGTCACCATTCCAAATGCCTTGGACCCTTTGTTTGCATTGTTCTAACTGCTTTTCCAGTTGTTGAATCTGAACATATTGAATAGTGACTATCGGCACATGATCAATAAAATAATGATATACTTTGCATGATTTAACAGTAGTGCGTTGCACTTAGCATTAGAATCTAAAAATACCGTAGCTACTATACAGACAATATAAAATAATTTCTAATTACTTTCCATTTCAGCCTTCGGTTTTGTAATTTAGTTTCAGCACATGATTGGCAGTTCGAAGTCTCTTCTTCATAGTCTTCATCCAATGGTAATAATGCATGCTGTATGTCGTTTTCACTATCAACCACAACAATAGATTGAGCATAAGCATGTTCTTGCCACACGCCTGAAAATTTTCAGTGCGAAATTCAATACAGTTTTACATCAAACTAGGCTATTTAATGTCTGCAACACAGTACCATTACTTGCGAATTAATAGGCTACCCCGATGCTTGTAGCTAATCAAAGATTTTGTGCCAACACTGAGACTCGCTTATTGTACGTAAGCTTAAGCATTACATACAACTTAATTTAATCGAAATTTTTCAACACAACATGTACGGTACATGAAATTATTGATACCAAACAATGCACATATCTACTTGCAAGCACTAGCCAGTGCTTGAATAAGTTATATGAATTACTATCAATACCGTACAGTATGTATATGTAGGGCCTACTGGTTGTTTTATAATTTATACATACTTTTTGCGATTAAATCATTATCATGTTCATTTAAAACTTCAGATTCCTTGGTGCTGTTGTAGGTTGACCTTCTGTTAACTTTCTTAGAATGTGGCATATTTTCGAACAAGGTAGGAACTGCATCTCTTTTTAATTTTTTTTCAGAGAAATTGTTGAATTGGCGCTCCTCAAAATGTTTCTACAAATAACCATTAATTTTGTAATAAAAAATTTCAGTAAATTATGTTTTTCCGGAAAAGCTGTGCAAAACAAAACATTGTAATCACATCTCAGATATTGGCAATTGCTGATTAGACTACAGCGTAACAAAAACTGAGTTCTAACTCACTGTCCAGTCACAAGAATAAAAACTATATTTTTGAGCTAGTGCACCCAACCTGCTATTCTACTACTTTCAAAAACTGGGACTGTGAGATTGTTAATAAGCTAACATCTGTAACACTGTGTACACACATACAGTGATAATGATCGTATTGCTGTGCCTGTGCTACTGCTAGCAGATATCTGGGTAGGTATGTACTATGTAGCCTATGCAACCTTACTTCACAAATTCTACTGTGTTTTGTTGCTTTCCATTTTGCCCTCCTGCAATTGACTTCCCAAGCTCGTTTTCTCTGAACTTCATTTTTTTTTGTTGGAAATCTATATAGCTTCAACCCTTTTTCGCTTCTGCTGGTGCAATTAGGAGCCGAACAAGAAGGCATCCTGATGTTGGCCTACCGGTACTACAGATTATTCCCAAAACATCATTAGTTGCCTACCAAGCAATAGCTTAAAGTACTGATATTATTCTTAAAAACAATATAAAACAACTCAAGGGTGAGCAAACGCAAATAATATTCATACTTACAGCCAAAAATCACGACTGTGCAGGCTTTTCCACTGACCCAGCATCACCTAGGCTAAGCCTACCTACAGGCACGCCATTGCTAGCACACTGCATATAGGCTACAAAGGTGTGAAAAAAACTTACTTTAAAAGAGTTTTCTTGCTTCTATGATATCTCTCCACTAGCAAATTAGGCTTAGACAGCTTTATAAGCCATCGCAAACCTAGCAGTTTCCCAGCTTACAGCATACGAACTTCGGCTTTTTGGACACATTTTGAGCTCCATGTTTTGGCGGGAGATCCTGTCCGCGCAACTTATACGAAGTTATAACAAAGTCCGTATAAGTCCAGCGCAAATGGAGGCGGGGTCAAACCAGAAAGTGGCGCCAAGTTGAGTGTGAAGTGGAGCCACTTGAGGAAGTGAATTTGGAGTAAATGGACACTTGGGGCAAATGGGCATTTGAGGGAAATGGACACCGGAGCATATGGGCACCGGAGCATATGGGCACCAGGGCAAATGGGCACCGAAGTATAAATTTTGACTTGGGGCAAATTGGCACTTGGAAAAATGAATATTTGGGGAAATGAGTATTAGAGGAAACTATTTGGGGGAATTGGGCACCTGGGAAATGGGCACTGGTGCAAATGAGCTCCAAGGCAAATGGACATGTGGGGAAAGGAGTATCCCAAGTGCCCTAATATTGCTGTGCCCATTTCCCCTCAAATGTTTGTATATGGGCAGTGGGGCAAATGGGCACTAGGGGAAAATGGGCATTTGGGGGAAAGGAGTACCCCAAGTGCCCTAAAGGGGTATCCGAAGCGCCCTGGGCCCATTACCCCAAAATGTTCACAAATGGGCAACAAGGCAAATGGGAACTTGGGGCAAATGGACATTTGGGGGAAAGGGGTACCCCAAGTGCCTTAAAGGGGCACCCCAAGTGCCTTATGCCCATTTCCCCCAAATGTTTACAAATGAGCATTGGGGTAAATGAGCACTTAGGGGCAAATGTACATTTGGGGGAAAGGGGTACCCAAGTGCCCTAAAGGGGTACTCCAAGTGCCCTATGCCCATTTCCCCAAAATGTTCACAAATGGGCGCTGGGGTAAATGGAGACTTGGGGCAATTGGACATTTGGGGGAAAGGGGTACCCCAAGTGCCCTAAAAGGGTATATTCCAAGTGCCCTAATATTCCGGTGCCCATTTCCCCTCAAATGTTTACAAATGGGCATTGGGGCAAATGGGCACTTGCAAAAAATAGACATTTGGAGGAAAGGAGTACCCCAAGTGCCCTAAAGGGGTATCCCAAGTGCACTATGCTGATTACCCCTAAATGTTTAAAAATGGGCACTGGGGCAAATGGGCACTTGAGGCAAATGAACATTTGGGAAAGGAGTACCCTAAGCTTTCTGTGCCCATCCCCCCAATTTTTTCAAACAGGCCTTTGGGGTCCCAAGTGCCCATTTACCCCACTGCCCATGTTGCCCTAGTGTCCATTTGCGAAAAACGGGCACAACTAAGGTAATTAGAGTACCCCTTTCCCCCAAAAGTCTTCTTTTCCCCAAAACCCCAAGTGCCAATTTTCCCCTCTGCCCATTTGCAAAAATTTTGGGTGAATGAGCACAGAGCATTTGGGGTACCCCTTTAAACCACTTAGGTTACCCCTTCCTTCAAATGCCCATTTGCCCCACTGTCCATTTGTAAAAATTTGGGAGAAATAGGCATAGGGTACTAGTGGCACCCCATTAGGGCATTCAAGGTACCCCTTTACCCCAAACGTCTAAGTGCCCATTTGCCATGGTGGCCGTATGCAAACATTTGGGGAAATGGACACAGGACACTTGGGGTACCCCTTTAGGGAACTTGGGGTAACTTACCTCTTTCCCCCAAATGTCCTTTTTTCCCAAATGCCCATTTGCCCTGGTACCCATTTTCCAGGTGCTCTTTTGCCCCAAATATTAATTTTTCCCAACAGCCAATTTGCCAATTTGCCCATTTATTTCGATGCCCATTTGCCTTAAGTGCTTTTTTGCCGTTTGCCCGGTGCTCATGTGCCCCGGTGCCCATTTGCCCCAAGTGTCCGTTTACTCTAAATTCTTTATATCTCCAAATGCCCGTTTGCCATAGTGCCCATCATTTCCCCAAATCCCCATTTGCTCCGGTGCCCACTTCCCCCAAATGCCCATTTGCCCCAAGTGCTCAATTCTCCGGGACCCAAATGTCTGGGACTCAGCATTTGTCCGGGACCCATACTGTCTAATTCGCTCCCATGCAATCTTACAAACGGTTTCTTGCGATTCTATTCAGTCTAATGCGGTCTTATATATACAGTTCCTGGCGGTACCACATGGTTTTATAAATGGTTTCATGTGGTATCCTTTGGTCCCATAGGTCTCATGCGGTCTTACAAATAGTTTCATTCGGTCCCATGCGGTATTTGGTTCTACCGCAGTTTGTACCCTGCCGTTGTTAATGCAATGCAACCACATAGATTTTGACTGCACCAACTCAGTGTGAGCCACCGTCACTAGATGGCGGTAAAAATAAGACCTTTATGGCGTTTTTGAATTTAGTTTCCAGACTAGTTATATATGGACTATGACTGTACTGTACAACGGAGCCGGATCCGGATTTTAAAAACCGGATAATTGGGCTGTTGCTGTGGATTCCGATCGGGATTGTGATTTTTTGCTTTTTCCGGATCAGGATCAGGATCCGGATTCAATTTTGGATGATAACCAATGATTTCAATGAGCTACTAGTGGTAGAGATGGCTCGGGCTGACTTTTTTAAGGCCCGGACCGCCCACGGCCCGAAATCTCTAGCCTAGTAACCGTAACCGACCCGGCAACTCATTTCAAAAATAAAGCCCAGCCCGCCCGAAGCCCATTCTTTTCATGAACCTTTAATCACATTAATTAAGCTCAAAGGAATTTCAAAAAGTGTTAGCGGCTCGTTAGCGGCCCAGTAAGATACAAAGATAGAACCAGGCCGTTAGCGGACCAGTAAAAAGACCGGTTAACGGCTCGTTGGCGGGTCTCTTAGCGGCCCATGCCATCTCTAACTAGTGGTCTATTGGATATAATTTGCATATAATGCCAATACAGGATTTGGATTCGGAGTCGGATTCTGTTTCCTGATTTTTTAGGAGTCGGAGTCGGATTTTAGCGCTTCGAATTCGGATTGAAATTTTTAGACTCCGTACACCTCTGCTGCAGGACAGAGTTGTCCGGAACAAAAAATTTTGTTCCTAATTCCATTCCAAACCTAAAGCCTATGTTCCTATTCCGATCCGTTCCGAAATTTTGAAAAAAACACAACTCCTAAATGTTCCGGTTTAGTTTTGTCAGGTTGCCAAACTGAAATAATCTTTATCAGGAATCATGATTTCTGCAGAGACACTGCGGGTCATTATCCCTAACTCTGATCAAAAGTCAATGAAGAATCTATGCCTAGTTAACCAACTTTTTTAGCAAAAAGATGAAAATTGAAACAAACAATCAAGGCAAGAGTTTTGTAACATTTTTTAAACAGTCAACCGGAATTCCTGTTCCTGTTCCGAAAAGCCACAAAAAAGTTCCATTCCGGCTCCTTTTCCTAAAAAGTCTGTGTATTCCTGCCGGAACAAATTCCTATTCTGGTCCATGGACAATTCTGTTGCAGGAGCACAAGGATCACAAAGACCGCTAGCGGCGCAATTGAGACGCAGGGAGCACATCAGGGTTCGGTTCGATGAGGATCAGGTTTGGTTAGGGTTAGGTTCGGGTAGAGTTAGGTTCGGGTTGGGTCAGGTTCGGTTCGGGTTAGGTTTGGGTAGGGTTTGGTTCGGTTAGCTTTAGATTCCTTGCGCTCCTTGTGTTCCTGCAGCTTTTAGTAATAGCTCAATAGCGCTGCTAGCGATCCTTGTGCTCCTGCAGCTTTTAGTAATAGCTTAATTGCGCCACTTGTGGTTCTTGTGATCCTTGTGCTCCTGCAGCTTTTAGTAGTACCCGTTCTTAATGGGCAGTGGGTAGTCATTCTGCCTTATATCTACTCGTTTCTGCACAACATTGGTCATATTTGCAGCACTGAGCAGCAAAATTGACCTGACGCAGCATAAAGCTGAAAGGCACAAAAGTCTACTCAGTACTCTGCACTAAGCTGCTCCATAGTATAATGGATGGTTCACTTTAAAGCTGACGGGAATTCCCCGAAACGTCATGCGCAATGCGGAGATTGGACAAGTGGACATGCTCTTTAACCCAGTCTATGAGCAAGCACTAAAAAGGAAAGACAGCAATGTGCATTGTGACAGTAGGGTGGTCCAAAATTTTTTTTCTAAGAATTTACCTTCTCCACTAGGCTCTTTTTTCCATTATATAATTTGAACTTCTTGACCAAATTTTGCTTCGATAGAATGACATTTAGAGGTCACTCAAAAATTAACATTTTTGCTGCACTAAGCTGTATGAGTTGAAGTGTTGCATGAAAAAATAACATTGCTGCTTGTTTTATGGCAGAAGCATGACATTATACCGGTACATTAACAGGTTCATAAAATTAGTTTGGTATATATTGTACATTGATGTGGACAGGAGCGTATTTAGGGGGGGCATTGCGCCATGCCCCCCTTTTAATTCTGCCTTTTAGTGAAAAAGAACAAAAATAATGGTGCCAAGTGACTAAAATATGCCAGACTCTTTTGATGGTTTCTGTAGCTTATGGAAGTTATGGCTATGGCCAGGGGCGGATCCAGAGGCTAGAATGAGGAATATACATCCTCCCACCAGCCATTTTCAAAAATGTGTTTGATGTATACAGTTTTTCCATAATTTCGAATCTCTTCGATAGCGATAAGCCTTGCCCTTACGCCTTAAGCACGCAACATTGAAAATATGCCAACAAAATGCATCATATTTGGCGAAGCACTCAGAATTAGGGTCAAAAAATTTAAACAAAACTTGCGTGAAAATTATTGAAAAAGCCCTAAAATAGCCATTACAGCATGTAAATTTTTAAAAATTTTCCGGGGGAGCATGTCTCGAGACCCCCCTACAGCTTTTCTTGTTTTTCAATCAGCTTTAAATTAGTTTTGCCGAAAAAAATACGCTGGACAAAAAATGTGGAAGTTTATGGCCCACTCTTTTAAAATTTCTCGCTACGCCACTGGATGTGGAGTCAAGCTACATAGCTACAAGTTAAAAACCCTCTTAAGGCAAAGTCTAGGGAGACGCATCACACAATTAATACATCGGATAACATATCAATTTACTACGCAATCATCGACGCTGCTTTTGAAGATGTTGGAAAGTTCTTTCGATGGTTATGGACCAACCGAAGTTATAAAGGGGCAGTGCTGCCATTGGGGGGTGTTTCCCGTAGAGGGCTGATTTGCCCGGAACATGAATGCATGATGACATAAAAACACAAAACACGAGAAAGGTAGCCCAGCCAGCAGGCGTAAACTTGCAGCATGATCGCAGGCCAATGAGAAATTGCGTCCACTTTTCTTTAACTAAATGAAACATGTAGCGCTCGGTAAAGGTAGCCCAGCCAGCAGGCGTAAACTTGCAGCATGATCGCAGGCCAATGAGAAATTGCGTCCACTTTTCTTTAACTAAATGAAACATGTAGCGCTCGGTGGGCGACCTTGAGGAAGAAATCTAGAAAAGATAAAAATAGTTGGCAAATTAATGATTCCATGAAAACGTTGGAATGATCATTTTTCACAACAAAAATTGTGAAACAACAAGTTCAAGTCTATACACATAATTTTTTTGCAAAAAAAAAAAAAAAACGAAAGATAAGGAAAATTCATCAAGAATGATGCATAAGCAATTATTTTTTTTTTGGTTTTTATGGCTCTCATTTTTAAAGATTTGCAAGGCGAAGAAAAACCTATTTGCGGACGTGCATTCCACAATTTAAACTACACGACAAAAACAGACAACATAAACAATAAGTTTGTTGAAGTAGTTGCAATATGTTTGATGCCAAAACATCTAAAATTACCTTGAAAGACCTAATTCGAAAAAGGTAGAATAGGACGTGAAACTGCAAGTAAAAAAAATAAAAAAATGGTACGCAACAAAACACAAACTATCGACCTGAAGATTAATTCGCGATCGCATTGCAATCATCATCATCATCATTTTTAGCACTTAGTTTGTTGCGGGCAATAGCAAATAAATGGGGCAGTGGCGACTCTAGCTTTTTATGGCTACTCGGGCTCGACATAAACAGTGTTAAAAAAACGGTAAAAAAAGCAATAAAATAGCAACTTACACAACAGTTAAATTGTTGCAAAACACTTTCATTCATACATAAAGTTTAATCTTCTTAATTTGATGGCAAACTCATACTGAGTTTGTTGTGTAGCTCTTTGTTATCAGCTATCCATTGTGAGCCACAGAGGAACAGACATTTATGACCAAACAAAAAGCCTGCATTTACTACATGGCAGCATGATGGCAGGCGTCTTACGAAATCTTTTTTCTATTCCTCTCTCCAATTGTAGCTCGGGCTATTCCTCGAGGGCCCGAGTTCCACAAACAAGTTAAGGAAAGAATTGTGTGAAACAACGTAATAAACGTTTGCATTGTCTGACTCAGGCAAATGCGATCGAGCCCGAGTAAGATGTAATAAGGAAAAAGGCTTTTGTCTCGTTTGTCTCTTTCTTTTCTCCGCAATGCGGCTCGGGCTATTTTCCTCTAGCCAGAGCTTATGGCTAGACAAATCGTTGAGCGAAAAACGCAACTGCCACCGCACACTTCGTTGTTTTTTACGATGACTGTTTCTTTCAACGAACTTGATACGAATTAAGGTAAAAAAAGCTTTAAGCTTACTTTTTAAAATTTAAATAATAACAAGCCTTCCATCATTTCGTAACTTAGGCTCAGCCCGAGTAGCCCGAGTGCCGGAGTCGCCTCTGAAATAGGGTATGATTACTCGAAGAGTCCAAACCGTTAAAATGATAGCCCAAAGAAGAGATAAAAAGAATATGATTGAGATCACGCCGTTAACGAAAGGGTTAGTTATGGAGGAAAGCATTTGAAGAAAGACACTTTTCAAGGCTGAAGTTGTCGTATCAAAAACATTGGAAGGTTGTGCTCTGGCTGAAGAGTCACCGGATTGTTGAAATCCTCACTCGGGGCACCAATGTTGGAGTTCGAGTTTGCCTTAGATTGAGCGCGTCTCGATTTCAAAGGTAACACAGCGAAGTGAGCCAGAAGAGAGCGAATGTTTATTTCGAGCAAGCACGCGAATTTAAATGAATGCAAAAAAACAAAATACAAGCATTGCCACGTTGGATTGCTGGAAATCACACCTTCTATTTCGGAAAAACCTGCCTGTTCCAGGACGGAGGAGGAGATGACAAACAAAATAACAAAACGTGGGAAAAGATTGGAAAAAGATAAAAAATTGCACTATCGATGGAGCATGTTGAGAAACAGCCAAATTTCGTATGGGAAATAGATTGCACGACGTCCAGCAACGTCCAACGAGCATGTAATCGCCACAAAACTGACAAAGGTTTAGTCTCCTCTGACACTTTGGCCATTATTTAGGCTCATAATAAGTTTCACCGCTTTCTGTTTGTATGGATTACTGGCAATATTCAGCTTACCTTCCGGTCCGCTGTAAATACGTAGGCAGTTTATTTTAGTTGGTTGATCACAGAACTTATTGAGTTGTTTTTTCCAAAAATCTTCTTTCGAAGTTTTTGCTTGAAAACACATTCTCCAACATTGTGATTGGGAGTTTTTTCTTCCAGGTTGCGGTTAGGGCTTGTCGTCGACACTTCACGTCCAATGGTGTTCCTGTAAGTTGCTATGACATGTAAGGACTTGCAAAACTTTTGAGACACAACAGTCGTTGAGTGAAGCGTGGCCATGCCCACTCTGCATTTACTTATGTTCTCAAACAGTCCATTCGACCTATATCCACGATGCCTTCCATCATTTAATACTCGAATTACTTACTGCTGCCGAAGATTAACTTAAGGGATTGGGATAAAGGGTTCAAACCCCAAACATTTATGTGCTGATTCTGATTTAGCTAAGATATCCGCCTTTTCATTACTATTGATGCCTATGTGGCCAGGCGTCTGGTAATAGTGACGTGATTGCTTTCACCCAAATTATTTGGGTTTTTGATGCCTGTTAATTCTGTGCTAGACCTCACAATTTATTATTCTGGATTGCCAGCATAGCTGCTTGGCTATTCACTAAAATGATTGTTTTTTCATTTAAGGTGTTTCCCATGATTAGTTTTTTGCTGCTTTAGCAATAGCGAAAACTTCTGCCTGGAAGACTATATTATATCTTCCCAAATAGCAAAAATTCTGATCTGTATGAGAGCCGTTTGGGTATTTTATGAAGAAACTCGCACCAGCTCTTTCGTTTATCTTAGATCCGTCAATGTAGCATTTAACCACGTTTTGTTCTAAACTAAAGCATTTTCATGCTGCACCGCGTCTCTTCGTATACCGGTACCTTAACAAGACATTTGTATTGTTTTCCAAATACCTTAGTTTTATTTATTAACTCAGCTGGCATATTCAACAAAGACTAGTGCAGTTCCTTGGCTTTGTTGCAAACGTCTACTCTGCAATGGCTTTTAATCTTTCTTGTTGTACCAATAGTCAAAGCGAAACTAAAGCCCACACGAAATAACCTGTATGAGCCAGATTTTTTATTGCTGCAACACAAAAGGCGAAAACTCAAACACGATCTCATAAGCCATACCGGCAAGCACATACGCATTTATTCCACAAGCCGATTTAAATGTGCAGTTTTGAGCGACCTCCAAACTTCATTAAATTAAGGTGAAATTTTGCAGGAATACTATAGTTACCTAAAGGAAAAAATAAGCTATGTGCAGTGCCGGATAAACCATGTAGCAGAAGTAGCACTTGCTACGGGCCCCGCGCTTTTTAGGGCCCCCCGCTTTTCAAAATTATGATTCAAATTACAGAAAAAATTAGGCTACATTTTTGTAAAAAAGTTTCGGCTAGGACTGGCTTATAAAATGTTTGCGGATTGTTAGCCTTACTTTTTCTTTAACGTTTTTAAATCATAAGCTTCCTCAAAATAAAACTTACAGTATTTCTGAGTCTGGCCGCAAACTGATTTCTGACCGCACATCGCATTCGTTGCAAGAAAATGAAAAGTCAACTTCCAGTCGCGCATATAACTGCGAATGTTTATGGCATTTTTGTGGATGCAATAGGTCGCAGTGAGTCGATACGATAGAAGTATGGCGCGGTAAAAATGCAAGTGGTTAAGCAACCAACGGAACAGTGAACAAGCATGAACAAGATATTCCCTATTAGTGTTCTGTTGCGTCTGGGATTTTGATATGAACGGTAAAGACCTTTACTATTAGTGCCTACTACAAAAAGTTTGATCTTAATTTCGTTTTGCTGTGCCAATGCTTGCGTTGCTCCTCCTTTGTTCTCAAATTTTCACAAAGTTTGAGTCTCGTGTCTTTAAAAAATTGCTTTCGTAAAAAAAACAATAGTTTTACAGCGAATTTAAGCCATCTACGCATCTTCAGTGAATTCCGGTAAGAGCCCTTGGTATAAAAAAATCAGGTTTGATTGCCCTTCGGCCGGGTCTCCAAAAACTAGGGCCCCGCAAAAATTTTGCTACAGGCCCCGCACTAGCTTAATCCGGCCCTGGCTATGTGGAGAAATGATTCCACAAATTTTATTTTTTTCCCATTTGGTGGTGGACCACCCTATGGTGGCAGCATTGGCAGGCGTAATAATGGTGTTATATTATTAGTAGCAACAACAGCCAGTGCTTAGTACACTTGGCTTTAATGCGTCCGTCATTCGTTGATGGCTGTGGAGTTTGGAGCGGGAGACCTCGGTTGAGAGTGGACTGGTTCTATAGGCAACACAGTGCTGCATTGTTTTATCATCGCTTTTGTAATTACAAAATTATTAGCCTAAGTTATAAAGCAGTCGACCTTCCTTGCCAGACCATTATCGAATTATTCAGCCTGCGGTCGTTAGGCGACTGATATGAATTAGAGCGGAAATTGCAATATGTTTATCATGAAGCCTGATGGCCGAGTGGGCTAAGACGCTGCTGAAACCTTAGCCGGTGTCAATGCTAGCCCATCGTAGCCCCTCACCTCCCTCCTGGAACTCAACGCGAGGTCTCACAGGCAAAAGTTTTTGTGCCCAAAAAGATACTTTTCGTGTCTACGCCCAATTGAAGACCAAAAAAGGGCTTTATATAACGACAGTAAGCCCCCAAGCACCGGAGTGGGACCCCAAAAACGCGTGCCCTCCCGTCGGAGGGCACGGGGAACGGTTGCCCCGGCACTAGTCTCAACACTGCCACCAGCCGATTGGGGTTCAAGCTTTTTACGGAGAACATATATACAGTAATTTTCACAGGCTATCCCACAAAACCTATTTGTTTTATTTCTGTTATCATTAAATAACTTGCATATGCCGTGTAGGCTACTAGAAGTTTGCTTGTATTTACCGACCGACAAAACATGGACAGATTAACACATTTACAATAGCCATGACCAGAAAAAAGTTACAACGACAAAATGATAGCCTATACGTTAATACATGCAGTGAATAGCCCACAAATGATATTTTGAGAACAAAATAAGGCACGGTAGTTGCACCTAAAGTCTTTTACATTACGATGCATGTTTGCCATATACAAAGTTGAGAAATCTACTTGAGCAAATGCAAGAAACTGTAATTTGCAAAAAAATGTTTGTCAATTTTTGCCCCTCACCCGTGAAAATTCATTGACCCCCTTGACATTGCGATCTGGCTGCGGCCCAGCTTCACACGTTTTGTTGTTTGCGTGACATTTTTGGAATGTTAGATGGGTAACTAGTGCTTCACAAGCACAGTGTTTCAAGTTGCACTAAATAATAGAAACCCTTCTGGCTGAATGATTGGTTGAGTACTTAAAACTATCCATCAATCCACAAGTTTTGCATGATTTTTTATCTTCAGTTATTGTTGGTGCATTTACATTTATCTTTTACTTCTTTAATATATTTTTTGTATTATGTGCTTTGATGTGGGGGGATATCAAGTGGTGTAGTAGCAGGGGCAGGGGCGTAGCCAGCGGAATATTTAGGGGGGGCAAATTATAATAGGCCAAGAACTTCAAAAAAATGATCTGTTCAGGCTAAGGCGGTAGGCTCACGCTTGTCTTCCGGTATTTCGATTTTTGCCTCAAGCTATTGATATTTATTTTGTTTACGGATGAATATGGAGTTAATTATTTACTGTAGACTAGAGATGGCATGGGCCGCTAAGAGACCCGCACACGAGCCGCTAACCGGTCTTTTCAGCGGTCCGCTAACGGCCCAGTTCTATCTTTTTTCCCAATTGGGCCGCTAACAAGCCGCTACCAATTTTTGAAACCCCTTTCAACTTTCATTTTTCTGTTAAATGTGGTTGAACGTTCATAAAAGAATGGGCTTTGGGCGGGCAGGGCTTTATTTTTGGGATGAGTTGCTGGGTCGGTTACCGCTACTGGGCAAGAGGTTCCGGGCTATGGGCGGTCCGGGTTGCAAAAAAGTCGTGCCATCTCTACTGTAGACCTAGGCAGGCAATCCCTAAGTTCGCTAATCGCTACCCTAATACTAATCAAACTGCCTTCTGCACGGCATTATATACTTAAAAAAATCCAACGATTTTGTCGCCGTATGGTATGCACGAACAAGGAACACATAGAATAACAAACACAACGAAAAAGTCCCACAGAAAAAATATCACATTAACATGAACAAATTACTATTACTGTAATCACACTCTGATTTTTCGGTTTTTGCCAGCAAATTTCGACACTATATTCTGGGCCAAAAGTATTCGTAGCTACTGCAACAACACTTTCCTGCACTTGCTGCGTATATTCTTCTACGTAAAGCAATTTTCAATTGAACATTCTTTTTTTTTTGCTCGCCGTATATTCGATTGCCTTTTTGCGATACAATCTTGCTTTTTCTCTGCACTTACACTTAAATATCTGATCCCATTGCGCTGTTATGATGCAACAGGGGCGGATTAACAGCACGTGGGGCCCTGGGCTAATTTAATAATGGGGCCCTCTTTCCTAAGTTAAGCGAAAGCTTATACGATATAAAATGAAAAGAACAATAAACCGAAAGAACAGCCTCAAAAAACAAAAACAATACCAAATAAAAATGGAAAATCAATTCACAAAAAGTTGCTACTTGTTACTCTGGTAAAAATGTCGTCAGTTTGGGCGTCTTTTTTACAATATTATCTTCCTTTTACTTTTTTTCTGAAGCTACTGCTCGTTTTTGCGCTCCACTGAGATAAATACGCTTCATTACTGTATACCAGGACCGCCGAGAGGGGGGGGGCAGAAGGGGTCACTGTCCGGGGGCCCGGGGACACAGGGGGACCC
Source organism: Trididemnum miniatum (assembly GCA_964006365.1). Taxonomy (NCBI): domain Eukaryota; kingdom Metazoa; phylum Chordata; class Ascidiacea; order Aplousobranchia; family Didemnidae; genus Trididemnum; species Trididemnum miniatum. The sequence goes on along the minus strand of OZ023236.1, from coordinate 11,186,523 downwards.
GGGGTTCTGAATTGTCAGGTTTAGAATGCAAAATTCATCAGCTCAAACTACGGCCTGCGGGCGCGATGATGTTATTTTTTGATTTCGGGCCGAAATTCGAACATCCGCGGACGCTATGACCTTATGTTGCTCATCACTAGATGTTGAGCCGAAATTTGAACATCTGCGGAGGCTATGACCTTTTTTTTGCTCATCACTTGATTTTAGGCCGAAATTCGAACATCTGCGGACGCTATGACCTTTTTTTTTTGCTAATCATTTTTTTTTTGGGGCACCACTGACCAAAGGGCCCAAACGAATTTTTTGCCCCGGGGCCCGAAAGTTCTCTCGGCGCCCCTGCTGTATACTATAATATCTGTGAAAAAAAGGATACACAGTGTTACGTAGTTGCTACCATTACTGGCAACTGTAACTCTGCGAGAAAGAACTGGGTTCGCTTTTTGCGCAGGGTTAGCGCTGACAAAGTGTTGCCAACGGCCCACCACTGCTGTAACAATTTCTGTGAAAGCAGAATGTGCTCCTAGCGCGGGGAGGTCTAGCATAGCATCCACTTCAACTCTCTCAACCCTGCCTAACTTCTTCAATGGAAATGGTACGGTTGCTCATAGAATTCGTGTTAGCGTTTAAGCAGTAATTCCTTTTTATGCTAACTTAAATAATTTGTTTTTACATTCGTTTTTCTCTTGTATGTTTCGAACCTCAACAGTTACCTGTGATTGTCCAATGCCGAATAGGGCTTGGATGTGCTATTCGCTTCAGCTACTAGATTTTTCTTAGGCATTTCTTGAGTAGGCTACATCAAATTCTGGATGCTCTTCCTGTCAATAACCAATAATGTTTTCGGCTAGGATCGAACCCGTAACCGTCAGATTGCGAAGCCAAATCACAAGCCACTACTAACTTAAATACGGTACCGGTAATAAACAAATAAAATCAATATACATTCGTGTTCTTGAGACAGGGCAAAGGGCCAAAGGCCAAAAGCCTCTGTTCGTAAATTCGTAATCAAATTCTTAGTCACGACGAGGCCTCACTGGAGATCATAGCCTAGGCTATAGGCATATAATTTTTGAAATATAGCTATGCCTTATTTATAAAAACCAAACTATGCTATGCTACTGCTCTCTGCAATAAATTTTATTCTTTCGGATTAAAGCTGGAACTACCACTTATTCTAGAGTGTAAAGTTATGAAGCCTAGATGTTATAGCTAGCCTACCGTTGTACGATGGTGCAATAATTCTTGAAGCTAGATTTTTCAGTGACATTAAACATTTTCGGCAAGTATAACGTCAACTGTAGTCTGGCACTCTTGCCGGCAAGTGGCAATTAAGTGCCATCGTTTGTTCATTACTACCTGAATTAACATTTATCTTATTCTTTATTGTGACGTTTGAATCGGCAAAAAGCCTGCTGATAACTTTTCTTTGAAAAAAAATTGCTGTCCGCGACCTACAAAGCAAAAATGCTAGCTGATAACAACTGCGACTCTTACTTTGAGAAGATTTTTGCTTATAAATATTAATAATGAGTTAAGTAACAACATATCACATTCACCCCCAAAGCCCCAACCCCTCAGCGCCAAAATTATAAAAACTTTGTTAATTTCTGTAAGTGAAGACCTTTTTAAAAAATTGAAAATATTTTTGTCAAAAAAAACTTTTAGAAAAATGTAAATTTGTGGGGCCCCTAAACGTTGTGGGGCCCCGGGCTTCAGCCCGCTCCGCCCCCCCCCCCCTTAATCCGCCACTGTGATGCAATAATGCTTAACAAGCGCTTTTTGAGAAGTTATGTCGAAATTCAAATGGCGCAAAAACTAGTCGTAAATGAAAAAGTGGTAAAGATGAGTGAGCTTTTGAAACAAAGTTTACGGTATAATATAAGAATGTTTTAATTACACTTCAGATTAAGCTTCGTCAAAAAGGGGGGGCCAATGCCCCGGTGGCCCTCCCTCTGGCTACGTCACTGAGCAGGGGTGCCTTGGTGAGGAGAATCTGGGGGCTGGGCCCCTTATTTCTAAAAAATATGCTTTAAGGGGGGCCTAGGGGGGCCCAACTATCAAGTCACAGTAAACTTTTAGTGCTAATTAATATTCAGCATTTTCACTTTCGAATCTGTCGAACGCAAATTCGCATCCGAGATTACGTTGAACACTGTCCAGGCAATATTCTGCTGTTCAGTGACGCAATGATATCACACCAGAGCCGGCGGCAGAGCAGTCGACTTAGGGGGGCCAAGCGTTTATCAGAGGGGGCCAAAGTTTGAAATTAGTCACAAAAGCCGCTGTCTTCAAAACAGTAAGCTTGTTGATTGGGGGGACCAAGCATGTCGATTGGGGGTCTGCCCCCCCCCCCCCCGTTGGCGCCAGCCCTGTACCACACCGTTTGTGGGAGTGATTTTACAATCACATCGAGAGTTTGCAGACAAAACTGGCTGCCTTTGTCTTGTCGAAAGCGGAGTTGAGCTTTTCAAATTGATCTTTGGGTGGTTAGGCATTTTTGGTCCCAATTCAATAACATATCAAAAGTTGGAGTAATTTTGATGACATTTTAAGAATTTTTTTTCATTGTTGCTGCATCGTTCACGTGAAAACAATTGACTGCTGGAGGCTGCTGTTTCATTAGAATAATGATTCTTGTTTTTTCTTGCATTTCTTTAGTTCGTTTTAAGTAATTTGCATCGTGCGCCTTGTACTCTTACTGCCCACATTTTCACTTCTGCGAGTGGGTCTGTGTTTTTCTGGCAAATTAGAGTAGATTGTCATTCGTAATTTAAGTTTTTGTTTTTCTCTTACGTAACTTAGTAGTAGAGTACCGGTAAACTTAAGTATTTGTGATTACTGCCATATTTTGGCTAGGGTAGTTACAACTCGAAGACCTACAGTAGCTGTCACTTATTCACCAACTCTGACGCTAGGTTTACTACACTCTTCTGAGTTTTGAATGTTTAGTGATTGTGTGCTTGTAACTGCATAATCCAGGAGTCGGCAACTTTAGTCGGCGGGCCACATGTGGGATAATGAAGCCCTTGGCGTTGGCGGGCCGGATTATTGGATGAACCATATTTAATATCATAAACAACTGCCAATATTAGGGCCGCACTGATTGGAAGAGCAAAAAAAAGGTCCTCGGCTTGATTCACGGTAGGTGTTCATGTTTCTGTAAATGCCGGCGGGCCGCATAAAATGGTCCCACGGGCTGTATATTGCCCATGCCTGACATAAACTAATGTCTTGGAATTGGAAACAAGCTTGTAACAAACGTTGTAAATCATACTGTAGGTGACTGAAATCGGAGCAATTAAGCTTTACACGATTCAAATGCTATGGATTGTTGGCGTTTAAAACAACTGAATTTTTAACACTAAACAGGGCTCCCCTAGTTCGAATTTTACCAAGGCACCCCTGTGTAGTAGACCTTTCCTCTTTTGTTCTACAGTTTTGGTTTGAGCTGCAGATGTTTATTTTTGTCCAAATCTTGCAGTTATGCGTTTGATCCCGACGCCCTTTTTGCATGTCCGTAGTCAGACTGGGTGCACCACGAGAGGTAGAATGTAGGGATTCATTAATTGTTTGCACTTTAAGATGGAGGAATTATGTTAAGTGTCTTTTCTAAGGGTGCGATAAAGCAAACTTGCCGGCTTGTTGCTGATACTATTCCTTTAATGTCGAAGTCGAACGTATAGCAGGAAAACTGTGAATACCAATTTTTAGGCTAGGCGATCAGCTTGACTCGTCTTGGAGTCAGACCTTAAGTCTACCGCTCCAGAAGCAGATGCTGCGACCATTTTGCCATCTTAAGTTGCAGCGAATGTCAATAATAAATGTATATAGTCATAGTGTGTCATATTGCAATATGCTTACTTTTTAAGTTTGGTTGCAAATCTCTTTGAGCTTACTCTTTTCCTCTCAAACACAGTTTTCAGTGGCCCCACCTCAATCTATCTTGTCCCTAAAGTAATCCTCCCACTTTTTGGGTGCTAGAATCGCCACTGGCAAGGGCCGCACTTATTGGAAGTGAAAAAGAAAAACAAGGTCAACACGCCCTCAGATGTCCCGTTTTCCATTAAAATCAGGGATGAGCAATAAAAAAAGACCTTCGACTTAATTCACGGTAGGGGTTTTAGTTCCTATAAGTGCCCGCGGGTTGCAGTCTGCCCAGGCCTGCTCTAGCTCTAAAATTGATTCATATTTAAACACTCTTTACTCTGAATTCTGTTTTAATTTAATAACAAAACCAACTAGGATTACATCTCACTCATAAACCTTGCTTGATCAATGATCATTTAGTAGTAGTAGTAGTTTATTTCAGTTAACGAAATAACAAACAAAAGCAGGAAACAAAAATAATGGTCGGAAATAGGTGGCAGCGACAAAACGATATACGTTAAAACATGCTTTATTTAACAAAACATTACTTAATAAAATACGAAAATGCATATTGCATAATCGGCTGCACTTTAACATTACCTCTTACGAGTGTCGTATTTTTTTTATCAAAACACAAAAAAGATGCATGATCGCTACATTTGTATACGAATATGCTAAATAAACAGATAACTTCTGGCATAGCCTACTAACTTACAAAATTTCTGACCACCTACCAAGCTTCTGCATCGTACCAATCAAAGTCGACATCATAGAACAAACTAAAATTTTTCGTTGTACTAACAATTTCAATGTTAATGATCATGTGATGGATGTTGAGAACTATAATCACTTGTGGCGTCCCTTAAGGCTCTATCCTCGCCCAACTTTATTGTTCTCATACGTAAGTGATCAGTGGCGTAGCGAGAAATTTTAAAGGGGGGGGGCATAATTTCCACATTTTTTTAAGCGTATTTTTTTTTTTCGGCAGAACAAATTTGAAGCTGATTGAGAAACAAGAAAAGCTCTAGGGTGTACGGGGCATGCTCCCCGGGAAAATTTGAAAATTTGGATGCTGTAATGGCTATTTTCGTGCTTTTTGAATAATTTTCACGCAAATTTTGTTTGGATTTTTTGACCTTAATTCTGAGTGCTTCGCCAAATATGATGCATTTTGTTCACACATTTTCGATTACGCGTGCTTAAGGCGTAAGGCTTATTGCTATCAAACAGGTTCGAAATTATGGAAAAAATTGTATACATCAAAAGTATTAAGTTGGTGGGAGGACGCATACCCCTCATTGTATTCCCCTGTATTTGTTCCAGGCCATAAACTACAGAAACCATCAAAAGAGTCTGGCATGTTTCGGTCACTTGGTACTATTATTTTTTACTAAAAGGCGGAGTCAAAGGTAGGGATAATGGCCCAGTGCTCCCCCCTAAATATGCTTCTGTAAGTGATATAGTTAACGATTCAAATTTTACTACTCGTCTGTTTGATGATGATACTGTGTTAATGCTGAATGAAAAAAATCTGTCCATGCTTAACCCTAAAGTCAACTCTGAACTACATAAAATCCAACTCTGGCTTAGTGAAAACGAACTTCCGTTAAATTATACAAAAACCACTAACATGATTGTTGCTCCAAAACGAGGTCCCATGGAGAACTTTTCTGTTTTATTAAATGGAAATGAACTAAGCAGGTGTAACTCATCCAAATATTTAGGTATCACAATAGCAAGAAATCTAAGGTGGAATGTGCATATTGAAAGCTTGTGCAAAAAGCTATCACAATCTGCTGCAATTATTTCAAAGCTAGTACGACATTTTGTTAATTTTGAAACTTTAAAAATCTTTATCACAGATTCGTTAAAAGTCAGTTGTTATATGGAATTCTTTCGTGGGGAAATGATTAACTATAAATCAGCAATTCAACCTCTGCAAGTCTTAGAAAACAAAATTCTAAGACTCATGTTTAAGATTGAAACTCAAAGCCACTGTCTGTACTATTCATCGTACTATCTGTCAACTATCTGATTGACAACTATCTGTACTACTCATCGAAGCTATTGAAAATCTAAGAACTATATAAACTTGAAATGGCAAAATGCATGTATTTATACGAACATAATAAAATTCCTCCTTTGTTTAGTGATTACTTTTCACCTCTAAAAAAATCCATCGTCACAATACAAAAAGCTCCTCTTCAAATGAATATTTTTTTTCAAACGATTATAAATCAGCCTAAGCAGGAGTTAAAATTTGGAACAATTTGCCAGTTTTACTTAAAAAGCTTTCTTATAAAAAATTATTCTTGAGTATACTCAACAAATTACTCGTTGCAAACTATGGGCAACTAGCCTAATTTTAATCCTTTCTCTTCATTATTAAATGTAATAAAATCAAATCAAATCTTTATTATACTCGCGCTATTACGCCGAAGCGTGTAACGAGTGGCGGGGCCCATCTCCGCGACTTAGCGCCTGGGCTACACAGCTTCGAAGAAACATCGCAGCGGTGACGAGCCGTTGACGACACTGGGCTGATTTGACCGAACCGGGATTTGAACCCCCGACCTCCCGCACCAATAGCGTGTGCGCTAAGCAACTGAGCTAATTTTGAGGTTAAACAGCTTGTTCATCTTTTGATTGCCAACGTATATCTTGTATTCAATTTGCTAGATATTGATTAGCCTACATTTATTTTTTTTAGTTGTATTTACAATTTGTGCTTGTGTGTTGTGCCGTACTTATATGCACTAATAACTCATTTTTTTAAGAATATGCCCTTGCTCGTTTACTGGTGTAACTTCTCAGCCTTGTTTAACGGGTGGTGCAGTAACGATTGAGCAATTTGCTCCTTTACTGCTTCCGTACACGTGCATTTTTTGACGTCAAAATATATCCTGTTCTTTTCTGTTCTGTATTTGTCATCATTCTTCGGCAATGCAGTTTTCATTATGACGGAATATTAATGAAAATACTGATACTGTATCGCCATAAACAAAAAAAAAAAAAAAAAAATGTGAATTTTGGTAATGCGCTGCAAAATACCGGTACTTGGCACCCCAAAAAATTAGAATGCTTTTAGTCAGAGTTTTTGCTGTTATAATATTACAAGTGGCTTCACGTTTTTACTTTTCTTTAGCTTCTTCTTCAATTCTCGAAAATGTTAAGCTCTCAGATGAAGATAAGCTGCTATTTGTCAAAGAACATAATGATTACCGACGAAAGGCAAAACCAATCGGAAGCAATATTCAAGAAATGATATGGGATGAAGAGTTAGCTCGATTCGCCGTTGCGCAGTCCAATAAATGCGTGTTTCAACACAGTAAAAGCGACGATAGAAACACAGCGACTAAATTTAATTATATTGGCGAAAACATATATGCAGCTAGTTATTTTAATAACATTTCAAATCGTCAGGCAATCGAAAGCAGTGGTGAGAGCTGGTACAAAGAAATTGATGATTACGATTTCAACTCGAACGATTGCAGCAAAGTGTGTGGACACTACACCCAAATGGTGTGGGCAGAATCGTATGCTGTAGGTTGTGGTATTACCAAGTGCAAAGACTTCAGATTTTCCAGCAGTGGAACTGCTTATGAAAAAGCAATTTTAGTGTTCTGCAATTATGGTCCTGGAGGGAATTTTGTAGGCCAAAAGCCGTACAAAGAGGGCGCAGCGTGTTCAGGATGTTCCGAAGGTTTTACATGCAAAAACAGTTTGTGTAGCAGTGGTAAAATCTCAAATTTAAGCCAACCGGCTGCAAGATCTTCAGACTTTGATCCACACTCGAATGTACCGCCTTTAAAAGCTTCTTTTACTGTATTCGTAACTATCTCTACAATGGTAGTCCTGATTATTATCATCGACTTAGTACAGCTTGCAGTATAATGTTTAATAAAGTTCAAAAAGCAAAATGATTCGTGGTAAAGCATGTTTGAAATACAGGCAAATTTTCAAATGCATCGCCCGGTTAGCTTAGTTGTTAAGTACATCGCTAGCGATGTGGTAGGTTTAGGTTTCGATTCTCGAGCCGGTCAAATCGGGCACAGTGTCGCCAACAGCTAGCTCGTCACCGTTCGGATATTTCTTCGGAGCAGCGCTACCCATGCGGTAAGCCGCCGAAATGGGCCCCGCCACTCGTTACTCGCTTAGGCGTAATAAAACAAAACGAAGATTTGATTTTTTTTATTGTGACAGCATTTTAAAACTAAGCATTCAGTACGACATCTAAAACATTTTCCACTTACGAGCCCCTATTTCAGACAGGCGTTTATATGATGCCGATATTTCTCTTGAATGCCGTTTGTTCCTATTACCTTATCCTAACACGGTATATCCTTTAGTATAATGCAGTTGTCCTATAACAGCCCTGGCGATTGTTAGGCTTACTTCTTATTTTTCCTAAGGTCTAGCTCTCCAGTTTCAAAAAAAAAGAGACACGTAAGCGTCGCACTTTTGTAACCCCGTAAATCTTTTTTACCACTTTTTTCAACTATTATTACGCAATAAATCTTTGTGATCTAAACGACTTAAATAACTATTGTTTTTTTACCGCATTTTCACTTTATTTAAACTTTAACTGCCTACCCCTGAATACTGTTAGCCCGTTTGTGTTTGCGTTAGTCAGCCAGTTCCAGTTTATTTCAGCGCACAGGAAAGGAAAGGCACACTGAAAATAACAGTGAAAGAGGATTGCTCACCAAATCTATACTCAGTGATGATATTCAAAATTTTAAGAACAGGTTCTCTTTTGTATCGTACTTCCTAACAACAGGTTCCTTCATAAAGGTCTGATGTCTGTGAAAAGAAGCAAGAACGGGTTCGCTGATTATCTTGACATTCCAAGAACGGGTTCGCGCGAACCCGTGCGAACCCCCTGAATCCTATCACTGTCTATACTGCAACCACAATAGTGACAATTAACATTGGCGTTTCCACAAACAACTGCACACTAATACAATAAAAGTAAAGAAAGTAAAAAAAAATTAAAAAAAAATTTGTACTAACCTTATGCACCATGTAAACCAAACAATAAACAATATACAATATCTTCCCACCATACTGAGTTTCAGCAGACACAAATTTAACCAATGAGGCGGAAAACAAGAAGTTAATCTACGAATACTATATGTAAAGCAATGGAAGTGTCTTACATTGCAATTTGAAGCACCAGGCACGTCCTTCATATTCAGTTAACGTGAGACATCTAAGAACACATCACGATACAAGAGCCACTGAACTCCGAGTTTGACAAAATATAACAAAAATACGATCACTACAACAAAGGGTCATACAACATTGCACAAAGGTCAGTTCAACGCGTTTGTGGAAATTAGCGAAATCCGTTATATTTTTCAACTTTGTTTATTTTGTTAGTTACTTGTTTTCGACGGATTAGATCATATAACCTATATAATTTTTGAGAAAGTACTGTACCTAAAATTTTGGGTTGCCCACAGTAGTTTTTGGTGAAATAAGATAATTAATGTCAACACCTTCTTTATTACATCATTGACACATATACAAAAAACTTGTAGGGGTCAGAAAAATTTGAGAACTAACTGATATAAAATCTGAAGTAACAAGTTTGAGCGCAATGTTTTTGTTCGTCATTGTTTTGTTTGTTTTTTGTTGTGAGTGCGGTACCTTGCGGAAACGCATCGAATTGACTCTAGCGGAAAAGCATTATTTACTTGATGAACATAACAGATTAAGAAGACTCGCAAAACCAAGCGGAAGTAACATACAAGAAATGGTATGGGATTATGAATTAGCAGATTTTGCACTGGCTCAATCTATGAAATGCTTATTTGAACGCAGCGAACTGGCAGAAAGAAAAACGAAAAGCTTTTCGCAAATTGGAGAAAACTTCTTTGTAACAGACGCAAGTGAAATTCCAAATATTCAAATAAGTTTTCGTGCCTTAAAGAGATGGTATGATGAACTGGTTGATTATGATTACCTACCCAACATTTGTAGAACAGGCAGAATCTGTGTGCATTACAAGCAGTTAGTATGGGCCACATCTCACTCCGTAGGCTGCGGAATAACATCGTGCTACAGTGTCGACGTACCCGGTGGACATTACGACACTGCGTACTTACTTTTTTGCAGCTATGGGTCTGAGGGAAACATCGTAAGTGGGTTGCCGTACCAAACTGGAATACCGTGCTCTACATGTCTACCAAGAGACTTTAAATGCGTAAAAGAATTGTGTAAAAATGAAACCAGAATCTCTCGATTTTCCGGTCATCCCGAGCAAAAAGCTCCACTGTTTACAATCTTGTGTTTGTGTTTGTTCGCAGTCATCATAAAAATACAACTTAGTGAAACTAACTGATCTAAAATCTGCCAAAAAATTACAGACATTTAAGGAAAATGCTACTTCACTAACTAGACCAGAATTAAAATCACAGACTCCTACAAGTCTTAACAATTTTTTGATAAATGATTGCCTGCAAGCATTGTGTCTATCAGTTTTTTGTCACGCAGCATTTTTCTCAGAAAACTCTTCCGCTTCTATTCTCGTTAGCCACGCAGTGCTTTCGTCCTTTCTTGACACATTATAGTCACTAAGCAAAAAGCATCTTCGCCTTTTTCTTCTGTCAGGAAAATATATTGGAGATTGCCGCAGTATATGCCTGCCAACTTACTCTCAAAATAAGGGTGCTGCACTGGCGAAATCATGTTAATTAAATAAAGTTTTCTGGTACGGTCAGTTAGCCTATTCATCTACCGATGACCAGGAGCGGATCCTGAAAATTTTGATGAGACAGCTTTGAATTAGATTGAATGTTAACTAAACACAAGAACGTTAGACCCAAAAAGAGAGTAAATAAGCCATTTTTTTGAAAATGTTTCCATGTCGGAGGAGTATAATTACAAAACTTTTTTATCAGGAAAGCCCCAAATTTTGAGTTTTTAAGCGTATTTTTTTCCGGCAGAGTTAATTTGCGAAAATTGAGGAACAAAAACGGCTCCAGGGGAATCTGGGGGCATGCTGCCTCAGAAAATTTTTCAAAATTTACGTACTGATACTGTAATGGCCATTTTAGTGCTTCAACAATTTTTAAGGCAAATTTTGTTTAGATTTTTGACCTTAATTAGTCCTTCACTAACTATGACGCATTTTGTTCACACATTTTCGATTTATGCGTGCTTAAGGCGTAAGGATTATTGTTATATCGAAGAGGTTCGAAATTATGGAAAATTTAAAGAAAAATTCATCAAAAACATTATTGAAAATGGCTGGTAGGGGAATGCATCCCCCACATTCTCCCCCTGGATCAGGCCCAGCCAATTTAGACCCTTTGCACTGTATCTTACTGCGCATGCGCGACAGAGCGATGTCTGCGCGAGTTGCCATAAAGCGAGCAAGTTACTATAGAAATGAATGGCAAAAAACAAGAAAAGCTTCGGTTTTTCGTATAACAACGGCAAAATTTTTACTGCTCAGTAAATGTGTGATAGAACATAAATATCATCTTAAACCAAAAGTATTAGCTGCGTAAGGTATAATTTTGAAAAGTTTACTGTTTACCGTAACGGCTACGTAGGCATTTTGCAACTGTTAAACTGCGACATCATTCATATAATTATAATAAACGAGTCTCAACTTACTTGCAGAGCACACAATTTAAGCTTTATGATTCGCTTAGGTTTAGGACAAAACAAAAACTTAATAATCAAACACTCTGCAGTCTGCATTGTAAGTAATGTAATTTGTAAATAGTTTAACCATACAAAACATGAAAACGACCTGTGAAATAACGCTGTCTTCAGCAAAGGTTTTGCACGGGTTCCTCAGCAAAGCAATCTTGAAAGCAAAATCAGGAAAAAGTTCAAATCTGAATCTGAAGAGCCAAGTTACAAGACAACTTAACGTAATTCGAGTTTACAAATACCAGAACCACCGGCGTCAAAAGCAATTTTCAAAAAAAAATTTCTGACTTTAACTGTTTTATAAAATATTAATAAATGAATATTTTTTGTTTTACAGAACAAAATAGCTTTCATTTCAACAAAAAAGACAAAGCAAAAGAGCGATTTTACTATGGTTTACCATATGCGAACTCGCTTTGATGGAAACTTTTGGCTAAAACCACTTCGTTACGCTTGATTGAGCGTTAGTGTGAGAAGCGTCTATACGCAAAAGAGCTGGAACTAATTGCTATTGTTCTGAGAGAGGTTTTGCAGTTGTACCTCTGTTTAAATTGCTACCGTCAAGAATCCATTAATCAAGGAAATACTGTATATAATCGCGTAGAAGTAAGTTGGCCGATGTTTTTCATGGGGTAAACACGCAAGCTTGACTTCACTCGAAGCAATAACCTTGTGACAATGATCGTAATATTGTAGTAAAATCTACTTTAGCCAGAGTTAGGCACTGGTTGCTTTATACGTAACCAGGGCTGCGAACTCGATCGAATTTTATTCGAGTTTAAGCTCGAGTTCGAGTTCAACCTATTTTAGCAAGTCCGAGTGCAATTCGAGTTCTCTAATTTAATTATGTACGAGTTCAAGTTCGAGTTCAGGCAGATGAATATCCAAAATCGAGACAACTTTTTCACCGCCGGTGCTCATGCAATTAAAAAGATAAAAATATTTTGCTCGTGCAGTAGATTCAAGACTATACCTCAGCTGTTTAGTACCATCAAAATTGTCATTGTTGTGGTCAGAATAGTTGAACAACAAACTATATTTCGTAGTGATCTTTTATTTCTTTTTAACAATTTAAATATCTTTCTAATGAACTCGAACTTGAACGGTTTTATTCGAGTTCAAGTTCGAGTTCAGAAAAAATATTTTTTTGAGTTCAAGTTCGGCAAAATGATCCAGTTCTCTCGAGTTCAAGTTCGAGTTCGCAGCCCTGTAAGTAACAACGATATTGGTACCGACATTTTGCAAAAATAGTAACGACGGTACCGGTAGCAATACATTTTTTAAAAAGTAACGTTGATAACGATACTCGGTACCGATTTTCCATACTTTTCAAACAAAAACACTTTCTTGTTTTTTTATCAACAAAATTTTGTCTGAAAGTTCATTGCGTAGAACGCATATCGGTAATGAATACATTCGATCTGGAGACGCCATGCTTTTAAATTGATGTTTCATGAAACGGGCAGCAAAAATGTTGTTTTCTAGTAGCTCGTTTCATATGAAAAAAAAGTTTGTCAGAAATCCTAATGATTTCCGTACAGGTCCACCCTATTACCGCAGTTGGGATAGTGCATTAAAATTATTCAACCTTCGTCGGCGGTTAAATGTTTCAGCAAATTTTTAACAGTTTGTTCGCGAAGAGACGTGAAACCAAAATTTTTTTAGGGGGTGGGAGGGTGGGCTGACTCAGCCAAAAAAAGTAAAAATCATGTTTTTAGAAATCAATGCTTTGGAGCACTTGCAAATATATGTATAATTTTTGTCGGATTTTGTTGAGGATATGGCTATTGCCTTAAATTTTGCTAGTTTTTGAGATATTTTTTTGTAAAATTGGTTAAGGGCAAGTAGAAGTTGTGTCAACTCAAAAAAAATTTTCCGCTCTTGCGTTTAAAGTTCATTCCAAAAAACGTTACAAAATATCGAGTAAAACAGTCAAAAAAGTAGCGACGGCATCAAAAACGGTACATTTTAAAAAAGTATCAACGTTACCGATAACGGTAGTAAAAAGTTACAGTACCGTAATACTTTTGTACCGCGGTACTGCCCAACTCTGACTTTAGCCAACGTCAGCTTGATAGGTGTTTGGCCGAAAACTTGTTGTGTAACAAAATGATTATCACACAATCGAACATACAGTTAAGAATTTAAGCCAGTGCTTTAACTTCTTTGGTTTTTTTTACTCCTATGCCACGGAGTTCTGCATTTCATTCACTCTCGATGCAAAAACATTATTTTCCGCACATATAACCTCGTTACATCGATTCAACACTCGATCTTTAAAAAACAAAAAGTCTTTACCAGTCGATTTCTAAAAGATGAAAAAAGGTCGTCCTCAGAGACAAAAACTGCAATTTTAACACAGGTACTTAAATATTTCGGGGGAGCAATTGCAAACTTTCTATCTTATATTCATTTTCCCCTCTTTGTTGGTTCACCCTTACAAATATTTCATGCACCTTGGGTTACAAAAACAATGGTTAAGGATATCATTGAACCAAGTTTTGCATTTTTGCACGAAGGTTATTGCACTGAATACATTGTTCACGCAACCCTCATTATACAAATAAAAAAGTTTTCCACACTTATTATTAATTATTAAAGGGCGGTGGTGCCAGAGAAGACTGACCAGGTTCAATCCTCACTGGCACATTGTGTAGGCCATTATTTAGGCCCATTACAACTTTCACCGCTTTCTTGTTTATTCAATATTTCAATGTACTACTGGCCGTATTCAGCAAGTCTTCCGGCCTGCAGCTGCAAGTACTTTGCCAGTAGGTTTATATTTAGTTTTTCGACCACCGACTTTATTGTGTTTTTTTTTTACCAAAAACTTTCTTTCGTAGGGTTTGGTAGTAAGTGCATTCTCAATGCAAAAAGCAAAATCGTAATGATAATGACACTACGCAATATCATCGCATTTTTTACCTTTTATTTATTTCAACACCGATTTAAAACAACATCGCAAGCATCTTTGTAATTTGGTTAGTCTTCAAAATGACTGCGTTAAGCCAAACTGTTTTCGTCTCGCTCTCTTCAAGGTCTTCACGTGAAAGTAATACGAAGAGGAAACAACTGGTCATGTCAGATGGCCGAGTGATGAGAGCGTCCGCCTCGGGAGCTGTGGATTTGGGTTTGATTCCGAGACGGGTCAAACCAATGACTTTGAAATTTATATTCACAGCTTCCCTGCTTGACGCTCGGCATTAAAGGAACAGCGTGGAGAACAAGCCGGCAAGTTCACTTGTGTCGTTAGGAAAGGCACTTAGCGGGATTCCCCCATCTTGGTGTGGTACACAGATGGCTGGCAACTCCTAAGCGAGCTTGCTTTAGCGCATTGATCGCTTTCTTATGATCGGAGGAGAAATATGCATCAAAATACATATGTCGACTCCCCAAATTACAAGGATGTTTCCGATGTTGTTTAAATCGGTGTTGAAATTCTGTAACACTAAAAATCATTCTCTATTAATTATTATTACGAAACATTAAAATCAAAACAAAAAAAAAGGCTCCCAGGGTTTTAATTTACACGATATCATTCACAATCTTTAGCTAATGCTAAAGCGTTATTTTTGTCTCTCTTCAATTTGATTAGCCAAGCGAAACAATGACAGTAACAGTTATCATTCCTAACGTTGTTGTAATGGTGGCAAGAGAAGGCTTCATTTGAGGTTGGTTTGAAGAGAAGTCGTTTGTGGCACCTCCTTTACACAAACCATTGTTGCATGTCGAACTTTTTGAACATTTGGAACACGCTGCTCCACTTTCGTATGGCTTTTGGCCGGCAAAGTTTCCCCCTGGCCCATAACTACAAAATACTAGAACAGCTTTGTCCCAGGCCTTGCCACCTCTGGAAAATCTAAAGTTTTTGCACTTGGTAATACCACAACCAAGAGCATAAGATGTTGCCCATACCACTTGGGTATAATGTCCACAAACTGCATTAGGATTACAACTATCGGAATTGTAGGAGTAATCTTTTATTTCCTCGTACCAGCTCTCAACAGTGTCCATAATCGCTCTGCTATTGGCTAAATCATTAGCGAAAGTGGCTGCGTATATGTTTTCTCCAATATATTTGAATTTGCTTGTTTTTCTTGCACTGCGATCGCTGTGCCCAAAATAACATTTGCTTGACCGCGCAGCAGCGTATCGAGCAATTTCTTCATCCCAAACCATTTCTTGAATATTGCTGCCAACGGGTTTTGTCTTTCGTCTGTAATCATTATGTTCTTTGACAAATAACAGTTTATCTTGTTGTGACAACGCTACATATTCAAGAGCCGAAGGTCCTAAGGCATAATATAACACAACGCCTATAGCTACAAGTACGATAAATGGCATCTTTACGTGAAATATGAATTTCAGCTTCAATAGGAAAATATGATAATAACTTATGTTTTTATCTGAATGTGACGTAACAATTGCTGGATCGTCATTCTTGATCCTAAGGCAGTGGTTCTCAATCTTTTTTCTTTCGTGGCCCATTTTTTGTTGCACATAAGTTCTGTGGCCCATTAACTTTTTATCCTTCCTATACGAGTATTCATCCCCAGGAGCGGATCCAGAAAGTTTTGATGAGAGGGAATGTAATTTTGAATTAGGTTGAATGTTGGCTAAATACAAAGACGTTCAGACGTTTAGTCCCGGAAACGGGCGTAAATAAGCCTTTTTAAAATGTTTCATATCAGGGGCGTATTTAGAAAATTTTTCAAGGAAGGGGTATCAAATTTCGTCACTTTTTCAAGCATAGTTTTTTTCCAGCAGAGTTGAGTTCAAGCAACTTAAGTAACAAAAACGACTCTAGGAGGGTCCGGGGGCATGCTTCCCTGAAATTTTTTGAAAATTTGCATACTGTAATGGCCATTTTAGTGCTTTTTGAGCAATTTTCAGGCAAATTTTGTTTATAGTTTTGGCCCCTGATTTTGAGAACTTTACCAAATATGATGCATTTTCGCCCAGTTTCGATTATGCTTGCTTAAGGTGACTCAGGCATATTTTTATGAAGAGGTTCAAAATTATGGCAAATTTTTATTTATCCAAAGCATTGCGGAAAATGGCTGGTGGGAAGGAATGCATCCCCACATCCCCCTGGATCCTCCCTTGTTTATCCCTTCAACTTGCAAATTCCACCTTAGGGAGCCAAGTGGACTAGCTTTGAAAGCCACGCTGTAGTTGTAGCAAATCTAAGTCCATGCATGACGCGATAGAAGGCATTGATTGCATCACGCCACCAACACAACGAGAAATAAGTTCTATTACGACAATCGCCTAGATTAGTTTCACAATCTTTCCACGAAACTACACACTATTAATTGAATAATTGGAATGAAAATTATCTCTCTGTAGCAAAAAACAGCAGCATCATTCATTGTTACTAACCGTCAAAACTACTAAACAAACACGAAAGTGTAAACTTAACCATAGTGACACAAACGAAACAGAATTTTTCAATAAATCTAGCAATTTTTTAAAAAGTTCTGTGGTCCACCTCAAAATGCTTCCATGGCCCACTGGTTGAGAACCATTGTCCTAGGGATTGCTTATTTACCTGCATTGGCGTATCCAAAGAGGCTAAGGGGTCACGCCTCTCCCATAAATTTTAAGGAAGACCTGCACACGTAGGCAGGAAGACCTACACACGCAAGCAGCTAGATATCGGTATGGATTTTTTGCGTTTCCGGCCTTCCAAAAATTTCTGAATCGGCATCTGTTACTTGATCGAAAATGCAGATGTATCATTGATTGAAATGCCGTTGACGAGAAGTTTGCTATGAATACATTTATCACTGAAAGTCGCAAAGCCAGCAAGAAATTTGGGAACAAAATTATTTCAGGTAAATAAATTCTTTCATGGTCGATCCCCCCTCCCCCCCCAAAAAAAAAGTCTTCGATGCGATGTCGATCTCTAAAAACACGTTTGTATGCAATAAAAAAGGTTTTTAGGGAACGTTGCGCAAAAACCTGCCCCTCTAGCATAATTCGACGCAAATGTCTACAATCTACATTATCACTGGTAGGACTACTTCAAAAATATTTCGAGGTGGAGTTAATCGCCCCATACCACCAGTGGCGTATTCTCAGGGTGTTCAAGGTCTTCAGTGAACACCCTGACATTTCCAAAAAAATACTTTTTTTTAAACTTTGTATATTCTTTTTTATTTTTTGTAATTTTTGTAATAAACTTTTTCGTTTAAAAAGTAAATTTTACTACTTTCCCCTTTAAAATAATTTAACAGTTGCAATTTTTTGAGATTACCATAAAAATTGATTTTTGTTAAGCTGACGTCAATCAGGGTGTTCACCGGGTTGGGTGAACACCTTGACTATAATAAACAATTTAAAAAACTGAAAAAAGAAAAAAGCGATTAGCAGCATCCTAATGCACAGGTCTGCGTCACTCAAGGTGTTCACTGTGAAAAGTTAACACTTGAGTGACGTCGACAAGTGAACACCTTGAGTGACGTCATGTTATCATGTAGCTTCATTGCCTGGTTGAAGCATGGGGATTGCTAATTTTGGCAATTGCCAGTTGCCACTGGTTTTGCAAGGCTAGTCTGCTACGTTAATTCTGCTTGGCTTTGAAAGTGAGAGGATGAAATTGAAATCTTGCCAGGCAGTAGTCGTTGTGCTTACGCGCTAAAGAGAAAAGCAGAAAAGTGCAGAACCGGTGCCGGTATAAGAATTGAAACTAAGCCAAAATAAAAATATAGGAAGTGTCTATTTTGCCGTTAGCAATAAGATACTGATTGGGTATAGGGTCACTTCATTTTAATACAGACTAAGGTGGAAACCCTATGTCTCAGATTTTGATCAAACTTTTACAAAAAGTAGTGTTTGGCATTTAAACAATAATAAAAAAAGAACCAATTTAATCGGACCAGTAGTTTTCCTGTAATCGTTATTCAAAAAATGGCCACATTTTTCATGGTGGCGCTAGAGTGAAAATGTTTTTTGCTAATAACTCCTGTTCTGATTGTCCGATTTTGACAAAATTGATGTCTACCCCCGTTATTTCAAAGATAAGGAATTCAAAAATTCCATCAAAATACTTGCCAAATCCTTAGAAAACAAATTATTTAACATTTAAATTTTGAAAGTACCCCAAACGCTGAGGCCGATTTCGACTTGTCGACCTAAATTTTATGGAAAAAATTTTTTTTATAAGACTTGCCAGATTAGTACCTACTGTACCGTAATTTTAATTTAATATTTTGTTGTTTTGCTCTTATTTGCCCAAAAGTTTCTTCTATATTCGGAGAAAATTCAACGTTGACATCATAATAAAGCTCTAAGAGCTTTGTACACGAGGTTGCTAGGAAATCCAACAGTTTTTGCGATTTTGTTCACCTTTGCCACAAAGTTGCAAAAGTCAGTACCGGTACGTTGGTTTGAGGGTCATCCTTTTTTTAGGATCTTTAGAATTAACGCAGCCGCAAAATCCTTAGCGTCCTAAAAAAAGACCACCAGTAGGGTAGTCCTTTTTTTAGGATCCTGTAAACCAGTGGTTCTCAAACTGGGGTCCGCGAGACAAATTTTCTGGGACCGCGAAGCACCTTCCAAAAAAATTAAAACGACGATCCTGAAGAAAAAATTTTGTGTAAAATTAAGTTTTCAGGCAACTTTTCTTCCAATCAACTTAACAAACACAATTTGTCATGAAACCTTACAGGCTACATAGGCATGTATGATATCACAAGAAGCAATTTGATGTCACATTAGTGCAATGGCTCCTTTAGCGTGAAGTCTGCGAATGATGGAGAACGTGCAGTAGCAAAAAGGATCAAGTTTTTTTGCGGATGGCTTAAAAATAAAAACCTGGTGGGTGGCGGCAGCAGTATTGGTTTCAGAGAAGGATACTGCAATGTGTGATTTTAGTCTAACTCTAGTAAATTGTTCATTTTCCTTGAATAAGTTTGCAAAGAAGCAAGTGCCCTCGTCACATTGATACAATAAAAAATCAACGTGTTGTTTTGTGTTTATTTGTGTTAATTTTTCAAGGGGACCGTGAGCCATTAAAAAAATTGCTAGGGGACCGTTGCGTAATTTTTTTAAAAAAGTTTGAGAATCACTGCTGTAAACGGTTAGCTTTTTCCTACATTTTTTAGCATTGTCAGCTACATTATGACGAGTTATAGCCAATAAACACCGCAAATGATCGATTTTCTAATCGCAAGGTAACGAAAATCAGTTTCAAATGCGTAAAACGAAACGCGTCCTAAAAAAGACCACCAGTAGGGGTAGTCCTTTTATTAGGATCCTGCAAACGGTTTGCTTTTTCCTACATTTTTTAGCATTGTCAGCTACATTATGATGAGTTATAGCCAATAAACACCGCAAATGATCGATTTTCTAACCGTAAGGTAACGAAAATCAGTTTTAAATGCGTAAAACGAAACACGTTCTAAAAAAAGACCACCAGTAGGGGTAGTCCTTTTATTAGGATTCTGTAAACGGTTTGTTTTTTCAGCATTTTTTAGCATTGTCAGCTACATTATGATGAGTTATAGCCAACAAATACCGGAAATGATCGATTTTCTAACCGCAAAGTAACGAAAATCAGTTTTAAATGCGTAAAACGAAACGCGTCCTAAAAAAGGACTACCAGCAGGGGTAGTCCTTTTTTTTAGGATCCTGTAAACCAAGGCTACTCAACTATAATAAGTATCGGTACAATTGAGAAAGTTCATCATTTGCAAAGGTCCAGAAAAAATGTATAGCTGTTTTAATTCGGGCAAAAAAAAACTGTACCAGCCGGTTGCCTGAGTGATTAAATGCACTGCTATCGGTGCGGGCATAGTTACCTTGTCCAAATTGGTAGGCCTGGAAATTGAACTCCAAACCACTCGCGCCGATAGCAATGCCTTTAACCACTCTGGCAAGCGGCTACTAGGCTATAGTTACCCTGTCCATAACCGGCTGGTTGGCTCAGTAGTCAAGCGCACGCTATTGGTGCGGGAGATTTGGTATTCGATTCCCCGTGCGGTCAAATCGGAGTCAGTGTGGCCAACGACTCGCCATCGTTGCCACGTTTCTTCGGAGTTGTGTTGCCCAGGCAATAAGCCGCGGAGATGGGCCCCGCAACTCGTTACACGCTTCGGCGTAATACGGCGAGTATAATGAAGATTTGATTGGAGGCAACAGAAACTTACGACACACGAATGACATCAGAAGCAATAGCGCGCGTTGCGCGCCATCGAGTGATGATCGAGCAGCGTTATTAACCAACTCCCAGCCTCTAAAAATAATTTTATTATAGGTAGCCTAATCAAAGAAACGAGTGAAATAGTGAATCTGCGAAGCATAAATGCAAAAAAAACAAACACTAAAACAGAAAAAATGTACACCATTTGTTCTAACTCTAACAAAACCTAAGGGGCAGTATACTTAACACTGCTCAACTTTTGTTGCACATAACGCAACGCGTTAACTGTGTTATCATCCCTATGATACGTAGAGCCAGTGGTGAAGTGCAACCAAAATATTAGGGGGGCGAGATGAAACTAGGACTAATTTTTATTTACAGCTCTTGCCAGAGCCAAAAATGTTAGGCGTATTCCAAAAATTGCAAGCCCATAGCAAGTGCTGCTACGCATACACTGTAGGCCTAAGCCATTTCTGTCCAACGAGGCTGCAAACTCGAGCTTGAACTAGGCGTTTTTTCCCGAACTCGAAATCAGAAATCGAATTGAAACTAGGTCTGAAATAGCACATCCTGGATTTAGCATTCAACTTGGCCTAAACTGAATAAAAGTGGCTTAAAACTCTGTGAAAACTACTTAAATGTAGCATGAAATCGGTAACATTTACTGAACTCAGACTTACACTGACTAAAACTGAAAATGACAAAGTTGAACTAAAACTTGTAAATTGTTACTAAACTCCAACTCGATAAAAATGTCACGAGTTTGCTATTTACATTGGTATAATATTCACTTCCGACAAAGAAACATGACCCACATTGGTATAAGATTGTCTACTGACAAATAGCCTATAGGCCTACACGTTACATCAGCAGTGACTAACGCCTTGATGCCTGCTACCAGCATAAATCGCGAATATCGTCGATTTTTATAGCTTTGAGCTCCTCGCTTGCTACCAACATTTCCACTAAATCATTTAAAAGTGTTTGTCCCATTGTGTTTCCTAAAAAGCTTTTGGCAATTTTAAGAGTCGAAAAAGCTGGCTCACACGACGAAGATGACACAGGTAATGTGAGCAATAATACCAACTATAAATCATAAACAGCTAGCCAGCTTCAAAACTTCCTCTTCGTTTTATTATATTGGCATATTCAAGAAAATATCGCAATGTCAGTAATCCCATCCAAGAAATTTTGGGGAAAATGAAAGCAGGAATTTACTTTTTTGAGGGGGGTTGTTGCTATGCTGCACTGATGAGACCTAAAAAGGTCGAAACGCGTCTGCGGCTGCAATTGGGTAGATGGCCTTGTGGGTGCTAGTGGTGGGGATTGCTTGAGTGGAGTACCGTACTTTTGACCTAGCCTAGGCAAATTGATTCTTTTTACGCATTTAAAACTGATTTTCGTTACCTTGCGGTTAGAAAATCGATCATCTCCGGTGTTTATTGGCTATAACTCATCATAATGTAGCTGACAATGCTAAAAAATGTTGAAAAAACAAACCGTTTACAGGATCCTAATAAAAGGACTACCCAACTGGTGGTCTTTTTTTAGGACGCGTTTCGTTTTAAGGTCTGTTTACACTAAGTGCGATTTTAGTCCGATCTGCTGTCGTACGAAGTTTCATCAGATTTTTGACGTTAGCAGTTGACGAAAATATCTTTCACACAAATCAAACCCAAACAGTTTTGCTTCCTACCGGTTGTTTTGCGAAGCCCCTAACGATTGCATTCTAGAATGCCGCGGATAGTGACGTAGCTTTACGTCATAACCTCTAACAGTTTCGTAGCCTATGTCACTGTACGTACGAAAAATTTCATCGTATTCTGTGTAAACACACCTTTACGCATTTGAAACTGATTTTCGTTACCTTGCGGTTAGAAAATCGATCATTTCCGGTGTTTATTGGCTATAACTCATCATAATGTAGCTGACAATGCTAAAAAATGTTGAAAAAACAAACCGTTTGCAGGATCCTAATAAAAGGACTACCCCTACTGGTGGTCTTTTTTAGGACGCGTTTCGTTTTACGCACTTGAAACTGATTTTCGTTAAGGTCTGTTTACACTAAATGCGATTTCAGTCCGATTTTGCTGTCGTACGAAGTTTCATCAGATTTTTGACGTTAGCAGTTGACGAAAATATCTTTCACACAATACAAACCCAAACAGTTTTGCTTCCTACCGGTTGTTTTGGGAAGCCCCTAACGATTGTATTCTAGAATGCCGCGGATAGTGACGTAGCTTTACGTCATAACCTCTAACAGTTTCGTAACCTACGTCACTGTACGTACAAAAAATTTCATCGTATTCTGTGTAAACACACCTTTACCTTGCGGTTAGAAAATCGATCATTTCCGGTGTTTATTGGCTATAACTCGTCATAATGTATCTGACAATGCTAAAAAATGTAGGAAAAAGCAAACCGTTTACAGAATCCTGAAAAAAGGACTACCCAACTGGTGGTCTTTTTTAGGACGCGTTTCGTTTTACGCGTGTAATGGTCTGTTTACACTAAATGCGATTTTAGTGCGATTTGTTGTCGCACGAAATTTCATAGGATTTTTGACGTAAACAGTTGACGAAAATATCTTTCACACAATTCGAACTCAAAAAATTTTGCTTTCTCCCGGTTGTTTTGCGAAGCACCTTGCGATTGTATTCTAGAATCCCGCACAAAGTGACGTAGCTTTACGTCATAATCTCTAACTGTTTCGTAGTCTACGTCACTGTACGAACGAAAAATTTTGTCGCATTCTGCGTAAACACACCTTAAAGCTGATTTTCGTTACCTTGCGGTTAGAAAATCGATCATTTCCGGTGTTTATTGGCTATAACTCATCATAATGAAGCTGACAATGCTAAAAAAATTTGGAAACAGCAAACCGTTTACAGAATCCTGAAAAAAGGACTACCCCTACTGGTGGTCTTTTTTTAGGACGCTAAGGATTTTGCGGCTGCGTCCGCAAAATCCTAAAGATCCTAAAAAAAGGACTACCGTTGGTGTTGATGGTATCAATGAAGAAAAGAAACGAATGACAAGTGAAGCCACAAGCCATCGTTGAAGTGCAATAGGGTGTGCTGTTGTTGTCAGTTTTTGAAAGGGGGGGGGGGGGGGGTGAAGGGGAGCTCAAAATTTGTAAGGGGGGGGGCTGAAAAAAATGTAGGGGGTGCTTCAGACCTACCTTCCAACGCCCTTGGTCTATATAGTCTACTGTATATATGTTAATTTATATACGCAGATTGTATGACTAGTATGATATATTGAATTAGCGTCAAGTTTGTATTTGCACCACTTAACTTGCCAAATTGCAATCCTAATATTTGGAACTATCTAGAACCTTTTTTGAGGTCCAATCTGGAACCTCTTGCTGAAAGCAATCTGGCATCTCTGCTGTAGACTAGACAGATAGGGCAGAAATTGTCTAGCATACTGTTGAACAAAATCAAAGTTGCTGTTTCAAGATGCCAATATGAGAGACAAACGTGGCATCCAATAGATTTCTTTGCTGTTTTTTTACTGAAGCCAAAGTTGATAGAATGGCTTCGCATGAGTTGTGGGAACTGAGAAGAACAGAAGAATACGTTTTGGGACTAGCAAAAACAAAAACACCAATGCAGACTGGCACTGGTGATCAGATTGGTGCCAGTCTGCATTGGTGTTTTTGCTGGTCCCCAATAGGTATTCTTCTGTTCTTCCCAGATCGGTGGTTGGGAACCAGTGGCCTAGCCCTAACCCAATGAAACATACCGGTACAGGTAAATAGATACCGGTATGTCATTGCCAGTGTTCCCCCTAGGATTTTGACTAGGCCTAGTGCGAATTTGCCCAAATGAGAAATTCATTGAAATTTTTGCCCAAAGATTTCACTACTTTGAGGACCCCTTTTGCAAATTTTTTGCATTAAATTTGCTTTTCCAAGATACAAGCTACAGTCCTGCATTAAAATATTCAAGTTTATTGTTTAAAGTTTTTCAGTTTTGCATTTTATAGCCTAATGGTTCAGAATCAGTAAAATTTGCCCAAAAAATTCGCATTTTTCTCAAATTTCTCACTCTAGAGGGAACACTGGTCATTGCTTAGCCAATGCATCTTATGACAGATGAAATCTATGCAAATTGGTTGCCTACTGTGAATAAAAAACAGTGGCTATTTGTACCAGCCCGCACTAATATGTGCTTGGTTTTTTTTTATCTCTTCGTGCTCTCCTGGTTCTACAAGAGTGTGACAAATAAAATAAACCAAAGAGACAAAAATTAGGGGCTTGTAAAAATAGCCTCTCTTGGGTGCGTGTAAGCATTCTAGCTAGATTGTCTTGATGGACAACAATAGTTCACTACAACAAAAACATGCATGAAAACAGGAGGATGAAATATAAAATATCGGTATTGCTGCCGGTACGTTGCAAAAACATGTACCAATAGCAATACTTGATACAGTAATGTCAAAATGGTGAATTAGCAACTACCGGTACCTGGGTACATTGCAAAATGCATGTTACAATAGAAAATGAGCAGTGGCTATTCTGTAGACTGGTAGACCTATTTGTATGAGTCTGTATGAACAGCCACTTCAATTATTTTATGTAGTGGCTGTCAGACTAATCTTCAGCTCTTACCAACTCATAGCATTTGTCACTGGAGTATATTACTTGGTCACACTCTTGTACAACACTACAACCAGGAAGAGCATGAAAAAATAATGAAATAAGCAAAGTATTTATTTTTACCGTCACAAAACCTTAGCCTTTGCCTATATTTTAGGCAGAGGCTAAGGTTACGTGATCGTAAAATTTGTCTCTTTGGTTTATTTTATTATTCCTTCACGCTTCCCTGATTGTATGAGAGCATGACGAAGTAATAAAATTAACTAAAGAGGCAAATGTTACGGTCACGTAACTTTAGCCACTTCCTTTATTTTATTATCCCTTCACACTCTGCTTGATCTGCTGGTGGTAGAAAAGATTGACAAAGTACTCATAAGTTAGTAAAATAATCCAAAGCGACAAACACTGAACATCACAAACCCAAAAGAATAGCAATAGTCTAGTCTACTGGTACCATAATAAGCAAATCAAATTTATCAATTAGCAGTAGTACCAGCACTGGTATACAGGTACTGTATAGCAGTATAGTTTGGTACTGAGTATTTTGTGAGTTGTGACCAGTACTAAGTATGGTACCATCGTTGAAATCTAATGCTTGCAACAGACTGAACAGTACAATGAATTTTGTTTTCAGCCTAGTCATCTTATGTGTAAGAAATGGTAGCGATGTTTTTGTAGTACAATGCCAATTGAGAAGGTCTCTGGTGATGCCTTACAAGAAGTTTTGCAAGGTTTAACAAAATTGCCTAAAAGACTTGAAAATACTGGAGATGTGAATAGCATGGACACTTCATTTTTGAAAGGAGTCATGGACAGTCCAATTGTGCAATCACTTGCTAAAGTGCATGATACATTGGCAAGGAGTAATAAGTCCTCAGTTGTAAGTAATGTAGCTGAAATAGTGGCTAGACTTCAGCATGATTTGGATGGGTTGAATAACAACAAAGCTGAGGAATTATGCCAACTGTTAAATTCACCTCATATGAAACAAGTTATTGCAGCTCATGATAGCATTGCTAGAGATTGCTTTCCCCTTCAGCAAAAGTGCAATCATAGTTTAGGTAGTTCGTCTAATTCACTTGATTGGGAAACTCCTGTGAGAATGATTGGGCTTACAAAACGCTCTAGTGAATCTCTTGGCTTAACTGTTGCTCTTAAAAATGATGAAATTGTCGTAACTCGTATACTGCATGGTGGGTTGATTGCAAATCAAGGACTCATGCATGTTGGAGATATAATAAGAGAAATTGATGGAAAAAATGTCCAAGGTGATCCAGATTCACTAAAAAGGTTGCTACGAGAGTCAAGTGGTTCTTTCACTTTAAAAATCATTCCCAGCTACCACCAAACACAATCCAGCAGTAATATGTTCATGAAATGCAATTTCGGTTTTGATCATCGCTATGATAAATCAATTCCTTCAATTGCTGCTGGATTAAGCTTCAAGCAAAGCGATGTCTTGAAAATTGTCAATCATGATGATTTGCAGTGGTGGCAGGCTCAACATGTTGATAATAAAGGCCAGCCAGTGGGAAGAGCTGGTCTTATTCCAAGCTTGGAATTACAAGAGCGACGTCGAGTTTTAACAAGCAAATCATCCAAAGCAAGAAAAAAACTTAATTGCAAAATGTATAAATTGTCTGATTACTATCAAGAGTACTCTGATGATTATTTGCTCTATGAAGAAGTTGCTTTGCTGCCTCCTTTTGCACGAAAATGTGTTCTTCTTGTTTCTCACGACAGCAGCATTGCTCACCATGTTAAACAACAGCTAGTGGAGTCCTTTCCAGATTCGTACAATACCCCAGTCATCCACACATCAAACGCGTATTGTCGTGATGATGGCTTTGAAATATTAGAGAAAGAAGTGATGCTGAGAGACATAAAAGCGAACAAGTTTTTTGAGTTTGCAGAAACAAAAGGACTGTTGGAGAAAATCATTGTAGGAACAAAATACGATTCTATTCGAAATATCATAAAGTCAGGCAAAGCCTGCGTCAAAGACGTCTTGCCAAAAAATCTCAAGTTTTTGATGACTTCAGAATTCATGCCTTTTGTGATATTTTTGAAACCTGAAAATGACATTGCTGAAAGTTTAGCCCATTGCATGAACTTGACCTTACCATATTATAATGTGCAAGATTGTGCTAACGCTGTTCACACTAGTTTGGCTAAAGTAGCTCAGCAGCACCAGTGGGTACCAATCAGCTGGTTATACTAGAAATATTTTCCACTAATAAACTTCAAAATAATCCCCTGGTGATTTAATTTTTTGTATGCGTGAGTTTTTGGAATGAATTAATTGTAATTTAAAAATTGCTATTTAAAAAAAAAAGTTTTTTCTGAACTTGCAGACACTTGACAGCTTTAGTGATCAACTTTCAGATAGTGAATGTTATACAAGCATTGTGCTTTGGTGGGATTAACTTGGTGTCAGTTCAAGCAGATGCGATTCTTATTCACAGGTTTTTTATACATTATCAAAACCTTCTGAAAAGGCTTTCTAGATTGCTGTTGCTCTTTCCAATTTTTTTTTAAGGGCAGACAATTTGTCTTTAGCTGATGTTTTCGTATCCCGAAACGCTTGTTACGAACTTATAGGTGGTTTATGTGTGAAGCAGTTGCCATAAATATGAAACCAAAATAATTTTATCGCATTTCTCATAATATAATTTATGACTCTATTATCTTACGTACATTGTTTGAAGGTACCTATAATTGTCAAATATAATGTATTTTTATGTGCGTTGGTGTGCAAATAAGCTAAAGCTACTTGATGGTGCTTTTTGTTTTGATTGATTGCTTGTAATTTTTTGTATTAAGCATGTGTTCTATGTTTCCTTAGCATACTACCTTTACAAAACTTGGAATACCTTCATACCTGTTATCGTAACAAAGTTACGGTACCATAGTGATTTGGAACGTCTTTTTTCGATTCTAAAGGAGTAGTCACTCGGCTAATGTCTTCTGAAAGAGACTGACTTAGTGTTGTCATTTTATGCACACTATTTAGTATTTTACTGGTTTAGAAATATCATGTTGGAAATTGTAGTAATATTTTTGTAACGTACAACTCGAGTGCAAATCCTGGCCTAGTATAAATCTGCGCCGCGACTGCAAGTCGCTACTTTGCTTTCTACAGCAATCAGTGTGTTTTTCTTGCCGCTGCACTTAAGGCTGCTGTAAATTCGTAGCAGGTATTTAGTGGTTGGTTGGATTAATTTTTTGTAGATATAGCTTGGTTGATGTATCTCTGATTTAGCTGACATGCAATGAACTTGTGCGTTGATTTTTATCATGTTACTGCGTGATGTATATGAATTAAACATCTGCTTTGTATTAATTTGCTTTGTATGTAGTAGTAGTTTATTTTTTTTTTCCACAAAGTAACGCACGAGATATGATTATGCTTAATCGTTTGACTCAACTACCTGATAATTGTCAACAACAATCATCCGGTTTTTCTGCAAAAGGACTGCTCACTTATGGTGTAGTAAGGTGTGGACGTGTGTGCTATGTCACCGCTGCTTTGCGGTACTTCCTGGGAGGTAACCAGCGAAAATTGTAGTGGGGGTGGGGCAATTACAATTGGGGAAAGATATGAAGGTGCAACACACTTCACATTATGCTTCGTCAACCCCCAGTAATGCCCTTTGGACTTATCCTTGCGTTCGGAAGAAAAAACTTGAATTAATTTCAAAGACTCACTGCCAATATTTTATTTTTGCTCTTCACGTTTCCATTGAAGGATTGGTAACATGTTTGCCCAAGTTTTTATATTTAAATGATTGATCTCATTTTCACTTAGTGTTTGAAATACAGCAAAGACTTTGCATGCTTCTGATGAAGTTATTGTAGCTTTGCAGTATAAAGTGCTGTTCTTCAACTTATAATGTCAAGTAAACAGCGCCTGCAACTGATTGCCGTTATAGACGTTTTATAGATCCCCCTGTAAATCTGCCATAGTACCACTGTATCTTGGTAAATTTTATGCAAAGTTTTAAATTTCACCATTGTTATAGCAGCTTCTTGCTGTTCTATGTGGTTGGCAAAGTGTAAAAGTAGCCGCTGTTTGCTAACGCATTGCAAGGGAATGCAGTGAACTCATTGTAAGGGAGACCTGATTTTTTTATTGCAGTTGTGTAGCTGCGCAAGATTTTACGATTGAACATGTTAGTTTACTGCTTTGGTATAAAAGATACTGCTTTGTTTTTTTGAACACATTCCTAAGGCGTCTAATTTTTGTGATTGGGTATTGTAATAATTGGTGGACAATCATGTAGGTTTAGCTTGTAGCTTGGTTATTGTTTGATTTGGTTGCGTTTATGTTAAGCTTATGTAGTTATGATTTTTACATTTGATTTGTAATAAAGTTTATGCGTATATATTGTGATCTTACGCTTGTTTTTTGTTGGATTCTCTCCGGAAACTCGTTACATTTTTGTATTTGTTTTGTGTTCTATTAAAACAGGTTAATAAACTGCTGACGATACTCGTGGGTATTATGGTGGTCTCACTGTAGTTAAGTAGGAAAAAGTGGGCCTGTTGTTGGTGGTTGCATTTTGTCTACGTTTTGCGCAGTGCTTGGATGCGTCAAGCGACGTCGGCTGTTTTTCGCAATATGTGGAAATTGCATCAACTTTGAGAAAGCAGCGTCGCAATACCCACTTCCTGAATCGCATTTGAGGCCGACCATTTTGCGATTAACCTGGTACCAACCGGTTAGCGCAGTGATTCAAGACATTATCGGCGCGGGAGGTCTTGGTTCGATTCCTGGACTGATCAAATCGGAGGCAGTGCTGCCATTGTTGCGGCGTTTCTTCGAAGCTGTGTTGATTAGGCGCTCAGATGACCGAGTATTAAGAGCGTCCGCCTCTGGAGCTGTATACTCTGGTTTGAATTTGTTTGGGGTCAAACCAAAGACTTAAAAAATGGCATTCTAAGCCGGCAAGGTTTTCTTGTGCCGTTGGGAAAGGCACTTTGAGTGGTAGCCAGATGGCCGGCAACTTTTCAGCGAGTTTGTTATAGCACTTCAATCGCTATCTCGTGGAGGATGAACGTGCAACTAAACTAGTTTAGCCGCGGAGATTAACCCTGGCCCTGCGTCTCGTTCAGTGGCGTATTTAGAATTTATGAAAGGAGGGGGGGCAACTTTTGACAAGTTAAAAAGTTGCAATAAAGCTAAATCACAAACTGAGTTTTTGTTGAAGTACGGATGATTTTTTAACGTGAAAGTCAGGTTCTGGTAATTAATCATTGTCTATGGACTGTCGTAAGTAACTTCACATATTTAAACTGTTAAGCATAAGTGTTCACATTTAAGCGTTTTAGGAACTCTCTTTTTCTTTTGTATGATCTTACAGTTGAGCGCTTCCCTACCATTTTCAAACTCCGCGCCCCTTTAAAATTATTGATATGTTCTTGCACCCCTCACAAAATATGCGATTGTAATCAGCCGCGCAAACTGGGGCTGAAATGTGGGTTATCGACCTTAAAATTTTTTCTGTAATGACTTTGTGTCAAAAACCCAGCAGGTGTTCTGCTGGGAGGTTTGGGAGAACGCTGTGTGAGCTCCCCCAGCGAAGCTATCAATTTTAGAGTTTTTAGCCTTTTTAAAAGTGTCGCTACTCGCTAATGCAAGGCATAGGATAGTTAAACCAGTCACTACTTTTTTGCTGAATCAGACGCATTTTTTCAGAGCTTGATTGTTGCCAATTACAAAGAGGCTAAGGGTTTTGCGCCACTTATAGACGTTTGCGAATTACATATTACTGGAGCGTAACAGCGCTGAAAAATTGACACTGAGCAACCGAAAATATAAGCACTCTTAATACAAGATAAAAATCTATAAGCCGTTTTTAGCCCCCTGGAATGCTTCCTCACGCACCAAAGGGGTGCAAGCATTCTTAGTTGGGAAACCCTGTTCTTTGTGGTGAGTTGAGATTTTGTGGACCTGCTTCAGCCTTTCATTAAAAGTATTTTTCTGTGGCACAATGCTTGCATGTTTTAAGATTGCGAACTTCGCAACATCGCCCGTAAGCGTACACATTAGAGCAGAGGTTCTCAAACTTTATGTTACCGGTACTAAGCCTCCCTCACAAAATATTAATCTTGACGTTCTCCTCCATAAAATAATACATAAGCCTATATTTTAAAATGATCATGACCAGTCCTGGGCATCGCAAGTTTTTTTTATGTCCGCAATTCCGCAACCAGATTTTAAACTTCTTAACCCGAAATTGCAATTCCGCAACTACGTTTTAAACGTTTCAATTCGCTATCGCTAGTCCGCAATCACGATTTTGCGAGTCCTAATCCGAAACCGCAAGTCCGCAATCACAAATTTTTTTAAATCCGCAATCGCAATTTGCAACATTAAAATTATTCAAATCCGCATCTTATCAACACATTTGCATCTTAAAATGCTGGTGTACAATAAATTCGTTTAAAATCTCTCATAACGGTATATCGACAAGTTTATTTATTGTGTGGCATATCGATTGGTTTTTACTGATTTTGGTAAAATTCTTTTAGATAATTACGTCATGGAAAGTCTACCATGGTGGCAAAGGCCTGCCCACTTTATTTAAGCCTAGGTCTACACAAAAGAGAACACCAAAAGGTCACTTTCAAGGGCGCTGGAAGTACTTTCAAGTTGGGGGGCTGAAATTTGTGTTATCATACCAACGTCTGGGGGGCGAAGGCGAAGCCCCCCAGACCCCCTTTCTTTTTATCGCAACATACATCATACGTATCATGCACTTTACTTCAGTAAAAGTCATTTGGAGACTTCTTTGATAAACTCAAGCTTTTCTCTAGCATAAACACAGCAACCAGATCGACGTTTGTAAAGGTGTTTACCTCCTTTAAAACAACTTATTATCCGTTCACAAGCTCCTAGTCTGAAGCTCCAAGGCAGGAGCGTATTTAAGGGGACATTGTGTCATGCCATCTCCCCTTTTGTTTCTGCCTTTTAGTAAAACAGAGCAAAATTAATGATGACGAATATGCCGCACTCTTTTGATGGTTTTCGTAGCCTATTCCAGGATCGGAGCCGGGTAGGTAGGTTGAGGGGTATACACAGTGTTCGAGTTGTGAAAACACTTATGGGGGGGACATCCACCCACCAGCCATTTTCAAAAATATTTTTGATGTATAGGCCTACAATTTTTCCATAATTTCGAACCTCTTCAGGGGTGTGCCCAGGAGTTTGAAAGGGGGAGGGCGCAATTTGAAGCCGTCCGTTTTCTGCCCAAAGTCAAGTGAAAAGCAAAAAAAAGCAGATGTCCAATTTTCCGGCCAAAAGTCAAATGCAGAGCAAAATAAAAATGTTAACACGTCCGCAGATGTCTAATTTTCCGGCCCACAGTCAAGTGAAGAGCAAAAAAAAGGTCATCACGCCCTCAGATTGTCCTTCATACGTATATCATCTTTACACCACGAAAGTTTTGAGCATTTGTCTTCGGGTCCACAAAAGTCTTCGGCCGCGGATCCAGCGCCCCCTTTGGATACGCCCCTGCTCTTCGATAGCAATATGCCTTACGCCTTAAGCACGCATAAACGAAAATGTGCGAACAAAATGCATCATATTAGGTGAAGCACTCATTAGGTGAATTAGAGTCAAAAAGTTTTAACAAAATTTATTCAAAAAGCACCAAAATAGCCATTACAGCATGTCAATTTACAAAAATTTTCCGGGGAAGCATGCCCCCGGACCCCCGTAGAGCTTTTCTTGTTTCTAAATCAGCTGAGCTTGATGTGCAAATAAGCTAAAGCTGCTTGATGGTGCTTTTTGTTTTGATTGATTGCTTGTAATTTTTTGTATTAAGCATGCGTTCTATATTTCCTTAGCATACTACCTTTACAAAACTTTGAATACCTTCATACCTGTTATCGTAACAAAGTTACTGTACCATAGTGATTTGGAACGTCTTTTTTCGATTCTAAAGGAGTAGTCACTCGGCTAATGTCTTCTGAAAGAGACTGACTTAGTGTAGTCATTTTATGCACACTATTTAGTATTTTACTAGTTTAGAAATATCATGTTGGAAATTGTAGTAATATTTTTGTAACGTACAACTCGAGTGCAAATCCTGGCCTAGTATAAACCTGCGCCGCGACTGCAAATCGCTACTTTGCTTTCTACAGCAATCAGTGAGTTTTTCTTGCCGCTGCACTTACGGCTGCTGTAAATTCGTAGCAGGTATTTAGTGGTTGATTGGATTAATTTTTTGTGGATATAGCTTGGTTGATGTATCTCTGATGTAGCTGACATGCAATGAACTTGTGCATTGATTTTTATCATGTTGCTGCATGATGTATATGAATTAAACATCTACTTTGTATTAATTTGCTTTGTATGTAGTAGTAGTAGTTTATTTTTTTTCTTTCCACAAAGTAACGCACGAGATATGATTATGCTTAATCGTTTGACTCAACTACCTGATAATTGTCAACAACAATCATCCGGTTTTTCTGCAAAAAGACTGCTCACTTATGGTGTAGTAAGGTGTGGAACTTTCACCGCTTTCACGTTTCTTTAATTTACTACTGGCTGTATTCAGTAAGTCTTCCAGCCTGCTGCAAATACTTAGCCAGTAGGTTTATATCAAGTTTTCCGACCACTGGCTTTATGGTGGTTTTTTCTTTACCAAAAACCTTCATTCGTAGTGCTTGGTAATAAGTGCATTCTCCAACATGGTGATTTGGAGTTTCTTCTTCCAGGTTACATTTAGAACATGTCGATGATACGTCATGTCCCATGGTGCTCCTATGTTTCTGTAAGTTGCAGTGACCTGTAAGGACTTGCAACGTTTCATTTAATCTACTGTAGGTCTATGGAGCCTCAAAAGTCGTTGGGTTAACTGGGGCGAAGCCCACTCTATATTTTCTTTTGTTCTCAAGCAGTCCTTTCGTTCCATCCAAGATGTTCGCCATCTTTTGACGCTCCAATCCTTTATAGCTGCTAGTTTAAGATAAGAGCTGTGGTTTGAGCAAAACCGTTGTTTAATAAAACGAAAGTGGGGCAATACCAAGCGTGCAAACTATAATCCTTTTGTCAAAAATTGCAGATGGCAGTTAAGAACATTTTATTTGCTAGCGATTGACCGGCCTCTCTATTCTTTTGTTGTGAAACAAGGCTAATAGGGCGTGAAATGTGTGAGATTATTAACAGCCAACACAATGAGCTAGTGCTTTAAAGTTGTTTTTGTAGAAAGTGTTTTACACCGCAAATTTTTACCATCATACTGAAATTACAAGAGACGTCAATTATGCGACTTACTAGCCAAAACTTTTAACTTGCGGACTTTAATCAACCACAAGTCCACAATTTCAACAACGATAGTCCGCAAATCTGAAAGTACGAAATATTTTTTGCTAATCCACTACTGCGGACTAGCGGACTTAGTTGCGGACTTGCCAGCACTGATTATGACAAACATTTGCGCCTCCCTTTAGATTAGTCCACGCCTCCCAGTATGGAAAACGTTCACATATTTTGCACCGTTGCAAGTCTTGTGAAAAATTAAAGAATAAATGATTTCACAGAAAGATGAAACAAAGGAAGAAAGCTTCGTAAAAATACTTTTGTGCAAACGCTGAATTTTGGCTTCTTTTATCTTGTGAAACAACGATTTAAAGCAAAACATTGAAAGCTTTCTGAAATATCACTCTGAAACTTGGTTTGTGGACGGTCCGTAAGCGACTTTTGGTTGCCCTATAGTCATAGCGATGCCACGCCCAAATAAAGTAAGCGTGACGCAGTGGGTAGAGCGTTGTTTCCATGACGACCTAACTAAAGAGCACTGCGTTTTGGTAACATTATTTCAGGCAAAGTTCGGACTTTTGATTTTTTCGTGGGTTTCGGGCCGGGTTCGGACAGTGGGTATCGGGTTCGGGCCGGGTTCGGACAGAGAAAATCCACCCGCGTTCAAATCTGGCGTAGCCCCTTAGTCGCTTTCTCGTGACAAGTAAACAAACGTGAAAAATCGATCAATAAGATATGAATGGTGGATACTGAAACTAGGCCTACAGCCATAGGCTTGGCCAGGATTTTCAATTGGGGAGGCTAAAGTTTAAAAAATCCTACCCAAGAGCAGAAACGAATCCCAAAAATTTTGGTGGGGGTGGATGCAGATTTAAATTAGGATGAGTGGTAACTAGATACAAAGACGTCAGACGTTTCGACCCGGAATAGGACGTCAATGTTTCATGTAAGAGGCGTATTCAAAGTTTGTTTAGGGAGGGCACCAAATTGTGACATCTTTTATAAGCGTGTGTTTTTCCGGCAGAGTAAATTTGAAGCAAATTGAGGAAAAAACGGTTCTTGGGGATCCAGGGGCATACTCTCCCGGAAAATTTTTGAAATTTTACATGGTGTAATGGCCTTTTTAGTGTTTTTTGAACAAATTTTGATCAAACTTTTAGCCCCTCATTCGGAGACCTTCACCAAATATCATGCATTTTATTCGCACATTTTCGATTTATGCGTGCTTACTTCAGGCCAGGAGTAGATCCAGAAAGTTTTGGTGGGGTAATGCAATTTTGAATTAGGTTGAATATTTACTAGTGTAAATACAAAAACGGTCAACGTCTCGACGCGGAAAAGGGGACAAATAAGCCCTTTGAAAATGTTTCATGTCTAAGACGTAATCAGAAATTTTTTTAAGGACCACTAAATTTCGACATTTTTTCAAGCGTAATTTTTTCCGGCAGAATTAATTTGAAACAAGTTGAGGAACCAAAAAAGGCTTCAGAGCATCCGTAGGCATGCTCCCGATCAATTTTTGAAAATTCACCTACTGTAATGGCCATTTTAGTGCATTTAGAACAGTTTTCGGGCAAAATGTATCGCAATTTTTTGTTCCTAATTTCTTCACCGATATCGATACATGGCGTTTTACAAACCGGGTTTTACATCAGCCGACACAGAGCCAGCGGCAGAGCAGTCGACTTAGGACGACCTAGCGTTTATCAGGGGGATTCAAAGCTTGAAATTAAGCGCAAAAGCCGCTGTCTTCAAAAGAGTAAGCTTGTTGATTGAGGGACCAAGCATGTCGATTGGGGGGGGCCAGGCTATCGAGTATCTTCCGCAATCGGGGATCCGCCGCAATCGCTGCTGTCACAATCTGCCGCAATCGCGGGATCTGCCGCAATCGAGGATCCGCCGCAATCGCCGCTGCCACAATCGGGGATCTGCCCCCCAGCCGCCGGAGGCCAGGGCCACGCCCCCAGCCGCCAACGAATTTTTGCGGTTTTCACATAAAAAACACTCATTTTAGCGCACTTTTTTATCGAAAAAGAGCATGCAGTGGTGGAGTCACTATAAACAATACAAAAACGTTTTTGCAGCTTATGTCTGAAACAGGATCGGGCCAAGGGGCCTGGCCCCCCCAATTGACATGCTTGGCCCTCGAATCAACAAGCTTACTCTTTTGAAGACAGCAGTTTTTGTGCTTAATTTCAAACTTTGGCCCCTCCTGATAAATAGTGATAAACGCTTGGCCCCCCGCCAGCTCCGGTCTAAAAGCAGAAGCTTGGCTAAAATAAGTTAAAGGAGGCTGCAACCATTATTAGTTTGAGAAATTACAAACTAAAAGTTAGGTTTTAGCACTTTATTCCAGGGCCAAAGGGGGGACATGGTACCGTGGCACCCCTTTTTGCGCCTATGGACATTAATATGCCGGGTGGCTGCTGACTCAAAGAGTGCAAGCTCCCTTCGCAGTCTCCCTCAGTTAACTGTTAGCTTTTCTGTTCACAATAATTTGAAAATAACCTCTGTTATTTATTTATTTTATCTACTACAGTAGCTGTTGTTCTCACCTTACCATCCATGAACACCGGCCAAGGGCCAACGCTTTTCGTAACTGTGATTGTGCAAGAGCGGTAGACAACATTGTGACGCAACAATCACACTTAGAATTGAGCAACGTTAGGACAGTGGTTCTATGCTGTGATGTTACAACAATCGCAGATGAAGCAAGGATTAAAATTATTGTTTTTTACGACAAGTCAACGAATATCGGTTACAAAAGCTCAAGCGTTGCCAAACCAGTGGGAAAGTTTGAACCCCCGAACCCCCCTCCCCCCCTTGCCTACGCCCTTGGGCATAACAAGCACATTATAGGCGCTTACGCAATTATTCTTTTTATTTCACGATACCCTAACGCCTACCGCTTACACCTCTATAACCTTTTTAAGTGAGTTTATAATAATAATTTCTACATTTTATTGTTATTTTCAACCGACCTCCACCCCCTTTGATACCCTATTGTAACACAGTTTCACAATAACCTTTAAATATATCTAAGTTACATTTTATTTTGGCTCGTTTTTTCTTTTTTTGTAAGGTTGTTGGGGGGGGACATCGCCTTTTATCCCCCCTCCTAAATACGCCACTGGTCTCGTTACACACTTCGACGTAGTACCGCAAGTATTATGCAGGTTTGACTTGATTTTGAAGCAAGTTACCTACTTTGCACATGAACAAATGTTGCAGAGCATGGTTAGGGAGTCGAACGCGCGATGTACGTCACCCAAATAATTGGTCAGCTGGCATTAGCGCACAAGTAGCAATTAAGTTTTCGTTCTCAGCGACTACATGTTAATAGTGGCTGCATAATTACCGCGATAATGAACGCCTTAGACTGTGACCGCTGTTAAATGTGTGATTAAACGCTTTTGGTTGTTGCTGCAGTAGTGGTTCATGGAGTTAATTTAGCTTTGTTTAATATTCTATAACAGAATAAGCTAAATAAATCTAAGGAAAACTTGCGTGAAAATTTGAATATCATATTTTAAATTATGTTGAACTGATGTAATTCAACAGTAATTGAGAGAGACTGCGAAGTGAGCTTGCGCTTTTTGAGTCAGCAGTCACCCGGTTTATGTCAAATACGATCGGTCCCAGTCATGAATCAAACCCGTCACGTAGGATCCGTAATCTGCTCGCGGTACGGCTAGCCCATGTCGCTAACAAACTTTGACGTATTAAAACTTTCTGCAGGGTCGTTGAGAGGGGGGTCCAGGGGGTACCTTTGGTACCGGGCCCGGAATTTTTAAGGGGCCCGAAATTTTGAGAATGCCGCACGTAAAAAATTTGAAACAGCAACTCTTAACTGGTTGAAGACAGACGAAGTAACCCCTCGCCACCAACTACCGGTAATACCACTCACTCACAGCTAGGGTACTACCCCTTCCCCCCAGTCAGCGCCAAATTGTCTTAGATTTGTTCTTTTTATACAATTTAAAAAATTGGAAAAATGAAAAATTAAGCCAGTGCCATTTCGTTTTTATCCTAACCGCCCCCCTTTTCTTTTACAGTTTCATAAATTCCATTTTTTGTGTTTCAATTTTTGCTTCGATCAATCGCTTTGACTTATAGGCGTAAAGTTAGTTTTGATCTGCACGGTAGTTATTGCAAATTTAGAAAATATTTTGTATGCGTTGTTGAAGATTATAGAACACACCTACAACACGTCATCCCATCAAATGCGCCAAAACTAATACGGTTGAAGCAGGGCCGAAACTAGGCAATGCTGGCCCCCCCCGAAATCATCTTTCGGGGGCCCCTAAAAATTTTTTTAGGATGGTGATGCAAAAGAGCGAGCCCCGAAGGGGCGATGCCAAGCTAGGGGGTCTGGGGGTATGTCCCCCTAGAAAAAGTTGCGGAATTTGACCTTATTTTTGAGGCTTTTTGTGCGTTTTGAGCCTTTAAAATTCCTCAGTTTTAACAAGGTTTAGTAGTCTGTTTAACTAGGTCCCTTCCAAACTCATTAAAATAATGCTGCAAGCAAACCCTACTCTAAGATTTCGCTATCTATGCGACGCAAAAACGTTTTTAAAACTTGTTTTTGCGCCTTTCACTTGAGAATGAGAGGCCCTTGGTAGGAGCGGATCCAGAAAGTTTTGGTGAGGGGGGGGTGTGATTTTAAATTAGGTTGAATGTTAATTAAATACAAAGACGTGTAGACCCGGAAACGGGCGAAAATAAGTCCTTTCAAAATGTTTCATGTCAGGGGCGTATTCAGAATTTTTTTCAGGGAGAGGGCACCAAATTTCGTCACTTTTTCAAGCGCAATCTTTTCCCGGCGGAGTTATTTTAAGCAACTTAAGTAACAAAAAACGACTTTGGGGGGTCCGGGGCCATGCTCCCCCGAGAAATTTTTGAAAATTTGCATACTGTAATGGTCATTTTAGCGCTTTTCGAACAATTGTCAGGCAAAGTTTGTTCATATTTTTGGCCCCTATCTTTGAGTGCTTCATCAAATATGATGCATTTTGTAAGCACAATACAGTTTCGATTATGCGTGTTTAAGGTGACTAAGGTTTATAGTGATGAACAGTGGTGCAAATCTATGTTGAGCATTGGGGGAGATGATTTAGCAAAATCGACCATGTTTTGATATTGGGGAGGATGATTTAGCAAAATTGACACGTCTGCAGATGTCCAATTTTTTTCCCACAATGAAGTGAAGACCAAAAAAACAGGTCATAACGTTCCCAGATGCCTAATTTTTTGCCCAAAATGAAGTGAAGACCAAAAAATGGTCATCACCTTCGCTGATGCCCAGTTTCGGGACATGAAAATATTGGTGGGGGGGATGCTGCCGGATTATTGGGGGGGATACATCCCTCCATGAATTTCCACCCATGGTTATGAAGAGGATCGAAATTATAGAAAAACTTTAATTATCCAAAGCATTGTTGAAAATGGCTGGTGAGGGGTGCACCCCCCACATCTTCCCCTGGATCCGCCCCTGGTCCTTGGTAGGCCACTAAACGTTTGTTTGCTAGTTTTGCGACTGTTATTCTTCGAAAAATTTGCAGGGGCCTTCCATGGCCAAAAGCAAAAATATGGTATGGGGGCCCCACATCGCGCGAGTTAAGACAAAAAATATATTGAATATTAGAATAGGCTTATTTAAAGCACCTTTATCATACGTTGATTAAATAGTACTACGTACTGACTATTTACGGGGCCCTCTTTTTGTACGGTCCCCCCCCGGTTGGGGGTTCGGGGGGCGCTAGTTTCGGCACTGGGTTGAAGTCTCCTCTCATTCACAGTATTTTAGCCAAGCTTCTGCTTTTAGACGTGTAGGATACTAAAATATATTTGTATTGTCTGACACTATGATAGTGACTGCATTCACTGCAGAGACCAGTAGCCTATAGGTCCTTTTTCGATAAGAAAGTGTGCTAAATCGAATGTTTTTTATGTGAAAACCGAAAAAAATTCATTGGTGGCTGGGGGCTATGCCCCCAGACCCCTTATTCTTTGGCAGCTGGGGGCTTCGCCCCCAAAAATCCAAACTATGTCCCTCTTGCTAAATCGTGGGGGCTTACTAATTGCGCGTAATCTCTATAATTATGAAGCGGGCGGGGGCATCAAAACAAATTTTGATTTCTTATCCAAAACTTTGGGGTATCACGACATATTTTGGTATCTTTTCCAAGCTTCTTTTTTTTCGTGATGTTACGCAATGCTAAATACGGCTTTTACAAAGGTTGCGATCAGTATATTCGTTGAAGTTGTTACTCGAGCCCATCCAAATTTTTTGGTTGCACGACGCTTCTGGTTTTATAGTTCGATGTTTTTGCAGATCAACAGTGGTTACTAAAGGTATAATGTATTGTTATACCTTTAAAATTCGTGAACGTTTCTTCGCATTTTAAAATTCGTGTTACTTTTCCTGGGGGGGCCAACTGACTCCCAACCCCCCACTGGGGGGTAAAATTCAATGGGGGTAAAATTCAATGGTCAACACTGGGGGGTAAAATTCAATGGGGGGTTGACCCCCCACCCCGTGCGTACGCCACTGCTTCCTAAAGTACTCTTCTGGACGACAAAATTTTGAGCAACCGTTTCATCTTACCGATTTATCGTTTGAGTGGGGGAGAGTCAATGAAGCGTACAAATACGTCTTGCCGCAATACTAAACTTTTACTTTTCGAAACTTGCCTTTATCAACGACGACTGGCAAGTTACATGAATTCTTGCAAGAAATAGCGTAATAACTGCTAAGATATTACATTAAGTGTAACGAAAAGCTGTTGAAATTATGCCGAACGCCCAAATAGGAAAAAGTCATAAAATTTGAAAATGATATATTTTTCGCGTGCACATTTTGCCCCCCCAGGCATAATAAGAATGACGCCGGCACTTCTTAAGTTACAAAATCAATCTGTTTGTTTGTTATCAAAAGAGCTATGTTTTTCAGTGACTTTAACATTTACAAGCCCATTTTCAGTTTTATTGTGTTATACGAGTAGCTATTCTATTCAATAGCCAGCAACCGTAGTGTTGCGGTTAGATGCTTGATTAAGGCCTAAGCCAGGGCCGTCGAGAGAAAATCCAGGCCCCGGAGCAGAGATATGACGCGGGCCCCCTCGGTACCAAAATTAAATTCTCTAAAAACAAAAGGTCTTGACATCGCGCAGACGTAGGCAGTGTGCGAAGTAGAAAATTTTTACTGGAGGATATTTTTGTCTACGATTTTGCTTGAATTCTGAACCCAAATGACAAGGCAATGTTGCGAAAATGGTATTTATTGTTCATGGGGTGATGCAGTGGCGTAGCAAGAAATTTTAAAAGGGAGGGAGCATAATTTCACCATTTTTTTAAGCGTAGTTTTTTTCAGCAGAGCCAATTGAAGCAGATTGACAAACAGAAAAACTTTAGGGGAGTCCGGGGATATGCTCCCCCGACAAATTTTTGAAATATTACATGCTGTAATGGCTATTTTAGTATTTTTTGAACATTTTTAGGTAAACTTTGTTAAATTTTTTAACCCTAATTCTGAGTACTTCATTAAGTATGGTGCATTTAGTTCACACATTTTCAATTGTGCGTGCGTAAGGCGTAGGCTTAGGGCTTATTGTAATCGAAAAGGTTCAAAATTATGGAAAATTTGTATTTATCAAAAACATAGTTTAAAAAGGCTGGTGAGGTGAATACATTGCCTCAGCGGTGGTCTTAGACAAAGGGGGGCCTGTGCGACAATTATAGGAGGGGCCTTTTGTGCGATCCAAATTCCAAGTTTGCTGTAGTGTGTACTAAAGCACGTTATAATAGGCATTTCATAGGAAGTTACTGGAGAAGCACCAATCAAGCAAACTCATTTAATGCATGTAATGTAGAAACATCATTTATTGCCAGTAATTGGTAGGCTATAACAAGGCTAGGGTTCATTAAAAATCTCCCAGAACTTAGAAAAAATTAGAGACCTGGGGCGGTATACTGCTCAACTTTTGTTGCTTTGCTTATTAAATTAACGCATTGCCGTAAGTGTAAAAAAGTTAAACAGTATACCGCCCCTAGAATTATTTGCTTATTCTACTGTATATATGCAATATTGGTAGCTTGAGTAAACCACGAACTACGGTAGTTGGCTATATTAACGGTAAGTCAGTTTTGGTATACTCGCATTGATTGATTTTAACATCAACTTTCATACAATATTGCTGAATCTGCTAGTACAAATTGCCAAGTTTCACTTTGAGGTGGTTCAGCTCGGATTACAGATTAAAAAAAAATGGTTCAGACAAATTGTTTACTATGTTTCAATGCAAATTTTTGTAAAATAAAGATTCTGTTTAGGGGAGCTTAAATTTGAGATAATTAAAATCAGTTTTAATGGGTTGGTTCAAGTTACCATAAAGAGAAGTTTTTTTTTGATTTATGCATTAATTCTTTTTGATGGGGGGCCTTATTATCAAAGAAAGATCTTTTTAGGGGAGCTTAAATTTGGAATATTAATGGTTTGGTTCAAGTTAACGAAAAAAGAAGTTTTTTTGGAGTTTCGGCATTGATTTTTTTTGAGGGGAGGCTTTATTTTTTGTGAGGAATTCTTTTTGAGAGGGACCTTATTTCCAAAGGAAGTAAAGGGGTTCTTCTATTCAGGAGAACTGAAACTAATTCTAATGATGTATATGATTCAAGTTTGCAAAGGAAAGTGTTTTTTTTGTTTGGAAGTTTATGTGTTGACTCTTTTGTAGGGGGGGGCTACGTCTTTACAGTGAATGTGGCTTTTTGTAATTGGGGATAACTACGAGAAAGCTTCTTTTTCACCAAAAAACAGTTACGCAACCACGATTTTCAAAGT
This sequence comes from Trididemnum miniatum, assembly GCA_964006365.1. Taxonomy (NCBI): domain Eukaryota; kingdom Metazoa; phylum Chordata; class Ascidiacea; order Aplousobranchia; family Didemnidae; genus Trididemnum; species Trididemnum miniatum. The sequence goes on along the minus strand of OZ023236.1, from coordinate 11,143,136 downwards.
TCAGTAACCGGAAATTTTGCCATATTTGGGCATAATTTTCGTTTGCCATAGTTTCAGTTTCGCAGCACCAGAACCGTTCTTCAGCTCTGTCAAAACCATCTCCGAAAAACAGTTCATCAGCCACACTCACGCACTCAACTGTTTTCCGGTTCCTTTGGTGCAAAAGGCATAGTTAGGCAGCTGGAAAACGGTTTTCGAAGTTTGAAAATCAAAGCAGGGGAGCCGAATTCCAGTTAAACAGACACTTCCTCACTAAAATTAATTTTATTGACATGCTTCAAGTTCATATAAAAAAGTTTTTTTAACAGTTAGCGCGATGATTCTTTTTGTGGGAGGGGGCCTTCTCTTTTAGGGGGGCCTGTGCGACTGCACAGTTCGCACATTCCTCAAACCACCACTGCATTTCCTCATCCCATTCCTACTCCCCTGGATTTGACCCTGGCCATATGCTACAAAAACCATCAAAAGATGCTGGCGTACTTCAGTCACTTGGCACCATTTCTTCTTTTCGACGAAAAGGCAAAGTCAAAAGGGGAGAGGCCTTGCCACAATGCCTCCCCCCTAAATACGCTTCTGGGGCGATGTCATTGGTCAATGACCAAATTAAAACAGGGGTGGATGGCGTACATAGTGTTTGCGTACCACCAGCATGATGAACAAAAATTATCAACGGTAGAATTTCGAACACTTTATTAGCTTTGTTTTGGGCAGGTTTTTGTTTTATAAATGAAGCAAGGAGTTTAGGGGGAGAGCAGTAAGCTACCCCATCGGGGTCCGGGGGCGGAGCCCCAGAAGGTATAGGCTAGCATTTTCTTAATTCATACTCTCAATCTCAAACATGATATAAAAAAAGTTGTGGTACCGGTGCTTTAACATATTCTTAGTGCTTTCACCAACGCTTATAAAAAACTGCTGACGTGTTGTAATGTTGATGGAAAATAAACTGTTCTGTAATAGGCGCACTGAAAAGGTTGTTCTTGATTAGTTTGCGAAGGAAACCATAATGGCTACAAGATATGCTGGAAAGTATCGCCGCAGTCTGTACCCACAAGCAACAAGTATAAAAAACATTTACCTTCTTACGGTACTTATCACTGGGGGGACGTTTTGACATCACCCCAGGACAATTTTTTTTGGTGAAGGGACGACTATTTTTACTGGGGAGACATGATTCCCCCCCCTACTTCGCACACTGGACCTAGATCTTAACATAACAAAGACGTAATTTATCTAGCATTTCTTCCCATGTGTCCCTAAAGAAAAATTTCATGAGAGTGGGGCCCCTCGACGGGCCCCGGTACTTTGTACCTCCCTGCCCCCCCTCTCACCAGCCCTGGCCTAAGCACGAGGCAGCATTGAAGACACTATTCTTTGAAGTAAAAAGGCAATTTGAGCAACTTTTGACTAGTTTTGGAATGCGTTGATTGGTAGAATAGGTTAGTCTGTTTTTGTGTAGAGGCCAGGGGCGGATTAAGAGATCGCGGGGCCCAGGGCAGATAAGGGTGATGTCCAATTTTCCGCCCAAAATCTAGTGAAGAGCGAAAAAAAGATCATCACGTCCGTAGGCCGTAGTTTGAGCTGAAATTAGTATTGTTTTACAAACTAGCAGCTAGAGATTAGTAAATGTGCAGGGCCCCCCAAAGCGCGTGGCCCAGGCAGCGATGCAACGATATAAAACCAATCGACTGCAACGATCCATTAAGTTTGTTGGTCCTAAAATGTGGAATTCAATTCCCTTAAAAGTTCGAAAAACCTCGTATACAAAATTTAAAAAAGAATACAAAACTTATTTTCTAAACACAACTGAATAGTCATCTAGTACCATAATTATTATGTTAATTTGTTTAATTCCATTCCTACTCCATCCCTTCCATCCCATTTGCTGCCTTCAGAGTGTGATGCTACTTAGTTTTTATTTTCTTTATAAGCCGGTTTATTTAAATTGCCATTAATTATCTAATATGACAATTGTTGATTTAATTAAGTTTAAGTTCAGGAAGGCTGCTTGACTCGAAGACCTTACGGTCCCTTCGCAGCCTTTCTGTTGCTGTTTTCTGATTATTTTTTGTTTTTCTGTAAATGCAAAATTGTTATTTGCAGCAACGAAATAAACAAGCTTGATTGATTGATTGATGGCGAAAGCATTTCTAAAGTGGAGGGGCCCAAAACCATTGGCCAGATTTTTTTCGCCTAAAGTACAACCAGGGCGGGCAGTGGCGTACCGAGAAATTTTAAGGGGGGCATAATTACATTTTTTTCCATCGTATTTTTTTCGGCAGAACTGGTTTGAAGCTAATGAAGAAACAAGAAAAGCCCTAGGGGGGCCCGGGGGCATGCTCCCCCGGAAAATTTTTGAAAACTTACATGCTGCAATGGCTATTTTAATCTTCAACAATTTTCAGGCAAATTACATGTTTAAATTTTTTGACCCTAATTCTGAGTGCTTCGCCAAATATGATGCATTTTGTTCGCACATTTTTAATTACGCGTGCTAAAAGCGTATGGCTTATAGCTATCGAAGAGGTTCAAAATTATCGAAAAACTGTATGCATCAAAAAACATTTTTGAAAATGGCTGGTGGAGGATGCATAATTGCATATCCCTCATCCCACCCCCTCTGGATTCGCCCCTAGCCATGAGCCATAGAAACCATCAAAAGAATCTGGCATCTTTCAGTCACTTGCCACCATTAGTATGGTTCTTTTTGTACTAAAAGGAAGAGTCAAAAAGGGGGCCATGGCACAATGGTGTAAAGTAACGAAATAATTTTACTTGTAAAATTTTTACTCTGTGGTGTAAAGTAACGAAATACTTTTACTTGAGTAAATTACTTGAGTAGTTTTTTCGGTAACGAGTACTTTTTGAGTAGTTTTTTGGCTATTTTTACGGTTACTTAAGTACTTTTAGTATAAAGTAACACTATTTGGGTAGTTTTTATTTTGGAAAAGTACAAAGTAGTCCTTGAGTTACCAGTCTCACTAGAAATTCTTTATTGCACCTGAAATTTTGCGTTGCAAAGTTGCGTCGCATGCGATGTCACTGTTGTCTGTACTTCAGGGCCGGCGCCAAGGAGGGGCCAGGGGGCCTGGACCCCCCAATCGACATGCTTGGCCCCCAATTAACAAGCTTACTCTTTTGAACACAGTGACTTTGTGCTTAATTTCAAATTTTGGCCCCCCTGATAAACGCTTGGCCCCCCCAAGTCGACTGCTCTGCCGCCGGCTCTGCAGTAATTACTGCATGACCGTAACCGCATGACCGCAAGTTACAGAAAATGCTTAATATGCTCACAATAATAGGCCTATATTCATTCCATAAACCTGTAGGTCTAGCATTAAACCTATTGTGTTTCTCTTCAACCTTTAATTATGGAAAAGAGTAAATTGCAAAGCAAAAATTGAAATGTCAACAGAAATAAGCAGGTTTCCGCTTCTGAATTAATGCCTATATATTCATATGTTTATCCTTCTTTGCGATATAGAGGCCCTATAACGAGCTCGCTAGGGAGTTTCGAGCCACCTGTGCTGTCTGCCACTCCGAGACGGGGAAATCTCGCTAAGCGTGGTTCCGAACGGCACAACAAATGAACTTGCCGGCTTGTTCTTCACGCTGTCGCCTTTGATGCTAAGCGTCATGCAGGGAAGCTATAAATACCAACGTTTAAGTCATTGGTTTAACGCTACTCTGAATTGAACCCCGAGTTTACCGTTCCAGAAGTAAACACTCTATCCACTCGGCCATCTGAGCGGTAATAATTTCTATTGGTTTACCATTTTGCCACCTTCAGAGCAAGTCATCATCGGCATGTGTGCAGTTGACACTTCAACGATTGGGCACTAGTGTTTCCTCCTGGGAAGTCGTGACGGGAAATTTTGGGTTTTTAACATTTCCCATTTTCCCGGGAAATTTATATCGGGATCCCGGGAATTTTTTTCCAATAATTTCAAGGGTTTCGTGTATCATTCCGACGTAAAAATGCGTTCATGTAAAGTTAAAAATTTTTTTACTCGTCAAAAATTATGTTTCAAAGTTTTCAAAATTTCGTACGACCAAATCTTGGTAGATCAAAAAGTTTTTCCTTAATTTGTTGAAAAATGTGAAAAACTCCAACTCAGTTCGTCAAAACAGCATTAAAAGATGCTTAAATTTGGATTAGAAATGCTGAAATTTGGAAAAAATGTCTTTAGGCTATCACTTCTCTTGTGGCCAAATAATCAAGCTCGGGAAATTTTTCCGGGAATTTCCTGAATACCGGAAATCCCGAAGATTTTCGGGACCCCGGTAAATTCCCTGGAAAATTTCCCGTTTCCCGGGAAGTTGAAAATCCGAGAAAAAGGGAAACCCTAGTGAGAATGCTATACTTTCACTTGAGTAGTTTTTGAATGACTACCTTTTTACTTTTACTTCAGTCCTTTTTAGTCATAACTTTCTACTTTACTTCGAGTAGTTTTGCTCTCAGTAAAAATACTTTTACATAAGCACAGTTTTAAAATACTTTTTACACCACTGTACGATCCTGAGGGCCGGATTTAGACAATGAGAGGCCCTAGGCTCTTTGATCACACTGATTGGAAGCAGGGGCGCCGAGAGAAATTTCGGGCCCCGGGGCAAAAATTTGCTTTGGGCCCTTTGGTCAATGGTGCCTCAAAATCACGTAATGAGCAAAAAAAAGGCCATAGCGTCCGCAGATGTTCGAATTTCGGCCCAAAATCAAGTGACGAGCAAGAAAAAGGTCATAGCCTCCGCAGATGTTCAAATTTCTGCTCAACATCTAATAATGAGCGAAATAAGGTCATAGCGTCCGCATATGTTCGAATTTCGGCCCGAAATCAAAAAAAAACATCATCGCATCCGCAGGCCATAGTTTGAGCTGATGAATTTTGCATTCTAAATTTGTCAATTCTGAACCCCGGGCCCCCGTACAGTGACTCTTTCTGCCCCCCCCCCATCTCAGCGGGCCTGATTGGAAGAGCAAAGAAAGGTCTTCACGTCCTCAGATGTCCTGTTTTCACATAAAATTTCGGTATAGTGAAGAGCAAAAAAAAGTTCTATTTTCCACTGAAAGTATCAGTGAAGAGAAAAAAAAAGTCTTCATTATTGGTGATGAGCCCCCCCATTTTCTCCGAGGCCCCAGGTTTCAGACTGCTTATCCTTTTAGCCTATACGTAAATCCGGCCCTATGCCAACAACCCATATTTAGCCTGTTCACTTGTGACATATGTCCAATTTATGTGGGCTTCAGACCCACGGTTTTTGCTTCTAGTTTCTGTCTCCCCACCTCACAAATAAAGTTTTAAAGAAGACATCTCTGGATTTAAGCTCTTTTCTGGGTTTTAAATTTGATGGTAGGCCTATTAGGTTTCAAATACATTCATGCAGAGGCAGTATTGTAGAAATAAATTGTAGAAATAAACCAGGGACCCCCCGGCCCCCCGCTTCCGCCACCTATGGGCCCAGGGCAACTGCCTAGTTGGCCCATTTCTTAATCCGGCCCTGGTAGAGGCGACTTTAATAGACCTACCGTTTCTTGACCAAGGATTTCGAAAGTCTGTTTTCAATTACAAGACTGGGCTCAATGTTCAGTCTAGTCGTACCAAAAACATTATAAATGGTATCCATCACACCGATACCAGCTCACCGCTCTGATCATAAGCTGTAGTTGAAAATGAAATTGCTGGTTTGAGTCTGTCGAATAAGCATTTTTTAATTCTAAAGTTGCTACCGGTACTTGCCTAGCTTCGTTAAAAATCACCAAAAACAAAGTAACATTTCATGTCATTGGTGGTTTAAAAAGGTGACAGCGACAAAATGATTTACGTTTACGTGTATGCATGCGGTAATCAAATGTTTGAAAATGTACTAGCAGGCAGAACAAAAAATTAAGCGAAAGCATATGCACCTAAATCGAAACGGCGTTTGCTTTGACAATTTCCTGTTTTTATAACTTATATTAAAAGAACGGTAGTTACGCTAGAACAAATACCTGTAGCACTTTTAGCTGGCTTGCATTTCTTGTTGGCACGACTGCAGTATATTAGCTTAGTGCGTGTATTTGTAGGAAAGTAAATTAAACTGCAATATGAGGTTGATAGATTTAATAGTTTTACGTATAATTGTGACTTTTAATTTCGAGGCATCTGCTGTAACAGACTTACCTAAAGCTATGCAGTCAATTTACGAAAACCAGCGTAGGAAGAAATGTCCTTCAACAATTGAAAAGGTAAGTAAGTTATGTAACCAATATAAGCCTACGCCAATCAAAAATTTATCGGCGCGCAGTTGGTTGCAACCTATACGTATCTTATTGCAAACAGATCGGATGGGTAACCCAGTTCAGAGTTTAGCCCCCATCATGCCGCCATACCCCGTCCTCGGTAGAACCTGTACAAACTACAGACCCATTAGTTTATCTGCGTGTGTAGTGTGCCCTTGTACCATCAGTAGCGTTTCGAATAATTGTAAGCCTATAGCTTTTCGTAGGCTAATTAAAAGATGTGAGAAAGTAGCAAGTCACGACACAACGGAAAAATCCTGTAAATAACCTTCAGCCGTGTCGTAGACAGAAACTGTGGCGCAAAAAGTTTGTGATGTCATCATCAAATACAAACTGAAGGTGGAGAAAATACAATGCGCCAATTATGCACTAATAGCTCTAAAAACACCACTCGGCTAAACTTATAATAGGAATGTAATCTACAGTAGTACCGCATACAAGTAAAGTGTTTAATGCTGCTCTACGTTCGTAGCTAAAATGTCCGATTTTTTTCTTAGATGCCATCTTGCTATGGTTTTGAAGATGATTGCGTCGCTTCAACCCGCTACCGCCCCGATTTTCCCCATTCTTGTGCTGGCCTAGAATTCCAAAAATTCTGGTTTCAGGTGAAAGAGTGTGTGCCCTCCAGCATGGTTCTCTTTAAATTTTCTTTTTTTTTATTTGTTTGCTGGTCGGCTGGCGTAACGGTTATAATCACATCACCATCGGCGCGGGAGATCAAGGATTCGATTCACCCACCGATCAAATCAGTTACGCGATGTTTTTTCGGAGCTGCGTTGCCCAGTCGCTATAAGCCGCGGAGATAGCTTCGCCACTCGATTCGTGGTTCGGCGTAATACTGTGATTATATTTGATCTCTATTTAGGGAGATTTTGGATACATCAGAAAAAAACTCGAGGAAATGACACCCATGTGTCTTGGTGGGTCATCAACATTTAATTGCACTGAGTAAGTTGACTTTAAAATCTCAATACTAACTTACGCCGCAAATAAAACCATCCAATACAGATCCATCCTCAATCCCACGAAGATTTCTTGTTGCCTTTAATTTAACATTAAACGAATAAAATACCTCAATATGCGTAGGCTTCGCCGAAAAACAAGTTTATAGAACAACCACCAGCAGGGGCGTAGCCGGGGGGGGGGCAACTGCCTCCCCTACGAAAAATCTTGCCCCCCCTACAAAAATCTTTCCCTCCCTACGAAAATCTTGCCTTTCTCCATTGCTTGACCCCACCTCACGAAAACATCTTGCCACTAAAATAAATTAATTTTATTACTTAATGATGTGAAAAATAGACTGCGGCACGTTATTTTGATTTTGACCAAAAGCGCTTTTCGATTACAATTTTACGACTTCATGAACGCAAATGTTGCAGTATAAGCAGTTCTGCAATTGTGAAAGACCGATCCGTAACGTAATGGGTTATGACGAAACAAATACAAGAGATTGCGAAATGCCAGATGTGTGGAATTCACTTTTATTTCCATCGCCATAACAACGACCTCAGAGCATGGTCGTAAAGACAACTGCTTAAGTTGCTTATACTCGCACTGTCATATATGCGCTGCGTAGTAGGTCAAAGATAATCCTATAGTACTAGAAGTAGCCTATGGATCGATTTCTACGGAGAATTACTCCTGATATCACCACTGATACTGGAGAACCAGCGAACAAAAAAAGCAAAAGCGATGCTTGCAGCACAAGTGCGAATCAGTCTTCCAGCACTTAACCTAGAAGAGAATCAGATGAACCGGATATTACCCCAGAGAGTGTTAATGTGATCTGCCAAGCAGCTTCAGAAGTTGATATACTCAGTGAAACTGAAGTTACAAACCATGTTGCCGACTTTGTTCCACAAAACGCAATCGATTTCGACGAAAACTCAACGCAAGCAAGTGTAATTACATCCTGCAACCTTCCATCATCTGATCGCAGATCTTCTGGACCTAAAGGTATGTCGCAACTCGCAAGCAAGCACTCAACAAGTTAGATGAAAAGTTAATCTAAATTATAGGCCTACAGTAAATTAGAGAATAGCTTAAGGAGGAAAAGTAAATGCAAAGTAAACTTCTGTGGAGTAACTGGACGTTTCGACAACGTATAGGTTCAGCTGTCATCATCATCAGAAACGCTAAGTAGTGAAAACTCCTTAGTTCTTTATTTACAGTCTTTTACTGCTCAGCGTTACTGCTAATGATGACAGCTAAACCTACGTTGTCGAAACGTCCAGTTACTCTACAAAAGTTTACTTGGGAATTACTTTTCCGTCTTAAGGCAATCTAAGTTATTTTCACTAAGCGGTTATCAATGGCTGTGCCTTAGTGTTTTTTACGCGCCATTGCCATGATCCTTGCCATTTCACCACAGCGACGCATTTTTGTCTCAAAGCACATGATCACGTCACATCGAAAGTCAAATCCTTAACGCAGAAACTTGAGCATGTTTAGTGCAATCAATCATATACGGGTAGGCCTATTTATTCAGTCACGAAAATTTAATTATATAATAAATAGAGTACGCCCAATTTCAGTCAGTTCCGTTTGAGTTTAATTTGCCTTCCCTCAAATAAGGTGGCCCAGGGAAGGCCACTGATCCCCTATGCGTCTCTGCCCCCGGCCTGGGGGATTGGAGGGAGATTTAGCTCGGCTACTTATTTTCTAGTTTATAGACTTGCATGAGCTCACAACCATTTCGATTTTGTTCCCATCATTTACAGATATATCCCAGTTACCAAGTGACGATCCCGCACAAACAATTTTATCTCGTTATCCGGAAAAAATGCAAGGGGGATTTTAACCGTTCTTTCAACCTTCAATGGTTTAAGTCCTGCCCATGGTTGGAATATTCGCAAAATGAAGACGCTGCTTTCTGTTTCGCTTGCAGATATTTTGGCTCGTCCAAAGATCTTTCTTTTAAGGAAGTTGGCTTTTCCAACTGGAAAAACGCCAAGGCATCGAAATCCAAAGGGCTGAATGGACATGCTAGTTCGGATTGTCACATAAATGCCATAGTAGCTTGGGCAGCATATAAACACAAGCAGTCTTCCAGCACAAGTGTTGGCCAAATTCTCAACGAAGCTCATCAGAGGGCAATGGAAGAAAACAGGTAGGCCTACTATATAAAAATGGTGGTCGAAATCCTTCTATACACTGGGCGACAAAACATTGCCCAAAGAGGACATAGAGAGCAAGATGATGCCGCCGCAGGCTCAAACAGAGGAAACTTTTTGGAACTTTTGAATTTGATTGGTAAACATGACTCCAAAATTGCTAAAAAGATTGAAGGTATTAATGAAAATGCTAAGTACACAAGCCCGCAGATTCAAAATGAAGTTTTGCAAATTTTGGCAGATATGGTGAGAAAGCAAATCGTGGAAGAAGTTAAAACAAGTGGCCAGTTTGCACTGTAGTGGATGAAACAAAAGATGTGTCAAAAACCAAACAAATATCATTTGTTTTAAGATATTTTTGTAATGAATCAGTATACGAAAGCTTCCATATGTTTCAGGCTGCTGAGTATCTCGATGCTCGGAGCTTAACAAAAAAGATTTTTGATTGTCTCGATGATTTGGGGCTAGATTACAAGCAGAATTTAGTCGGCCAGTGTTATGATGGTGCCTCAGTGATGAGCGGAAAAAATTCTGGTGTAGCTGCTAGAATTCAAGAAGATTGCAAACAAGCTGTTTATGTGCATTGCTATGCACACAAGCTTAATTTAGTCCTTGCAGATGTTGCAAAATCGGTAACGGAAACTGGCTATTTTTTCTCTCTGTTGCAAAAATTTTATGTCTTTATTTCTGGCTCTTACGTCCATAATAAATGGAAGATAGCTAGTCCAAAAGGAAATGTTCCCAACTGAGCAGTAGTTTGAGCTTCAGAAGCTTAGTGATACTAGCTGGGCTTGCAGATACTATGCTTGTCATGCCGTTCTTTGCCGTCTCCCAACAATCATACTGGACCTCGATGAAGTCATTAACGAGTCCCATGTAAATAGAGCTGTTGAAGCACGCGGTATCAGAGGCCAAATTGATTTTAAATTTATGCTAATGTTGTCAACATTTGATGCAATACCCGGTGAGACGCAATTAGCATCAAAAATGCTCCAATCACCTGGCCTCGATTTAGCGAGAGCAATGGATGTCGTCAAAGTTCTCAAAGACAGAATGCAGGAAATGCGAACCAACGACGACAAATTCGCTTCCATGTGGCACAAATCAAAAGAACTTTCTAAAACCTGCCATATTACCACTGAAAATCAACAGATCAAACGAAAATCAACAACTCAGCAGAGGAAGAAGAGTTGAAAGAAGCCTCCCATCTGCTTTGCAGGACTACGTGGTTGAGTCGCCAATGTTGGAAAGAAGTGGAGGCGATGAAGACATGGTGAAATTTGAAATCGTTTTTCCCATATTGGATAAGATGAATGCTGAGTTAGAACGAAGATTTTCTGAATTCAATTGCAATATTTTGCGAGGAATTCAATCCTTGTGCCCTGCGGGAGACAGCTTTTTGCTACTCAGTCACATGAAATCGCTGCCGAAGCGTACGATGCCAACATGGATGACCTTGTCCATGAAGTCCCTCAGGCGAAGCGTCTTATCGAGCGGAAGGTTAAGGAAGGCGTGGCTAAACCGACTACCTTAACTGAGTTCCTTCGCTTCATTAATCCATATAAAGAAGCGTTTCACGAACTCTTCCGCCTTTGCAAAATTGCTGTGACCATTCCTGCGACAAGCCCTTCGGCTGAAAGAAGCTTCTCTGCGTTGAAAGGCATAAAAACTTATTTACGGAGCACAATGACGCATGACAGGATAAGCAACCTCGGGTGTTAAGCATTAAACAGAGAAGATCTGGCCACCTGGATATGGAAGAGTTTGTTGACATTTTTTCTACATCACACAACAACAGAAGAAATATGCTTTTCTAAACAATGATCTTGATTTTGCAGGTCTGAGGTTAATTTAATTATGCGTGCTTTGCAATGTGGTTTTTCGCCTTTTTATTTTTTCCTATTCTTGCCCTATTGCGCTGTGTGTATATGTTTTTCTTTCATTGTGTTTTTATTACCGTATTCGTATAATTTTCGTTAAAACAGTTTTATGTTGAAAAATTTCTTGCACGACTGGATCCCGATTCTATCTTGACTTTATTATTGTCTTTAGATAAGTGAGATTTTAGCCGCCAAAAACGCAAATGACTCGCTCGCTCTAGGACTCAGCTCTCCTCCATTTCTTGTCTTATAATAATCGATGTGAAATCATACTCCGTAAGATAGTTTTCTGTTTCTTAGAACAATTAAGTCTATCCGATGACACCTGGCTTAGGTGTGGGAGTTTAAGCCAAGATCTACCCTCGTATTTCCGTCGTCGTAGACATCACTGATAGGTTGGCGCTAGCCACACCCTAACTGAAACGCATTCGAATAATCATTTTATACGTAACTTACAGAAATTCACTCAGAATTAACAAAGAGATAGTAAACAAAAGACGAAGCCCCCCAGACTTTGGATTACCTTTGTAACTTCTGCTGCCCCCCCAAGAGTCAAAGCTTGCCCCCCTTTAGGAAGAGGCTGGCTACGCCCCTGACCACCAGGGGCGTATTCTCCAGAGGTTCAAGGTGTTCAGCACACACCCTGCCATATCACAAGCACACGTGTTAATTACGTTTCACTTAAAGTTATGGATTTTCTCGTCTTTACTCTTTGTAATATCAGCGCACGCGGAGTTCTTTTTTGTTTTTGGTGGACAACAACTTGCTTTTTTTCAACGCCGACCGATGACGCACCATTCTCTCGTATGATAGGTTCACAGAATATCAATGAACACAAGCGAGCCAGACCTTTTCCATTGTATTCCAAATCAGCGGTTTTCAACCTGGGGTCCGCCAAAGTATTGAAAGTTTCATCAAAAATAAGGCAGTTAATTGAAGTACCGGTGCGTAGTAATTAACTTAGCGCATTATAAAAAATAATCTTTTTCTGAACGATATGAGAATATGAAACAAGCACCAGGTTTACCACCAATAGTTGGGAGTGAAATTTGGAATCTTCCTTAGGAATGGTTATTGGTAGCCTATGCCACAAATTTTAAATAGAAAAACGACAGATAATTACTCCCACACTTGGAACTATTGTATTTAGTTGCGTATTCATCCTCATATCACGAGAAAACGATCAGTGGGCTATACGAGCTCGCTTAGGAGTTGCCAGCCATCTGTCTACCACACCAAGATGGGGGAATCCCGCTAAGTGCCTTTCCCAACGGCACAGCAAGTAAACTTGCCGGCTTGTTCTTCACACTGTCCCTTTAATGCTGAGCGTCAAGCAGGGAAGCTGTGAATAGCACTTTTAACGTCATTGGTTTGACCCGATTTGGAATCATACCCGAGTCTACAGCTCGCGAGTCGGAAGCTCTTACCACTCGGCCATCTGAGCTGTTATTGCCTGCAATGATACCATTTTGCCTTACACAAAAACATACTAGCTGAAAATGCTTCAGTCAGTAGCGTATGCAGGATTTTTCAATGGTAGGGGTTTCAGTGACGTCACATCGCGATGACGTAAAATTCTCCGTCATCTCGATGTAACGTCACTGGCAGTGTCAATTTAGATTTTTCAAAAAAAAAAGAAATCTTTATTATACTCGCGGTATACGCGGAAGCGTGTAACGAGTGGCGGGCCCATCTCCGCGGCTTAGCGCCTGGGCTATACAGCTAAGCTAACGGCCGGTACCAGCCCAAAAATTGAACCCAAAACCTCCCGCGCCGATAGCGATGTCCTTCGTTAACCCCAACTGGCTGGTTTGGTTAACTCAAAATTATGACATCACAAGCGGAACATCTGCCAGCGTTGCATCCATTTTCTTCCAAGAATACCTTCTGCGCTGGAATGTTGTGTTGTCCAGCCATGATAGCCGTTGAGAACAATCGCTTGATGACATCACAACACGACTCCAGCTTTAACACTACCCATTGACTTTGTTCAGGCTTGCATTTAGAGTTAATCGTTGGTTCAAGCGCGGCCCACCAGAAAAGTTTGACTACCGGAATTATTGCATCACAATGAAAGTTTCTCGAGATTAATAAGCAAGTTGGATAGCACAGAAAAACACGACAGCAATTTCGGCAATCTCTGTATGCAAAAAGGCGGATCGTTCCAAAAAGAATGGTTATTTATTTATTTTTTCAATCGTCAATCAGGGCTGGTGAGAGGGGGGGCAGGGAGGTACAAAGTACCGGGGCCCGTCATGTTTTCAGGGGTCCCGCTCTCATGAAATTTTTCTTTAGGGACACGTCACGCAAAATGCTAGATAAATTACGTCTTCGTTATGTTAAGATCTAGGTCCAGTGTGCGAAGTAGGGGGGGGAATCATGTCTCCCCAGTAAAAATAGTCGTCGTCCCAGCAAAGAAAGAAAATTTGTTCTGGGGGGATGCGAAAACGCCCCCCCCCCCCCCCAGTGATAAGTGCCGTTTGAAGCTAAATGTCATTTATACGTGTTGTTTGTGGGCACGGACTACGGGATACTTTCCAACATATCTTGTAGCCATTATGGTTTCCTTCGCAAACTAATCAAGAACAATCTTTTCAGTGCGCCTATTGCAGAACAGTTTATTTTTCCATCAACATTACAACACGTCAGCAGTTTTTTATAAGCGTTAGTGAAAGCACTAAGAATATGTTAAAGCACCGGCACCCCAACTTTTTTCATATCCTGTTAGAGATTGAGAGTATGAATTAAGAAAATGCTAGCCTATACCTTCTGGGGCTCCGCCCCGGACCCCGATGGGGTAGCTTACTGCTCTCCCCTCAAACCCCTTGCTTCATTTATAAAACAAAAACTTGCCTAAAACAAAGCTAATGAAGTGTTCGAAATTCTACCGTTGATAATTTTTGTTCATCATGCTGGTGGTACGCAAACACTATGTATGCCATCCACCCCTGTTTTAATTTGGTCATTGACCAATGACATCGCCCCAGAAGCGTATTTAGAGGGGAGGCATTGTGGCATGGCCTCTCCCCATTTGACTTTGCCTTTTCGTAAAAAAGAAGAAATGGTGCCAAGTGACTGAAGTACGCCAGCATCTTTTGATGGTTTTTGTAGCTTAAGGCTAGGGTCAAATCCAGGGGGGTGGGAATGTGATGAGGGAATGTATTCACCTCACCAGCCATTTTTAACTATGTTTTTGATAAATACAAATTTTTTCATAATCTCGAACCTCTTCGATAACAATAAGCCTTACGTCTTAAGCACGCACAATTGAAAATGTGCGACCAAAATGCACGATATTTGGTGAAGTACTCAGAATTAGAGTCAAAAATTTTAAACAAAGTTTGCGTGAAAATTGTGCAAAAAGCACTAAAATAGCCATTACAACATGTAACATTTCAAAAATTTCCCGGGGAAGCATGCCCCCGGACCCCCCTAAAATTTTTCTGTTTTTCAATCTGCTTCAGGCTGCTCTGCTGAAAAAAACTACGCTTGAAAAAAATACTGCAGAGAGGCCGGGATGTTTTATAGCAAGGGCTTTCTACAAAACATCCAATTAGTGTGTGCGTCTTCTGTCTCCATGCGCAGTTATGTGGGTACCAAACTCGTGTCCGACTTTTACATCGAAAGGATTATACGCGCATCTCCAGCATCTCAGCACCAAGCTCTGTTCTGGTATAGCTAGACACCAACAGTCTGCAGATAATAAGAAGCTCAGTGACGCAATTATTTGCTGGGTGTCAATATTAATGGAGTTTCCGAGATAAACAATTTGGTAAAAGAAAGAAAGGAAGGCCAAAGAGAAGATGGATGGATTTGGTGACAGAAGACATGGAGATGGTTGGAGCAAGATAAGGAGGCGAAGTTGACCAAGTCTTATGGAGAAGACTTTCGCGCTGTTGCGACCCAAAATAGGAAAAACCGAAAGAAGAAGAAGAATGAGTAAATAAACAATATTGGTTCTTTCCCAAAATAAACTTGTTATTAAAGCCAATACCCAAAATTGAGCTGTTTTTGCGTAAGCAGCGAGTCGTGTTTAGTGCAGTTAGAGATTTTTACTTGAAAAAATATGTGATTTTGGCAAATAGATAGCTTTTGGCAAGCGGTAACAAAAAAGCATTCCAGGTAAAGATAGCCTTAGATTTTTACTCAAATTACTTTCAATAACAATTCTAAAATCGTGTCTATTTGTGTTAATTTATGTGTGGTACGTCACAACAAATTGCTTAACTTAGGGGTCCGCGATTTGAAAAAGGTTGAAAGGTTGAAAACTGTTCTAAATCGTATTATGTAGCGGAGCGGGACTTTTTCTCTTTCCACACGATTCAAATGCAAGAAATGTCCTATTTTAAAATTGAACCCGGACGCAACGTCACAATGCTTGTCCAATTACACGAGTTACAGCATGGTTGTAAGTTGTAGCAATGAAGTTGTTGGTAACTGCTAGTAGAGATATGCTTAACCGTTACTTTTGAGTAACGGATCCAAGCGATTACTTCAGAAAAGACATTTGCTACTTTATATCCGTTACTTGTATTCGTTTGATAATCACGAATCAAAGACTTCTTTTTGTTTTGGTCTTCACCCGAGGTTTGGGGGAAAATTGGGCGTCGGAAGCGTGAAGACCTTTTTCTTTTTTTTTTTTTTTTTTGGTCTTCACCTGATGTTTGGGAAGAAAATTGGACGTCGGAAGGCGTGAAGGTTTGGTAGAGATGTGCTTATCCGTTACTTTTAAGTTCTAAGTGGTTACTTTAGAGTCTAAAGTAATCACTTAGAACTAACGTAATCACTTAGTCTAAAGTAATCACTTAGTAATCACTTAGAACCGTCACTCAAAAGTAACGGTTAAGCACATCTCTACCAAACATCAGGTGAAGACCAAAAAATAAAACAAAAAAAGGTCCTCGCGCCTTCCGACGTCCAATTTTCCCCCAATTATTGGGTTCTGACGTCCAATTTTCCCCCAAACATCGATTCGTGATTACCTAAACGAATACAAGTAACGGATAAAAAGTATGGTATATCTTCTCTAGAGTAGAGATGAGCTCAACCGTTTCTTTTGAGTAACAGTTCCAAGTGATTACTTTAGAAAAGACGTCGGAAGGTGTGAAGACTTTTTTTTTTGGTCTTCACCCGATGTTTGGGGGAAAATTGGACGTCGGGGCTCGGGAAGATGATTTTGGGGGAGGCCATGCATTGCCTAGTTTCGGCCCTGGATGGCAAACGAATACAATTTGGAATCGGTATTTTGACAAAACGAATCTGTTATTATCCGTTATTTCTTCTTAACCGTTACTTTTTAACGAATGATTACTATTCGCCCATCTCTAACTGCTAGTTATTTTCGAAAGTTTGCGGTCGATATACTGGCATTTTAAAGTTGTTGGTCAAATTTATTTAGTGGAATAGAGTTTAATGTAGACAGTGTAATTAAAAAGCCATTTTCTAGCAGGAATTATATTGAAAAATTAGAAATAGTACCGTGGTTGCAATTGTATCAATCTGGTTGTCGATAGTTGCTTGTCATATTCCAAAGTTTGGCGATCGATGTGTACATTAGTTGTAGTCGAATTTGTTGAGAGTAGGCTTACCATATGTCCTCCCTTTGGAGGACATGTTCTCCTGCGGACATGAAAACCTATTTTTTGCTCTTCACTTAACTTTGGGCGGAAAATTGGGCATCTGCGTACATGAAAATCCTTTTTTTTGCTTTTCATTTGATTTGGGGCGGAAAATTGGGCATACGCGGACGTGATGACCTTCAAAAAACCTGTCCTCCTTTTACGCAGTGAAAATATTGTAACCCTAGTTGAGAGGAGAGGATTTAAGTTTTGACAGTATAATTAAAAAGCCATTTTCTGGCAGAAAATTTGATGGAAAATTGGAAATAGTATCAACAGCTAGTTAGAAGGTCCATACCCTTATGTTAGAAGATTTGCCTTGTCGGTACCGGTATTGTTATGTTTTTGTAATCAGAGACATTTGACGCTTCTAAATTTTTACTTTAGGCAGCTGTGCGTATTTTTAAAAAATATGGTTGCTCATTTGCTCAATGATTGTTATTTCGAAGTTCATACCCTGTGACCGTCAAGTTGATTTATGTGTATATACATATTTTTTGTGAACTCACGTCTTAAGAATATGTGCCTAAAATGCGAAGTAGACTGATTGAAAAGGCGTTGGATGTCGGATCACATAGAACTGTTGAGCTCTTTCACACATTTGTTTAATACAGTGGTTTTCAACCTGGGGTACGCGCACTCCCAAGTGGTCCGCGAATGATTTTAAGGAGGTCGCAAGGGTTAAAAGGTCCGTAAGGGGTCCGCAGTACTGGCGTTTATTAATTATTAATGCATTTTAAAAAATAATCTTTTTGTGAACGATAGACCATTTTTTTTAGCTCCTCACCGATATTTTCAGAGAAAAACAGGCCACCTGAGGACGTGTAGACCTTTTTTTTTTGCTCATCACTTGATGGGCGGAAAATTGGACGTCTGCAGACGCGATGACCTTTTTTGCTCTTCACTTGATTTTGGGCGTAAAATTAGAATCGTGTTTATTTGCGTTGGTTTGTGTGGGGTCCGCAACAACAAATTGCTTAACTTAGGAGTCCGTGACTTGAAAAAGGTTGAAAACCACTGGATTAATACATCCCGGCAGGCGGTAGCATATAACAAGAGTGGAGCACACCTTAAAAAATGCTCACCGTACGCCACTGGCAACCATAGCTACTCTCTGCAGCATGCTGCTCCCAACAACGTGCTGCCCGAGGCGAGTGTCTCTTTGTCCCCTCTCCCCAAGCACGCCTCTGCATGCTCGTCAATACCGGTGTAGGTTTAGACCAAACATACAACAAAAACATGATTTTTACCTGTAATAGAACAATCTGAAAATGTTTGATTTGTGTTCACCATTAGAACTACAAATTAAGTAAATGCGTGAATGTATGTTCTGGTCTTTACACATGCTAGCTTACAAGTAAACTAGAGTCTGCAAAAGAACATCCGAAAATAATCAGCCTACGCTTCGATCGATAATAATCCTTTTTCGCGATCGACAAATCTTTTAAGCAGTCGACAAATTTTTTTCGTGATCGACAAATGTTTAAAGTTTTGTCGATCGGATTTAACCTTATTTTTATGGTTTGCACTTTTGGGCTTCCGTAGATTTAACAAATGTTTCCGCATTTACAAATACTGTAAAAACAAAACGTTTTTGGAACAGGAGAATGCAATTTTGCCAAGCCAGTCAACTGTATCTGAATTTAACTCGTGCTCAACTGCGCCGATGGCCTGATCACGTGGAAGATGTCTTTGATGAGGACCAAATCGGTGGAAACTGCCAAGTCGATAAAGAAGCAATTTCGCGACAACATACTAAGGGAGTTAGTGGCGGATTGATGTCTTGGTAAGTAAAGTTTTGCTCTTTTTGCAGTGTGTAGACTGAAAGCAAGCAAGGTCGCAGCGTGGCGCCATCGAAAAGTTTTGGAGAAAGAATTACAAAATGGGCCAAAGGTTGCGATATTTATAAGAACGTTGAAACACACTTCAAAATTCAGATTAGAGTTTGTCAAAATGGGTGAGCCAGTGCTTCCAACCTGGCTACGCAACGGAAAGCTAGGCTCATCCAGATGGGGACGATCGCCGCTGAATTAAACATCTCTAAAGGCAAACCAGAAAGTCTGTATTTTGCGTTCAGCAAGATCAACGAATTTTACGAATAAAACAAACTTGACTAACTCTGGTCTATTTCATAAAAGGTTCTCAGAATTGAAGAATTTTTCAAAAATCGATAACTTTTCCATGAACGAATCGCATTGTGACGTTGTAGTGAGAAAACCAGTGGTGTTTATGAAATGGGACCAAGGAACAAATCTGTACCATCGGATGTGTGATTTCTTCAACTTGTACATATCATTGCTAGTCAATAACTCCATTGACTTTAACGATGATATTTTAATAGTCTCTTGGAATTGGGTAAGAAGAAGTAGTCTACTGGAGTGAAATTGCAAGGAAAGCGATTTGAAAATATCTAGTAGGTGGTTTGCAAATGTTTTCACAGAAAATTTCAGGTATACGACTGTTTTTTTACCTAACTTTTTGCTAGGCCGCACTCGCATAAACGTTTTCGCAAACACTTACGAAGCTAATAAGTATCGGTCACTGTCTCACCGAGACAAATCAATACTCCAAGTCAAGTCATTAAAAGTTCAATCTCGAGTTCTGAGTCGAGATTTTTTAGTCCTGTGACTCGATTCTAATCGGTTTTGTTTTTTGCCGCAACACAGCGTGCGCAGATCTAGTCGCTGAGGCGGGGCTTTTCGTCACCACGCGAAAGTTGCAGAAAAAATTCCATTTGTGTGACGGTGCGGGTAGATTCAGTTTTGTGGAAAGCGGCATGGGCATGGCTAACGGCTTGGGCCAAAGATCAAAAAAAGCGCGTTCGATTCACTGCTGAAACTGATTGCGTTTGGTAGGTATAGCCTATGTTTTGAGTGACTGCTAGTGCTGGGCCTGCTGACTCGAAACCAGCAAGTTTGTTCTTAGTCTCCCACCTGCAGTTTCAAATTTTAATTATTGTGACTGTCAGCAGGTTGATGGACGGTAGTCGCTTACTGCGTGTTTGACTTTGACTCTACTTTGACTATAGTACCGGTAAGCAGAGATGGGCGTTTATGGAGATGATTTATCGGCGATAATTTATTACCGATTATCGTTATCGCTCAAACCAACTTTGATTTATCGATTACCAATATCGCTTTTGTTATACATTTTGTTAACGTCGATAAATTATCGCGATGAGCAATTCTTTATGCACGCTGTGTTTGAACTTCAAGGCTGGTGGAGTTCGCGCTATGGAAAAAATACTCGGTGTCCATTAAATCTTGCTGCGGTTTAAAAAAAAACTCAATGTGTTTTGTTTAATGCCACGACATAGTCTGTAAACTGCTCTCTTTTCCTGAAAAATCTAGAAAAATATTTTTGCAATTCGATTTACAAAAATAATTTGGTTAAACACATTGAAAATTTACCGCAACATTTATCGGAAAAATGTATCGGCGATAATTATCGATTACGATATCGCTTTAAGAAATTGAGATTTATTGATTATCGATATCGCCCAGAGTTTTTTTGGAAATTATCGATTATCGTTATCGCTTTAGTACAGAAAGGTTTATCGAGCCCTTCACTGCCGATAATTAACTTGTAACTTTACAGACCACAAGGCATTACATCGATTATTTTGCGGACTCATTAAAAGTTTTTACAAAGAATCCTGTCATTAACTTACAGTCTTGGTTCGGAAAGCGGATTTGTGTTACTTCGGCTCTATTTTCTTCTCTTCCTCGAATGATTTTTGGGTTATTTTACAACACTCCACTAGTAAGTTTAGTCCATGCCTGAATAAAATTTTATGGACTTTTTTTGGGTATAGCCTACTGTTTTTCAATCATGAGGAGCCAGCCTATAAGTCTCTTCTGAGAGAAAAAAATAATACCGGTGCCGTTAAAAATAAAGTCGCTCTTAATATCAACCAGCATTTCTGTAAGATTGCGGTATGAGCAGCATTGGTGAGAGTGAAAAACGACAACGACGCGTCCGGCAAGCTGTGTATGCCATTCTTACTCCTTAGATGGTAAACCAGTATGCTTAACTGATAACCTTAACACAAAATGGACTGCTATCTTTCATTGATGCTATTAGTTTTTCCGTTTGACGAAAATAATTTACGGTACGCTTAGCCCTATGCATTGTGTGGGGAGATAATAATTACAGTAGCTACCTCAGGGAAGATAATAATTAGCCTTACGAAATATGCATACAGCATTATTACAACAGGAGAGACGGAAACCTTTTTTCATGTTTCAGGGAAACAATTGCTGGGGATCAGGATTGATGAAATCATTTTCGGAGTTTTTTCTTCACAGATTGAGAATAAAGCAGGCAAGATATTAATGTCAACGAGCGTAATTTGCATGATCTTCTACTGTAGGCAATAAGTAGGGGGATACACAAGTTATTAAAGTTATATTTTTTTGGTAGCGCAAAAACTTATGAAACCAATAATCGCGAAAAAACTACGTTGGTACGAGGTCTATTTAAAGAGTTATAAGGTCATAAAAAGTTTTTTTTAGGTCATAAAATATGACCATTGATTTTTGTTACGAAATACAAATTATTAAACCCCGGTACTACCGTAGATACAGTTCCCGTAATCTTTAAACTTGATAATTTTATGTTGAGAGGGGCAATGAGAATTTTCAAGTTTTCGCGCCGACTTTCACTAAGCATTTGAAGCGACTTTTTTATTATTAGTATAGAAAAAAATTATGCAAAAACCATTCTGGAGATAAGTAAAGCAGATATTTCTCCAGCTTTGTATACCAAGTTGTTAACATACTAGCCAACATCTGCAGCATCTGTAGAACGTCATTTTCGATGTTAACATCCATGATTCATGAAAACCAAAATTTTACCGATGCACACGTCGCATTCTATTATAAAATTGTATCTTACAGTTGTATATCTTACTTGTTACTGATTTTCAAGTGTATTCTTCGTTCTTTTGTGTATGTTCTTGTTTAAAATACATGTTTACATATGAGATGCTAATTACGGAAAACAGCATAAATTTGCGGTTCTAAAAATAAAGTCATATGTTTGAAAAAATAAAGTCATATTTTTCGATTTTATAGGTCATAAAAAATCGCCCCAGCAATAAGTTCTATCGTTATTTTAGGCAAAGAAAACACTCGCAATTACAAGAGTAAGTTTCATCGTGCGGTCTCAAAAATATTTCAAAAGGTCTTTAAAAAGACGTATTCTGAATCAGGAGGAATTAATAGAAGTTCTGAAGAGCTTCCCAGATGTGCAATTAAAGGTAATAGGCCTAGAGGTGGAATGCTCTTTATATGAACTAATGGTTATTAGCGGTGATAGTGGGATAATACGATGTATTTGAGCTGAAGTGATACCAGTGCTATTTATAAATTTTCCCCACAATATTTAATTGATTTTACATGGAAAACAACAATCTAATTCTCGTAGCCTTTATACATTTTTTTGCGGTTGATGAAGACAATGAGGCGCGATTTGAATAGTGTCCAGGTATCTTGGCCTTCTCATTGCGTGTGCATCTGGTGCACGGCCTGACTCGATTACCAGTATACTGCAAATTATAAACAGTGGTGACTTTAGGAACACGAGAGTGAGGCCGTCGTCTCGCCCACCCTCCTAATAATACGCGTCTAATACCAGTACCAGAGATGGAACCGGTCAGGATTTTCTCGACCCGACCGGTAAAATTTAAAATCTACACCGGCTGACCGGCCCGGTCGACCAAGCCAAGTTTATTTTACTAGAGAGCAGAGAGTTTACAAAAAACACACCAGAAGGAAACAGCGAAAGACCACAGGGTCATCAATCGACCGTTTTTTTGGTTTACGTTCAGTGTTCAATAAACCTAATGACAAACTGTAGTTTACACTAGCTCAGTGGCGTAACTAGGCCTTTTTTGAGGGCAAATGCCCAGGGTCTTTTTCAAAATGCCCAGGGTCTTTTTCCGGGTGTTCCAAATGCCTTTAGGCCAAGGTATAGTTAAAGCTATACTGCACACAATTTTTTGTATTGATGAACTTCAATAGGCCTATACATATATGACTGTACCATAAATAGGCTTACATTAATTGGAAATGGTTGAGGAGCTATGAAATTTGCTGCCTTTTTTAGTTTCTTTGAAACTCGCTTTCCAAGAATAGGTCTAATATATGCTTGAACCAAGCGAGCAGTTCCAGCCCAAATAATGTAATTCATGCGTAACAATTAGCCTGTCCACATATCCAATTTATGTGGGCTTTTGGCTCACATTCATGTGGGCTTGATGTCATAATCACTTTTTTAAATTATGACATCAACAATTTAATTGTGATGCGGAAAGTACACAGCAACAAGCCCACATAAATGTGGGCCAAAAGCCCACTTAAATTTGACATGTGGACAGGCTAAATATTCTTTTCTTGAGTTTTGACATTTTTCTTTGTTTTGCTGTACAAATAACTAGAGAATAATTAATGTTCAGAGCAGAGAATGAGAGTTCATATGCAAGCTGGTAACAAAATTTTCAAGGCGTTCAGTTTTGAGTTTAAGCATGTGGTAGGTAAGCCTTAATAATATTGTAAGTATAGGCGAGTGCTAGCAAAACTAGTGATCGGTCAAGTTACTCAAGTATTGTTTATACTTGGCCGAGTCCGAGCAACGAAATTACCATCAGTATAGTCTTTATACTCTGGCGAATACTCGGACTCGATTTGGCTCATGACGTCTACGTACATGTAGTTCTTGGACAGCTTTAGTAATGGTTTAATCAGTGAATCACTGCTTTCGAAACTATGTCAGCAGCTTTGTATCAGGGCTGCGAACTCGATCGATTTTTAACCGAGTTCAAGTTCGAGTTCAAGAGCTATTTGCAAGTCCGAGTTCAAGTTCGAGTTTTAAGAATCGGCGAAAATGACCGAGTTCAGCGAGTTTGAGTTCAAGTTTGAGTTCGCAGCTCTGCTCTTTATAGGTCGCAATGGCATGAACAAACAAACGACACGCAGCTTTTTTTTTGGTAAAATCATAACTTCAATTTACAAGGATTGTGACTACTTGAACAACAAACTATATTTCGTAGTGATCTTTTATTTCTTTTCAGCAATTTAAATATCTTTCTAATGAACTCGAACAGTTTTATGCGAGTTCGAGTTTGAGTTCAGAAAAAATATTTTTTCGAGTTCGGCAAAATGATCGAGTTCTTTGGAGTTCAAGTTCGAGTTCGCAGCCCTGCCTTATCTGTTGAAAAATATGGATACTGGCCTATGCTGGGGGTACGAACAATTTTTCTACAATGAGGTGACTTATATGATCCCAATTCTGTTCCGGGCAAGGGCACCACACTGCTATAGTCAGAGTTGGACACTCGGTACTTTAAAAGTAACGATGATATCGATACCGATATTTTGCAAAAAAGTAACGACGGTACCGATAACGGCACATTTTTTAAAAAGTGACGATTATAACGATGCTCGGTACCGATTTTCGATACTTTTCAAGCGAAAAAGTTTTCTTGTTTTTTTTCAGCAAAGTTATGACTTAAAGATAGTTCATTACCTAGAATGCGTCGCGATAGTGAATACATTTGATCTAAAGGCGCCATGTATATAAATTGATTGTTCATGAAACGCATAGCGAAAATGCTGTAGTCTTTTAGTAGCTTATTTCTGAAGTTAGAGTAGTCTGTTAAAAATCTTTGTGATTTGTGTATAAGTCAACTCTAACGTAGCTGCGGAGGTGGTATATTACAATCAGGGATGTGGAAGCGGTATATTTGCAAACAGCTTCCGCTTCCACTTTCACACATATCGCTTCCGCTTCCAAAAAAATTCACCGAAATTTTTCTAGTAAAATACGACCAGTGCGTTGGTAGCCGATTGCGTAAACCGTAGCTTTTTTTTCCAACACGCTGAAAGCTTACGGTCAAACTTTAGCAAGAGTTTTTTTAAAGATAATAATTTGCAAAAAGCAAACAAAAGTGTAAAGGAATGATTGAGTCACAATATTGCGACACAATCTTGAGAGTCTTCTACTGCAACCTTGCTACGAAACTTACTTCCTTCATTAGGAAAATGTTGTTACACAGCACCCAGAGGCGTGGCAAGAATTTGAAAGATCGGGTAATACGGTGGTAGCCAAAATATAAGTTTTGAGCAAACATTAAGGGACATGATGTTTTATTGTGACATTTCAAAAGGTGAGGCTTTACACAAAATTTTACAGTCGTAGAGAAGACTTTAGGAGTGCCGCACAAAAAGATACTTTTTCATATATCTTCTAGCAAGTAGGTTTATTAGTAGCGAATACGTCCATTTACACAACTAATTCATGCATCTTTTTAATCTGGCAGCCCTGAGTCTCGCGAGTTGAATTGCCGCGTAATGATACCTGTGATGTCACAGATAGTATTATGACACTGTAATTAATAATCCCTATTTTAGAATAGAAATTTGTTTTGTTTTCATTCAAAGATTGCCTTCAAACGAAATGATTTAGTAAAAAGTATCGTCTGAATTTTGATTTCAATGCGTTATGTTATTTCAAATTCAATTACAAGAAGAAACTTCAATTCAAATAAAAATATCAAGAGCAGACTGTCGAAGAGAACCCTGAAGACCGAGAGATAAAAATAGGGTAAAGGTCGGTGAAAATCATAAAGCTGTTCAGCCCCTGGATCGCCCCTCCTTGGAGTTGGGCCTGCTCCCGATCCCTGCACAGTGAATGTATTCTGGCTCGGATTGCTACGCTAATGGTAACAAATGATTTTTTTAACATTCAGATTAAACATAGGGTATTTTATTTTTTAAGCTTAGTAGTTTTACCAAGAATTATGTGGTGATATTACAAACCTAGTTTCCTGCAATGAGTAGGTCAAAGCAAGAAATTCATTTAGTTGGGCCAACTATTACTTCCATCAGGGCGCCAAACTACCTACAACTGGTCAAGCTTTAGCAAATCTTTTTCACCATCATAGGAATAAAAACACTTTGAGGGAGAGTGCTACATTGACTGTGTCTGAAGTGCAGCAGTTTTGGGATGAGCGTCATCTCCCAACAACAAAAAAGCAACATTGCATTTCAAGATTAGAAAAAATTTACCAAGATTGGCGAAAACTTCAGAAAGGAGCAAAAAGGGGAGGAAAATCTCAATAAACTAAAGAACATGAATTTCAGAAATCTTTGAAAAAAACTTTCGACATAAAACATGCAAATTGGGAGAAGCTGGTTCAAAATAATGAAGATATTGAATTTCTAAAAGATCAATTGGCCAGGAGAAAATTTTCTATAGGGTCTGTGGATACGAAACTTCAATTACAAATGAAAAGGAAAAATAGAAAAGAAGCCGAGCTAAAAAGAATAGAAAAGGAAAAGGAACGAAAACAGGATGAAGAAGCAACTTGCTCTTTTTTTACAATACCATCAGAGATTGAGTCGGATGATTCCTACCTCTCCACTTCGTCAGCATCTAGCACAGTTCAACGAACCCCAGTAAAACGAAAACGTCCCATAAATATTGTCACTGCTGAGGTTGCGGCTGCATTAGACAGAACTAAAGTTACTGACAGAATGGCTGTCCATAATCTGGTTTCATTTTCCAAGGCTTTAGGGCATTCACCTGAAGAAATTGCATTGAATCGATGGACGATTAGGAGAAGTAGAAGAGGGCATCGATAAGCACTCTTTCTAATTTACAAAACAAGTTTTCCATCCAAACCAAGGGTATTTTAGTTGCTCACTGGGATTGGAAACTACTACCAGACTTTGCTGGTAAAGGTCATCAAAAACTTGTAGATGGTCTTCCCATCCTGGTGTCCGACACCAACAACAATGAGCAGCTACTTAATGTCCCCAAACTGTCCAATGGTACAGGTAGAGCTATAGCAAATGCTGTCGTTGAAAGTTTAAAAAAAAGGTCAATTGAAACTTAAGTCAAAGTGTTGTCATCTGACACTACCGCAACCAATTGAGGAATTAAATCTGGAGCAGCAGTTCTTATAGAATCGGAGTTAACTCAAAATATGTTGCATTTAGCATGTCGACATCATATTCATGAAATTCTTCTTGGAGACGTTTTCACACTACTATTTGTACCTTATCGTAATCCTGAAGTTTTGATGTTTAAATGTTTTAAGCAAAAGTGGTCGTCACTTTGTCCTGCACAATTTGAACCAATTACGACTGACCAACAATCAGTTGCCATTTTGGATGCCAACAAAGACCTTGCTAATGAAACACTTTCGTTATGTTTTAATTGCCTTAAAGAAAATTCCTACTCGCAAAATGGTTATCAAGAACTGATGGAGCTTGTAGCGATTTGCTTGGAAGAAAAGTCAGCTCGTGGAATTAGATTTATGGCCCCAGGACCCGTACATAGAGCTCGGTGGATGCATAAGGCCATATACTGCTTGAAAATTTTTCTGTTTCGCTCTCAGCTTTCACTTAGTGAAGGTGAAATGATTTCATTGAGAGAAATCAACTCGTTTGTGTGATTAGTATATGCATCAGCTTGGATCATTTCACCACATCCAATGAATGCTCCATATAATGACTTGTCGCTTTTCAAGAAACTAAACAGGTACATGACTATGGTAAACAAATCGATTGGTAAAAAGGCTCTTAAAGCGCTTAATCGCCACACATGGTATTTGAGTGCAGAACTCGCCTTAATGGCCTTCTTTGATGACAGAGTCGATTTTCAAACTAAAGAGCGGATGATTGCAGCATTAGAACGAAACAATGATCAAGCTCTATCTAAACGACCTTTAATTGATTCAGACGAAAGTTGGCAACCTCACACTAGCTGATTTTATCAACAAAGATTCTAAATTTATTTTTAATCTGTTCGGGTTATCAACTGAATGGAGCTTAGAAAGGCCAGAAAAATGGAGTTGTGATGAAAGATGTATTAAAAGCAAAAGTATTGCATCTGGCCTCACAGTCGTAAATGATCGTGCAGAGCGAGGTGTTGCTCTTGTGCAAGCATGCAATGAGGTTTTTACAACAGATGAAGAACAAAAGCAAGCTCTCCTGCAAGTTGTGTTTCAGGATCGAAAATTGTACCCAATGCGAACAAATCAACTGTTTTTAAATGACGCTATCAGATGTAAAATATGACAATTTTTCTTTTTTTTGGTTGTGATTTAGGATAGCATTGACTCTTGTTAAACAACTTTGTTTTTGCCAACAATGTGTTCAGTTGTATATTATCGCAAAATTAGTTACGATAAATCATTTTCTTTCGTTATTTTATTTAGTTGCATTGTTATAATTAAATCCAAGCAGTCTCACAAAACTGTGAAAAATAGTAGTGCATTGCGGCACTCTTAAAAGTGCTTGGATTAAAAAAAAATTCTGATGGGCTTAATGTGAAGTAAAAGGAACAACTTTAGGTTATGCCCCGTTCAAATTTTAAAAATATAATTTTTCAGCGCCACCCTAATGGGGGAGGCATAATTTTCAACATTGTTTTCAAGCGTTTTTTTTTTTTCAGCAGAATTAATTTGAAGCTGATTGAGATACAAGAAAAGTTCTAACAGGGAGGTACGGGGGCATGCTACCCCGAAAATTTTTTGAAAATGTACATGCTCTAATGGTTATTTTAGCGCTTTTTAAATAATTTTCAGCCAAATTTTTTGGACCCTAATTCTGAGTGCTTCGCCAAATATGATACATATTGTTCGCACATTTTCGATCATACGTGCTCATGGCGTAAGGCTTATTGGAATCGAAGAGGCTCGAAATTATGAAAAAATTCGTCCCATGGGAAACATAACGTCGTAAATGACAATATTGTAGTTTCGAGGAAAACGCATTTGAAAGTTTAATGGCTTGTGAAAAATCAGAATATAGGCTACCCTCAAGATCCAAGTTTCTGACCACTTAACTCTCTTCCCTGAGACCCTACCAGCTGGATTTTTCTGTCTCGGCGCCAGTACCACATCCTCCTTAACCTTAGCATAGCTAATTTTGTTGTAAAGCTACAACATATTGAATCACTAAGAATTGATACAGCTTCCTGTCGTTGCTACAAAAGTCTTTATTTAACTTGCATGACACTTAATTGTGGATATTCTGACTTTCCAGCCCATGCATACCGGTACTTGCATAGTAGATCTACAACCACAAAACCTTCCAACAGTCATCTTCCCAAGCGTCTGTGGTTAAATCATTGAATCTTTCATGCGTACCTGCCACCAGGAGCCGCCAAAGTTGCCAACTAAACATAGAATATGACTGGGGGTAAACGTAAAGAAATTAAAGATTAAATCGTGGTTACAAGCTGAATTTAACAGTCATGATATCACTGATTCACTCTAGCAAAGAAAAATGACGTAACAAAAAGATTTGGGCCATATTGTTGCAGTATTATGCCATTACTGAATATTAAGAGGGACTGCTAAAAAAACTAAGGTTCACTTACGATCTTACTGTAAGTTACGCCAGCGATGTCACTTACGACCTTTTGTGTGTGAGCAGTTGAATGAAACTGCACTTACGACCTCTGATTATTGGTAAATATTCTGGATAGCTTTAACTTTTTAGTAACCGCTTGTCGGCAGTAGACGGAGTAATCGACTAGCAAGTTGTTTGTGCAAAAAACGATTTTTCAAAAAATGTCACTTACGACCTTATGTTTCCTATGGGACAAATTGTATACATCAAAAACATTTTCCAAAATGGCTGGTGGGAGGATATGCATACCCCTCATCCTACTCCCCTGAATCCGCCCCTGGCCATAAGCAACAAAAACCATCAAAAAAGACAGAGTCAAAAGGAGAGGACGAGCGGGAAATGGTACAACGCCCCACTAAATATACGCTCCAGACTGCACTCCATCTATTTCGTGTTATGATTAATTATAATCGGAAAAGAGCCAACTATTGCTTTTGCGCTATTGATAAGTTAGTTGCTTTATATTAAAACTTAGAGAAAGCTGAAAGAAAAAGCAATTCTACGTTAGTACTATCTGAAAGTGAAGCGAAGAGTAATGGCCTATGGTGAGATCTGGCATCCATGCGAATCTGGCATTGTAAAATATTGTCTAACAAATAGAATAAAATATAATCTAATACGTTATTTACAGTATGGTTTTTTGAATGATGCGGCAGCGGCATATTTTTCGCGCTTCCGCTTCCATTAAAATTAGACCGCTTCCAGCTTCCGCTTCCACATTCCTGATTACAATATTCTACCTTGATCGCTGCATGGCCGTTAAATGTTTCGGCAAATTTTTAACAGTTTACTTGCGAAGAGGCGCGTAACCAGAATTTTTTTCAGTGGGGCTAACGCTGCCGAAGAAAATAAAGAACAATTTTTTTAGAAACCAACGTTTTTGAGCACTTACAGTACAAATTGTTATATTAATACTTATCTTTTTTTCCCAGTCCGCTGCAATGATGCATTAATGGCGGGTTTGGTGGTTACGGATTAGTAAGATCACCTTTGAAGTGAAAATTGTGTTCACTATTGAGAAATTTTCCGTTCGGCGGAAGCCTACAGCCCAATTCTGGTTATAGTCAATGTGTCAGCCCATTAAGATGATATACTGTGCTACCGCAATTTTTGAACGTGAGTCACCACAGATGTGTTTGTAAGGATAGTATCGTTCTGGCTCTGCTTTTCGCTTTTTCTGGTCGTGAACGCTTTGGATCATCTATCCTTTCAGTTATCTAAACTGAGTTGCACTCAGCTCTCGTGGTTGGTGGAAAGCTAGAAAGCTTGCTGAGCTTCCTTGGTTTGCTGTTTTCTTTATAAATTGACGTTGAAAAAATTGGATTGATGCAATTAAATTTATCAATAATCATGCCAGCATGATGTTTCTGCTTACCTTGAAAAACGCTGGCAGTGGCGTACGCAGGATTTTTCAACCGGAGGGATTTTAGTGACGCCACATCGTGATGACGTAAAAATTCTACGTCATCACGATGTGACGTCACTGGCAGTGTCAATTTAGACTTTTAACGTTTATAATAATTTTTCATGAAACCGGGTTGTTATAGCGTAGTTTTAAATATGTCCCTCTCCATGCGGAAAACTTGGGGTTCAATTCCCAAGCCGGTCAAATCGCACATAATGTAACCAATGTCTCGCCACCGCTGTGACGTTTCTTCGGACCTATGTTGCCCTAGCGCTAAGACGCGGGGTGGGACCACGCTTCGGTACTACAGCGAGTTTAATGAAACGAGTACAGTGAAGATTTGATTTTTTTTTTAATTTTGTATCCAGCCATAGGCACTGCAGAGACATCGTAATTAAGGAAACTCCTACTTACCAACTGCTTCACAGCAGCATCAAGGACGAAAATGCACTTCAAGCAAAACATATCAGAAAAGCTGGACTACCGGTATTGTTGCATATCGCATCCGACGCATCGTAATGAAAGTTCCTCGAAGTTAAATTAAAAATCCATAAAATGCTCAAGGATTTCGTGGATAGAACCAGCTCTCATGAATAGCCGAATTTTCAGTAATAGAAAAAATCCTAAGCCTCTAAGCAGGGGGTCAAAAAATCAGCAGGTAAAATTCAACAACCTCGCCCAACCAACTAAGTCTAACCACAGGTCCAACACGCCAACCCACTAATTTTTACCTGCTGATTTTTTGACCCCCTGCTTAGAGGCTTAGGGTTTTTTCTATAGCTGAAAATTTGGCTATTTATGAGAGCTGGTTCTATATACGAAATCCTTGAGCATTTTATGGACTATTGATTAATTTTTCAAAAAATTGTATTGCTCTGATGAATCCTGTTTTTGTTGAGAGGAATTCCTGACAGGATCTACCATAATTCTAATTTCCCTCCGACTTTCAGTTTCTTCTGAATTATTTTCTTTTAAATAAAAAGTTGGACCGAACAGAAAAAACATGATAGCAATTTCGGCAAGCTCCGCACAAAGAAAAGTCGGTTTGTTTCAAACTTAAGAAAGGTTTCATTTTTTCTGCAATCGACAAGGGGGGAAGTGACTCCCTGCCCTCCTCCTTTGCACACGCAGCTACGCCACTTGGGCCCATCTCCGCGTCTCAGCGCCTGGGGAACACAGAAACGTTGCAGTGGTGGCAAGTCGTTGGCAACACTGTGCCGATTTGACCAGCCCGGGAATCAAGCCCCAGACTTTCTGCACCGATAGTCTATGCGCTTAACCACTAAGCCAACGGCCGGTACCAGCTCAAAAATTGAACCCAAAACCTCCCGCGCCGATAGCGATGTCCTTCGTTAACCCCAACTGGCTGGTTTGGTTAACTCAAAATTATGACATCACAAGCGGAACATCTGCCTGTGTTGCATCCATTTTCTTCCAAGAATACCTTCTGCGCTGGAACACTGTGTTGTCCAGCCATGATAGCCTTTGAGAACAATCGCTTTATGACATCACAACACGACTCCAGCTTTAACAATACCCATTGACTTTGTTCAGGCTTGCATTTTGCGTTAGTCGTTGGTTCAAGCGCAGCCCACCAGAAAAGTTTGACTACCGGAATTATTGCATCACAATGATAGTTTCTCGAGATTAATAAGCAAGTTGGATAGCACAGAAAAACATGACAGCAATTTCGGCAATCTCTGTATGAAAAAAGGCGGATCGCTCCAAAAAGAGTGGTTATTTTTTTTTCAATCGTCAAATGTCAATGGGGGCGGGGGGGAGTTTGACCCCCAAACCCCCCCCCCCCCTGTACGTACGCCACTAAACGCAGGTAATCTTCAATACAATATTTTGTAATTTGCCAACGCTCTTAGCTTTTGCTCAACCCTTGGGCAATGCCCAGGGTCTCAGCTAATCCTAGTTACGCCCCTGCACTAGCTTTGTCACTAGATATATTGATCACGTAAAATTTTATCTAATAAAAGCAGTAGGCCTATTTGAATCAAAGTAGCTTAAACTTCATCTGTTGATTTGTTTCATGTGGATAAATAGGCCTACGAAGCTAGCATTATTTGACTTTATTTGATTTGACTTTGACATTTACTTACGGTAACATGTTAGGCGCTGTAGGCCTACATAAATTCCACGTAAATGATTAGCATAAAGGCGCGTTTACCAATACGCGACAGGCGGCAACGCGACTCACTCCGACTCGTGCCTGTGGGACTCGCACTCGTAAAAGCTGTGAAACCTCTGCAGTTTGTTGTGTTCGCTTTAAATTTTCTAAATATTCGAAAACCTACAGAAGCGACACAAATTTTCGCTTTGTTCAACATCGACAAAAGCCTTTGATGAGATTGCCAGAGCTAATTAAATAATTACTTGGCTCTTGTGCAAAGTTAATCGGCGAAAATAAGACAGCGGTAAATTGCGATGTGCCTGCATAAAGGCGCTAGCACTTTAATTTGTTCCCAGCAGGGATGTGGAAGCGGTATATTTGCAAACAGCTTCCGCTTCCGCACCTATCGCTTCCAGCGCTTCCGCTTCCAAACAAATTCACCGAAATTCTGCTAGTAAAATGCGACCAATGCGTTGGTAGCCGATTGCGTAAACCGTAACTTTTTTCCAACACGCTGAAAGGTCTTGGTCAAACTTTAGCAAGCGTTTTTTAAAGAAAATTTGCAATGCCAAAAAGCAAACGTAAGTGTAAAATAATGATTAAGAATGATGAATGATTGAGTCACAATCGTGAGAGGCTTTTACTGCAATCTTGCTACAAAACTTACTCCCTTCATTAGAAAAAAGTTGATACACAGCACTCAGTGGCGTATAATTAATTTTAAAGGGGGGGGGGAGGGGAATATAATTTCCGCCTTTTTTCAATCGTAGGCTATTCGTTTTTTCGGTAGAACTAATTTGAAGCTACTGTAATTGAGAAAGAAAAATGGCTCTAGGGGGGTCCAGGGGCATGCTCCCTCGAAAATTTTTTTGAAAGTTTACACGCTGCAATGGTTATTTTAGTGCTTTTTTAATGATTTTTAGCCAGATTTTGTTTAAGTTTTTTGACCCTAATTCGGAGTGCTACGTCAAATATGATGCATTTTATTCGCACGTTTTCGATTATGCGTGCATATGGCGTATTGCTATCGAAGAGGTTCGAAATTATGGAAAAATTGTATACATCAAAAACACTTTCGAATATGGCTGGTGGGAAGATGCATGCCCCTTATTTTATCCCCCTAGATCTGCCCCTGGCCATAAGCTACAAAAACCATTTACAGAATTTGGCATATTCCAGTCACTTAAGGGGGCATGGCACAATGCCTTCCTCCCTTCAATACGCTCAGAGCCGGCGGCAGACCAGTCGACGTAGGGGGGCCAAGCGTTCATCAGGGGAAGCCAAAATTAAAAATGAAGCACAAAAGCCGCTGTCTTGAAAAGAGTAAGCTTTTCAATTGAGAAGCAAGCATGTCGATTGGGGGGGCCAGGCCCCCTGGCCCCCAATTGGCAACGGCTCTGATTACGCTCCCGACAGCACTCCATCTATTTCGTGACATGATTATGATCGAAAAAGAGTTAACTGTTGCTTTTAGCGCTATTGAAAGATTAGTTGCTTCACTTTAAAATTTAGAGAAAGCTGAAAGAAAAAGCAATTCTACGTTAGTACTATCTGAAAGTCAAGCGAAGAGTAATGGCCTATGATGAAATCTGGCATCCTTGCGAATCCAGCACTGTAAAATAATATCTATAATAAATTGAATAAGATAATATCTGATAAGTTTTTGACAGTATGCAATATTGAATGATGTGGAAGCGGCATATTTTTTGCGCTTCCGCTTCCACATCCCTGGTTCCCAGACAAAGGTTCCCAGAATGCTCTTATATATCGAATAATAGAAAATAGCACTGCAAATAACTAGCGTGATCCAGACCAAACTTTATGCAAAATAAATTGTTTATACAGTACTGGCGATTTGTAAATGCAAACAACTTAAAAAGTCTCAATCCAATGCAACTAAGTTCTAATGAATTTTAGAGTTCCTCTGCAAAACTTCCCAATTATATAGTAGGCTTCATAGATCTCGCACAGGGACTGATTTACTCTCTTCTTTTAACTTATTTAAAAAGCAATTACAACATTTTAAAAACTGAATTTTGCTGAAAATTTGACGGTGTTTGCTAATAAATTAAAATATTGTCGACTAATTGTAGATATTTTTGTTAATGTGTTGTAGATGTGGCATCAACGCTTTATTTCTCCAGAGTAATTGTTGTAGCGTGCAAGCCTATAATTAAATAAGCTTTAATTACAAGTTTTTGAGACTAACATTACGCTATCTAATAACTGTAATAATTGAAAGACTGCAAACTGGTCGTGATCTCTACGAAGGACCAACTCTGGTGGAGTGGTAGACAATCTAAATTATGAAAATACTGATAAAAACTGTATGCCTGATAAAACCGGCTTATCCTTTTTAAAATTGTCCAATCTACGAAGTCTATTCAAAAAGTTCGTAAACTGTTTGAACTGTGCAGCTCTCATTTGTTCCAGATGCATTCGCTTGGTGTCGCTAGGTTCACAGAGATCAGCTGATTATGACGCCATTTTCTGATTACAGATATCTTTATTGAAGTGCTGGTTATCAAAGATCATCACGTACGCAGATTAAACAGCTCAGATGGCCGAGTGGTATGGAGCGTCTGTCTCTTGAGCTGTGGACTCGGGTTTGATTCCGAGTCGGGTCAAACCAATGACTCTAAAATTGGTATTCACAGCTTACCTGCTTGACGCTCAGCATTGAAGGGACAGTGTGGAGAACAAGCCGGCAAGTTTACTTGTTGTGCCGTTGGGAAAGGCACTGAGCGGGATTCCCTCATCTTTGGTGTGGTAGACAGATGACTGGCAACTCCTAAGCGAGCTCGTATAGCGCATTGATTGCTTTCTCGTGATAGGAGGATAAACATGCGACTAAAATAAAAAAAAAATGTTCAGATAAGTTAAGGTTAGTTTTTTAGTTCGTCGGATTTTAAGTTTTACAATTATTTTTCAAAATGAATAACTTGAAAGAGCAACGATTTGCTATGAAATTTTGTGTCAAGCTGGGAAAATCTACTACGGAAACGTTTGCCACGCTTAAAACGGCTTACGGTGATGTTGCGATGAAACGAGCGACATGTTTCAAGTGGCATAAACGTTTGAAGAATGGTCAGCTGTCTGTTGAAGATGATGAGAGTTCTGGACGTCCTTCCACATCAACTGATGATCCACACATTGATGAAATCAATACTCTGGTGCGAGCGAATCGACGTCTGACTGTAAGAGAGCTTGCTGAAAAATGTGGAATCTCGGTAGGCTCTTGTCACCACATTTTGACGGAAGAATTAAAGATGCATCGCGTTGCTGCAAAATTTGTGCCACGTCTGATGACAAGTGATCAACTAGCTCATTGTGTTCAAGTCTGTCAGGATTTGCTTGATCATTCAGAAAATGATGAAGAATTCTTGTCAAAGATCATAACAGGTGATGAGTCATGGGTTTACGCTTATGACGTGAAAACAAAGGTCCAATCTTCACAGTGAACGAGCAAAACATCCCCCAGATTTAAAAAAGCTCGCCAAGTTCGATCCAAAATCAAGGTGCTGCTCACAGTTTTTTTTTTATGGTAGTGGAGTTGTCCACCACGAGTTCCTTCCTAAAGGCTCCACAGTGAACCAGACCTACTGTACTACATTGAAGTTTTAAAACGTCCGAGGGATGCCATCCGACGGAAAAGACCAGAATTGTGAAGGAGTGGTGACTGGTTTTTCCATCAATGCAACGCTCCAGCCCTCAGAACTCGTGAGTTTTGGGGCAAACATTCCATCACTGTTCTTCCCCATCCCCCTTACTCACCTGACCTTGCTCCAAGTAATTTCTTTTTGTTCCCCAAGCTCAAAAGACTTTTGAAAGGAAGAAGATTTGAGACCATTCCAGAGATTGAGGCAAATGCGACGAAGGTGCTCAAGGGCATTAAAAGAGAAGCGTACCTAAACTGTTTCCGCAAGTGGAAACACCGCTGGGATAAGTGTGTGCGTTGGGAAGGAGAGTACTTTGAAGGAGACCCAGACTTGTAACCGCTGTAGAAAGTACATTTTGTGTTATGACTTCAGTCTACGAACTTTTTGAGCAGACCTCGTACATCTGCATTGTGCTTCACAGATTTGTAAACGTTGAGTAATCAGCGATCATGTTGGTCACGACACGATCTCGAGTAGAAAGCAGGAACTCGTGACGTGCAGACTCGGACTCGCGCTCTGAAATGTTATGGACTCGCACTCGTAGCGTGCGGACTCGGACTCGCACTCGTTACTTTAAAACAGGGGTGGGGAACCTTCAAGGCTCAGCGGGCCACATTGCGCGCATGGTATTTTCAGCAGGCCGCATTTACGTTTCACGCGCAAAGAGCAAAAAAACGTTCCTCTGAAAATTTAGTGGAGAGCAAAAAAAAAGATCATCACGTCCGTAGAAGCCCAATTTTTTGCCCAAAATCAAGTGAAGAGCAAAAAATAAGGCCATCACGTCCCCAGGTCGTAGTTTGAGCTGTGTAACTGTGTTTTGACATGTTTTCACAGTTCAATATGCCTAAATGTTAAAAAGGAGGACGTATGGTAAGCCTAGCATTACGTGAGCCGTGTGTACACGCGGGCCACATTTAAAACTTAGGCGGGCCGCAGGTTCCCCACCCCTGGCCTAGCATTACATGAGCCGCATGTACACGCGGGCCACAGTTAAAACTTAAGCGGGCCGCAGGTTCCCCACCTCTGCTTCAAAATTTTGTGGACTCGTACTCGTGACCAAAGCACTCGTACTCTTTAAAACGGCAGAGTTCACAACACTGGAATTTTGCAAGTTTTCGCGTAATCGGTGAACAGTGCAATAAAACAAACAAGGTGCGAAAAATTTTGTCGCGTATCGGAAAACGCGCTTTAAGTGGACTGGTGGTAAAACCTGTACATCATGAATAGGCCCTTCATTATTTCCTTTTTAAACCACTTCAAAATCATTTTTTAAAACCACTTTAGTAAACGCTACGACCAGCCAGGGCTGTTACGTCTCAGCCTACCCGGACCGCGCTCATGGAAAGAAGCCTACAGGCTGTGATGGAGCGGTACGGTAATGACACCACAATAGTATCACAATCCTGCTAAAAAAAAGAGAACGTCAACGACGCTGTTACGTATGCAAGTCTCACAACTGTTGAAAACAGGCATTCATTTCAACAAACCGTCGTTTCAGGTGTGGCTTGTTAATGCCGTTTTTCATAGTTGTTTTATTTGAAAAATACATAATCACATATCGGAATGTGTATTTCAGCTAGTGTTTAGGTGTATTTTAGGTGCAAGAAAGTAGAGTTTGACCGTTTTTTTGACCGGCTTAGATACATTTCAGTAGCAAGAAAGGAGAATTTGACCGGTTTTTCGACCGGCCGGTCGAAGAATTTCGACCCGACCGGTTTTCATCTCTGATCAGTAGCCTACGCTTTGATCAATGGAAAACTAAGTCTTGTAATGACTGATCGAAAAAAAAGTGGTCTACAACGGTCGATCCGAAAAGCGAAAGTCTTCGGTGGTCGACCTCAAAAAAATGCTCTGCCTCACCCCGCTAAACGCAGTCACCACTAATCCTAAACCTTTAAGGTTTGACCGAAACGGAAGGTGACAACTGACTACAGCTGGAATCAGTGAAGTTTTCGGTTTGCAGCGGGGATTTTACGCCTATCAGGCTATAATCATTTAAAGACTAAAAGTAGTGCTGTCGAATCCGATTGACTGCATACCGCATAATTGCATAAAAATCCGCATTATCGAATGAAGATTATAAATCTCAAACCACAGTCAATCGTTTGTTGAGAAACTAATTTGGTAAATCGCAGAGCGGTTTGTTAAATAATCCTCGTAATTGAATAGAATTGAATGGCATTCTATTCAATACAGCGGGTTATGCTACAAACTTTAGCGAGGAAATTTTAAGCTAGACTTTCTGAGCGAAAACAAACCGTTTCAACGCACTAATGAACTTGCCGATTGCCAACGGCATAAAAAAATCAAAACCGCCACCCGATTAAAAATCAAAAACAACGCGGTGTGTGATATGATTGATGTTCAAAAACAATTATGGATTCAGAACAAAATCAAGGGGTCACTTCGGCACATAGACGTCGATTTTTTCTTGAAAAAGGCAAATAATAGGGGGGCGAGAATGTATTGGGTGTTCCAGAAAAAATTAACCACTTTTTGCAAAGAATTTTCTCGGTGATTATAGACTAAAAATTATTAAAATTCTATACACCAGGGGTGGGCAATCCTGTTCATACAAAGAGCTGCATTTGAAAAAATTTTGAAGCCGAGGGCTGCACTGATCGGAAGAGCAAAAAGGGTCTACACGTCTGCAGACGTTCTTTTTTCACCTCTAAAGATCGGTGAAGAGCAAAAAAAAAAGATCTACGCGGCCGCAGATGTCCTTTTTTCACTGATATTCAGCGCGAAGCTAAACAAAAAAAAAATAGGTCTTCAGCTTGATTCGTGATAGGAGTTCATATTTCTGTAAGTGCCCAGTGGTTTAGGGATGTGCCGGATAGCAAATTTGCCGGATAGCCGGATATCCGGCAAATCTAACTTACCGGATATCCGGTGCGTCACTATCCGGTTGGATACCGGATAGTAGCACTAAGCCAAAATTAATATTTTGATGTTTTTTGTCCACGGCTTCACGCTGTCGTTTTGCTCGACTAGCGAGCCATGAAACTATTGCATGAGGTCATGTGACAGACAAGAAACTTTCAAAAGCATTTGCGTCATTAAGAATGGACTTCATTATTTCAAGTTGAACGAATCGGCAACGCGGTCGAGCGGCAGGAGCTCAATTGCTTTAATATGATTTTATCTTACTGATCGCTTTTGATTCAACTCCGATCAACGACACTACGTTTGTGTAGCAACACATTTTCAAAGCTGGATTATATTTTTGAGTAAGAATTGTGTTAAAAGAGTGGATTTGGGTGAAGAGCGTGCCGAAAATCAGACGATAAGTCAGTCGGTCACCATAGGCGTCTAATCGGCAGGAGCAGGAACAGTGCTTCCTCAAGTCTAATACCGAAGGGGGGAACGTACTGTATGTCCGGCCTCCTGGGTGTTTTCATTATTACATTAAAAGTTGACTGCATGCTAATTGCAAGGTAGCTAAAACAGTTCCAAATTGTTACAGCGCAAAATCTTGACATTGTTTTCACGAAATTTTGCGCTCATGCTAATTGCTCAATAAAGCGAGAGGAAACTATCAAGCGTGCGTCAGCGGCGTGAATTTACGGGTAAAGCAATCGAGTTAACAATTACCACACATTGTGTTGATTTGTACGGTTTTGCGCTTGAGCAATTTGTGATATCCTATGGGGCGCCGTTTGGAAAAAAACTATTCGTTTTGTGAACCATGTTTTTTGAGCTTATTTAGACCATAGTTTGTCCGATATGTATATTGGAAATGTCCTACTTATATATCGGACAAAATGTATGGGGCGCCATTTGGAAAAAAATATACGTTTTGTGAATCATGCTTTATGAGTCTAAACAAGCTCAAAAAACATGGTTCACAAAACATGTATTTTTTTTCCAAACGGCGAATTTGTCCAATATATAAGTCGGAAATATCCGACTTGTTTTGCGTGTGTTTTTTGGTCCGACTTAAAGCACAATTTGTCCGATATATAAGTCGTGTGGCGCGTGGCACGCCGTTTGGAAAAAACAATTTTGTCCGACTTATTTTGCGCGTTGGTCCGACTTAGAGTACATTTTGTCCGATATATAAGTAGGAAATTTCCATTATACATATCGGACAAACTATGGTCTAAATAAGCTCAAAAAACATGGTTCACAAAACGAATAGTTTTTTTCCAAACGGCGCCCCATAATATCCATCGAAATTAAGCAAACTTCAAAATAGATCAAATCGTCATTACACTCGCGTTATTACGCCGAAGCATGTAACGAATGGCGGAGCCGATCTCTCCGCCAGTGCAATACAATTTCGCACTCCGAAAAAAAAAAACAACGTCGCAACATTGGAGAGTCTCTCACACCGATAGCGATGTCTTTAACCACTACGCTAAGCGGTCGGTAAAAGGCAAGTTTGAATTTTCACACGTTTTGCGGCTTTGCGCTGCCATCAAAGCTACTAAAAAATGCAAGGTTTATAGTTTATAAATACCACAAAACTACTGCAAAAAATCGATCCTGCGGTAAATTTGCAATGATTGGTAAATTGCGTCAAACTTTTAACACGAACAGCCAATTGAACTAAAGGCATTGAATTAAAGACTTCAACTTACTTAACGTTACAAAACTACACACCGTTAAAAAGCAGAAGCACATCCATTACAATGCTACAGGTACCGTAGAAAACAAAGCTTCTATAAAAATTTGTCCCCCCTGCAGTTTGCCTTCGAGAAAAAATTGGCACTTATGTCGGCTGCTCACTGCGTTTGTTTTTTTTTCCTTTTATTTCGAACAAAAGACGAACGCGCAAGTTACAGGACAGAAGACAGGCTTTTAAACGTAAATTATTTGCATGGTCTTCACGGATAAAACAACGGTGGTGGTCATCGAATTTATACCGTCTCGGTTTGATGCCGATTGATTACTGCCTTACTGCTACACCAATGAATTGGTTTTCCTGATGACAAAATTTTCTGCGCCAGCCAAAAAAACTTGTATACTAAACTTAAATCCACTTGATATAAAAAAATTACCTACGCAGTCTAAGGTTTGAACTGGGTATGCTTTTTGTGGAGAATCCAAACAAAATTAAAGTTTTCAAACTTGCACCAAATTTTTTCACGTGGATGGAAAAGGTAAATTTAAATTGAAAATATCCGGTATCCGGCCGGATTGTGAAGTACTATCCGGCCGGATACCTCAAAAAGCGCCGGTTACCGGATATATATCCGGCACATCCCTACACTAGTTGCATTAAAATGGTTGCGCGGGCCGCACTTTGCCCAGCCCTGCTATGCATAATTGCATATACACAGTAATCCGAGTACTGGTGTATTATTTACATTTTTACGTATCTAAAAAATTGGTTGCAAATTATGTGAATATTGTCAAATTGAAAATGGTAATTCAAAAAACTTAGTGTCACGAGCAAGCAGTGGTTTATTTTAGTCTACGCTCAATTAGCCAGTCCACATGTCCAATTTGTGTGGGCTTTCTGCATCACAATTAATTGTTTGATGTCATAATTGAAAAAAGTGATTGACATCAAGCCCACAGCTACAAGCCCATATGAAAGTGGGCCAAAAGCCCACATAAATTGGACATGTGGACAGGCTAAATGTGGCCTCCATAGCCTCCGACAACTAAACAAAGGTGTTTCTTCCAAAAAGAAATGTTCTTGCATCTTCTATAGATATTATGTTGATTTCGAATATCTACAGACTCATGACGTCACAAAGCGCATGCAACAACGCACTTATTAGACCTTTGCTCACATTAATTTTCTCTGATACTAAAATTTTTGAAACATCATCTTTAATTTGGCAATACTGGCATAACTTGCAATCAAGTTTTTAGATATTAGGCTACGTGAAAATGTAATGAATATACTTGGATTACTGTGTATAGAATTTCAATAATTTTGAGTTTATAATCACCGAGAAAATACTTAACAAAGAGTGGTTCATTTTTTGGGACACCCGATGTAAGAAGTCGCAATTAGCGCATGAATAAATTAGTCGTGTCATAAAAAAATATACAGGCGAAATAACAAAATTATCTGCTTTCTTAAACTTTCACCGTCGTATTAATGTATGTGCGAAGTTATTTGTGTTCAAAACGAGCGGACACAACGGGTTTACCCCCAGTCTTCTGACGCTCTGAAAAAAGCTCCGGCGCAACAGGGTTTAAAACGATTTTTCAAGGTACCAGTAGCATCCTCGCTGATAGTTTTCTTTTAGTCATTTAAATAGCGTGAGCGTAACATTGCGACAAAACATTACGATTTTGCGTAGTTGTACTTAGGAACTGTTTTAGCTACTGCGCATGCATTTAACTTTTAACATAGGTATCGAAACACCGCGGGGGCCAAACATATTTCGCCCCCTTCGGTGTTAGATCCGAAGGGGCGCCGCCCCCGCCGAATCGACGCCTATGCTTCGACATAATTCGTGTATTCGCATAAAGGTTTTTTAAATCGACTCTGCAATGTACAATCTGCAAACTGAAGAAGCCTCATCGTTCAAAACTGAAGCCCGTGAAGCTAAAAATTTTTTGTGCTTCTGGATCGTGGCATATTTTGTTCCTATTGAAGCTGCTTGTTCGAACAACATCGGAAAATAATAATTGTGAAATACAGGACCAATTTTGTTTAGATTTCTACGTTTAATCCTGATGAAATGTCGTTTCGGGACCAAATAACCCTCATCAGCAACACCGACGTCCTTATCTCTATCCACGGAGCTGCTTTAACACATTTGCTATTTCTGCCTGATGGGGCTGTTGTTTTCGAAATGTAAGTAACAATACTTATCGACCGGTAGCCTTGGTGATTTCGGCGCACGAGGTTAGGGATTCGACTCCCATTCAGGTGAAATTGAACACAGGTCCCCAACAGCTAGACACCGAAGCGAAGGGCCTCGCCACTGGTTGGGTTTAATAACAAATGTACGAAGACTTCAATTTTTTGAACATACCTCAACGAAACTTTGTGAGAAGTGCGCAGTTAAGACCTTGTTGGTTTGTTCTAGGCTATACCCTGCCCACAGAACAACCTCACCGAACTTAATAGACTGATAATGTGCAAGACAATAAATGTAGATTTATTGGAAGAATCAGTCTCGTGATGCCAATGCGGTTAACATTATTCCAACGAAAAAATTAAAAAAACCATAAACATGTTCAAATTTTTTGAAGATGCCGACAGGGTACGGAGCTCTATAATCCCACTCCCAACATAGGGTTAACCACAAAGACCTAGGCCTAATCGAAAATTGCGAGATTTTGGTTAGGCTACAGCTTTTGATTTCTTAAAGAGATAAAGAGTATACTGGTGAACTGGGTTTTATTTTTATAGTTTCGACGTTGCAGCAAAATGCTACAGAGAC
Source organism: Trididemnum miniatum (assembly GCA_964006365.1). NCBI lineage: Eukaryota > Metazoa > Chordata > Ascidiacea > Aplousobranchia > Didemnidae > Trididemnum > Trididemnum miniatum. Next base: position 11,099,291 of record OZ023236.1, on the reverse strand, counting down.
TTGGCTCGCTTGAGGGGAATTGGTCACGTGACTTGGGAGGACCAATCAAAGATGAAGAAGTACAATGAGACTTCGACTGACAATTTGCGCTATTATAATTATTTTTTTGATCGAAACGAATTCAAACGCCTTTTTTCAAAGGCGAAAAAAATGCTGGAAAAACATAACACAATTACACAACACATTGAATTGTAAAGTGGTTGTTAAGAACACTGGCTACTTTACTACGTAACGAGATAGGAAGTAATGGTACAAGACGTCCTTTAGAAAGAGCTGCTTCAAAGCCACTTTTGAGTAACCGCAGCAGCAGCAAGATAAACGCGTAGATAACGAGAAATAGGCAAGATGATAATATAACTATTTAGTGCAAGACGAATGATCTGGAGCATAAACAGCCAGGTTTGGCCAAGGAGATTTTCACTTTTGAACAGACACAGTATTATAACTCCAATTTGAAAAACACTGCTGACGACAAACGATCTCCTTGAAAAATAAATTACAAGACAGACACTCTTAACATTGCTGTGTAACATTTGGGAGGAATCTGATCACCACAGTTTCCAACCTCCCACGGCGTCGGTTCCTTGTTCGCAACACCTTGATCGCAGAACTGTGTTTACATTCTGTAACAGTCAACAGGACGACGGCGGTTTTATAAGTCAATGTTACATAAGTGAGCTATTGCGCGAGACCTCGATAGTCAGACTCCGCATCTGTCAAGTGATGATGTAATCAACCAGCACAGGAAGACACCAAGGAAGTTGTCATTTGCCCGATTCGCAGCAGCACTAAAACAACGACAGTTTGTCAGACAACCTTGTCACGAGATTAAGGTTTTCCGCAGAGCAAACCTAGAGGCAGCTGCTTGGTTAGCGCAAGCAACACGAACTGACATCATGCAAAAACACTTTGCTAGTAAAATTTACCTGGGAAGCTACTTAAATTGATCGCTATGGTAATCCAGGTACAATTTATCAGGGGCATATTCGTGACACGTAATTTAAGCTAGAAGGCAGCTGGGTCAAGACATGTGCGTCACTTATCAACTGCCGCTGCGTTGTTGGACTAGCAAACTGATCTGGATAAAATTCAAAGCAAAACAAATCAGGGGCTTTTGCATTAAATAAACGCTTTATGTATAGCTATTATCGCAATCACACGTAATTTTACCAAATATCGATTCCAATGTTGCAACTGCACAACCAGGAAGCAGCTCGAAATGTGCCAATGACAGTGGCAAACGGTGGCACAATGAAAGTACTATTTTGGCCAGAGCGTTTGCTGTTTTCAGTAGACTTGATCGAAAGTTCATGCAATCCCGCAACCATGAAGTGAGCAGAATACTGAGATCGTATTACTAACTGCTTACGGAAAACGATTTAAACAAGCGCAGCTAGGAACGACTCAACATTGCAATAAAATGTCTCTATTCAGTGCTTTGCAGCTGGAACTAAGGGCAAGTTATTGTAAACTGCAGGTTACAATCCAATAAAATATACCTTCAACAGAAAAGTGATGTTAGTTACATCATGACGCAGACGCTAAGGTGATTTATTAGATGAACTACTGAACTGTCTTATACGAACATAGTTTACGTATTATGATGGCGTAAGTACAAAAAAATCTTTCTGAACCGACAGGTCGAAAGTTGACGTACGAATTCGTCTATTCGTGAATCTATAACAAGCAGGTTGGACTAGAAAACATTACAATAATAAATTCAACACGACAATCTCAGGGATTTAGTGACACTATTCGTTTGATGCTATTTAAAAGCTTACTGAATATGTTGCAACATCAATGCTATGGATGGAAAGCAGAGACGCATAAGAGTAACCAAACGTTAGATTTAAGCCTAACTGGTAGCATTCTCTTGCACATTATATAAAACAAAATATGACATATCTCGAAATCGTGAGCTCGTGACGTCATTGTATGGGTGACGCGTTAAACGTATTATTTCCTCTTTATCAAAAAGCATGGTTTTCCATTAAAGCTTATGTTTTAATGCCACGAATATTGACATAGTTGATAGCTCGGTAAAACATACAGAGACCTTTTCAAGACTGCGCAAAATGATCCAAGATTCACGTGTTATGTAACACGTACCTGCCTATCTTCGCATAGACAACACCAACAACTAAGCTTTTAAATTCAAACTTTCAATGAACCTAATGTTCCCCTGTTTGCTTGATAAATAGAATCGACAGGATTGGTCAAAATATCCATTGAGAGAATTTGTGCGGAAAAGGACAAGATTGACGTTAAATGAATAATGATTAAAGCTGGAGTTTCGTTCCTATTTTTATCATACCTGAGTTCAGTAACTGCCTTAAATTTTCAGTTTTTCGAATCAAAAAATGTCCTGCAGGATTATTTAAACCAAACCAGACATACACTTACCCCTCCACCGCATAAACTGGCAAAAAATCCTTTTTTTGTGGTATTACTACTTTCACTATGAGGAAGAAGATCAGCGGTGGGAGTACCATTGGGCCCCCACACGTTCAAATCTTTGTAAACCGACATTTCAACCATCTAAAAATAACAAACACGTTTGAGCAAATATTTATATGGCAACGACTACTACAATTTAATACAACATGAAGACAAAAATTGCGTTTAAACTAGCACAGTGGATCCGGACTTCTTGAAAGCAGGTCAACTCATAGTGCTTAAATTGCCAAACTATTTAAGATTCGCTATCTAACCGTCGGAGATGGCTAAGGTGCCTTGCAAAGACCAAGCAACAAAACTGCTTTTCAAAACTTTTTTAGGAAGTAAAGAGCAAAAGAATGAAAGCGATTTACGTCTAACACAGGGGTTCCCAACCTTTTTATAACCGTGGCCCATTTTCCATTTAAAAACTTTCCATGACCCACTTTTTAAAGTTCTGCTTAAATTGGTCATGATGAAGTTTCCATATCGCAGAAAAAAAAAAAAGCACATAAACATGAAACTTGCACAGTTAGGTTACTGCTTTGCAACGAAGCATCAGTGCCATAATACAGCAATTGGTGCTAATCTAAGGCGATAATACGAGGACGAGAGGAAGATTAACACTGGTCTAGAGCACAATTAACAAATTAAAAAGGACAATGACATTAACAACAGTTAATGAGATGGTTGAGCTTGTGCGTTTTTTGCCAAAAGGGAGATACGAGGTTCAATGCATGACAGTGCACTAATCAAGTCATTTTTCACATACATGACATTTCTAGATCTTGTTTTCAATGAAGCAAGAGCTGAAAAAGCGGCTTTACAGAAGTAGGTAGACCTAAATGGAAGTAGCCTGCCTATTATGATTTGGCCACTAGGGAATAAAAAGCACTGACATTATACCAGAACGTGGTTAATTTAGAATTCTCAGATGAGGTCTTCATGGTCGAATCATTTTTCAAATCGATAAATTCTTTTTGAAGATGCATGGGCAGGGAAGAAAAGTTGAATAGCGTAGAAGTGTAATACAAACGTTTGTAAATCACATAAAACTTTTTTAACCAAATATTCAATTTTTTAAAAAGCTCTGTGGCCCACTGCAAAATGCTACTATGGCCCACAGGTTGGGAACCCATGGTCTAACACGTACAAATACCCAGCCGTAAAGGTATTATACCTTCCTTTTTTGTTACAAAGTAACATCAAATTCTGACCGCTGCATAACACTGGTCTCGTCGCGTTACCCAACATGCAGCTAACCAAAGCTCCGAATGCGGAAACGTGAAATGCATCCACCAAGTACAATTCACTTGCTATATATTTGTAATCATTTAATCATAACTACCTCCTGTTGCCACGGAATAGAAACAGATCCGGTAGCAAACTGGGTGTAAAACTTGTCATCAGTCGCATCAATGGTGACGCCTTTGACTGTTGAAAATTGTTCGATGTCTAAAACGTCTTTGGCATAAACAGCGTGAGGCTGAAAAAAAAAACGGCGAAAAATTAAAATGTGAAGTTGGCCGCATATTTAGATCATTTTTGAACTGTCAGTAGTAACAAAATAAATCGCGCAGAGCGATAAGAGAGAGCGTGTAAGAAGGACCAAACTAAATGGAAATCGAAAAAAAAAAATGCTAATTCGATGACGTGCAGTTAACCCGAACGTGCAGCAAAATAATCTTGTATTTTTTCGGAATGGTAATAAAACTTCATAAGCGTAACAGACTGCTTGCAAGGGTGTTGTGTGTAAAACCATGATAGAGTGATGACAGATCAGAACGGATATGACGCAATGATAACAGAGAGCGTGAGCTCGTGAAAAATGAGAAGCAAGCAAAACACTGTGCCAAACGAATTAAAAAAAAACTTGGTAGAAAAACTCAATTAATTAAAATTGCTTAAAAGTAATCAGCTGGCAGTAGCAAGGTCTAGCTTTGCGCAAGCTTTGAACTGTATTTTGTAAGATTAAAAAATAAGATATTTACTTTTTCCTACAAGTCTGCTGCGACCGAACTATAATAATCGCGAGCACTCAAACTTGCGCGAAAAACGCTGAAGAAAGCAATTACATACTTCATTGGTTCTCGCAGCATTTACAGCTTTTAATGCCATAAATCCATCATTTTAAAAGTTTATCTACAACAAGCAGCACAACAGTAGCACTCGCGATCACTCCACACACGAACACCCACTGCGCATAACCGTGCAATATTATGTAGCGTTTAACATACAAACATCAGTAATGTCAAGCTCTTTAAAACCATTGCACAAAGCAACTACTTGCATATCATCAGCACCATTGGTTTCTGTTTGAAGCAAAACTTACTTTGCGAGGTTATGCATGATAGTGGTCAGATGAAGCAAAGCAGATATAGTTTATTAAACATGTCTTGTTAAAGCGATTAACGACTTGCACAGCAAGCCTTTCGCGTTGTAGCGAAAGTCGAAACGAAAAGTATACGTTTAGTACAGCCCATAAAATCTTCGACACCATAGCGATAACAAAACCATCAAGATCGTTGCTGAATAAACGTAGTTTCGGCCTAATTTGCCGTATGAATGACGTAGGCAAGCAACAGCTACCAGCAATTTCCGCAAAAATTCCAAAACACCATTTACACCAATTATAACTCGTATAGATTTTTGCCTGAATCAAAGTAGATCTTATTTTTCAGCACAATCTGCTGACTTTTTTTGCAAAAATGGTCAACAAGGTAATTACGTCGAGCTAATGCGGTGAGAGCAGATCAAAAAAGGATTACAATACATCAATATTTCATATTTCAATTTCGTTTCACAATAAAAAATTGAAAAGATTTCCTAAAAGCAATGCCGTTGGTTTAAAGAGTTTTTTAAATTTTGCTGGTTAAGCAGGAGCTGCATTCTACTGTAGCCTAAACGCACCTGGTCGGTCACAGAATAAACAAAAACTTTGATGTTTACTTACGTCCAATTCGAAAGGAACTTTATCGAAGGGAGGGTTACCAAATGGGGGATTTCCCGTTTCTAAGCGGCGAAAATTAATATTTTTAAAGAAAGGGTGTTCTTTGACGTCACTGGCACAGGACCCGTTTCTGCTGCCGAGCCGCTCCGTTGGATCTTTTTTTAGAAGCTGAATAATATAATGATGATACGGAATGATTAATATTTGAAACAAGCCAAACACGTGATATGTCAATACAAGATTTACGAAGGCTCGATGTTTTAAATACAGCCGAAGTTAAAACAACGGTAAGTAATAATTTGGCCAGTTAACGATTTACGAGAGTTACTCAACCTCCATGCAAAGTTTATGCTCTTCACAAGCTAATAACATCCTTACCATTGAACAGATGGAGCGAGCTTCTGGTGAAAATTTATCATTATAGACTTCTTGGTCTTCTTTTACCCTCCTGTCAACTTCCTCTCTTTTTACTTTTTCCTTTCTCTTTCTGAAAGGAGCTTGTCCTCCGACCATTTCATAAATAATACATCCTAATCCCCACCAGTCTGGACTGAACTCGTATTTTTCGTGTTTTACGACTTCAGGTGCTGGAAAAAAAAGCGGAAAAGCAATTAAAAAAGCGTCGACTTCGTCTCTGACGAGTTTTCATCGATTACGGCGGGTTATATGAGGTAATCTGACAAAAAGTTACGTACAAGAAACGTCAAAAAACATCTGTAAAAATAGAAAATATATTATTCTTTTCATGTGAAAAAAAAATTACATCCATAAAGCCGATCAACTGGATTTCAGGTCAACCGACAACCGTTAATTAAAGCGACTGTCAGACAGTGGTTTTGACGGTAGGCGTGTGCCATAATACATGTATAATTTATTAATTTATGGAAGTTAGTGAATTGATTGTGACAAATCTCGTCCTTCTTGACGCATTTCATACCAAAATTCGTCACTGAAGGACAAGTAACCGGCCAAACACCATGAGATTAAATCGGTTGGAAGTGGCAGCAAATATGTCCCTACGATCTATCGATGAACGGGTAGGTTAAACTCTCGCAAAGATTTTTATTCCAGTCTACGACAGAGTGTACCAAAAAAGTAAAACTATATGCTTCGATATGCCCGAGATTACATTTTTGGGGCACTCTGCGGAAGTGCAAAGTGTTACATTTTCGAAGAGTACACCCTGTGGGAGTGTGGGTATATTATGCATTAGTTGCATGACGGCCACCTGATATTTTAACAATATCAAATTGCATGGCTTTGATGTGCATGTATTTTATCGTGCTACTAGTACTAAGGCTAGGCTGTTGCAATGTCGTAGCAGCTGATGTAAACGTTAAACGAATACAAGGAATCGAAAGCGAGTTTTAAAATAGTCGTTTTTTCACGCTGGGGTTTCATCGTGCAGCCCTAGACGCCTCATTTTCACAAAAAATACTAGTGACACAATTTGTTTACACTATTCTTATTTTGGCCTCTTGTTTAACCACTAGCCCGAGTTGATTGTCAGTCAAGATAACATAGATGCTCAGGCAAAAAGAACAATATGTACATATCTCTTTTTTTCTTTACAAACATTCACACAATGTCCTACCTCATTACTTCCATAACCATTCCTGTGTAAGCTACTTTACATTCTAAAAATACATAAGTAGAATTTATCGTTTTTTGGCAGACAAGTCTAGGTTGTCATGAGTCTATATTTAGACGTGTGACTTTCAAAAACGTTTGCTCAAAAACAACTATAAGCACGTTTGTGTTTTAAAAACAATAATCTTACCCATGTATCCTACGGTACCAACACGTCCCTTGATTTTTTCTCCAGGAGGAATTTTGACTGCGAGTCCAAGATCAGAAATCCGTATGTGTCCTTTAAGAAGATCAAATTAAGCGAAAGTATTGTGAATTACACCAACCTATACTTACCATAATCGTCTAAGAGAATGTTTTCTGGTTTCATATCTCTGCATAAATCAATAAACATCAAGAGAATAGCATAAGAGCAAAAATATCTCATTCTCATTGCTGTAATGAGAGCAACGCGAAATAAATTGACACAGAAATGCCCGTAACAAAAGCAAAAGTTTTTCATGTAATATATGCGGCTCAAAAAAGCGAACACAAAATTATGCTGAAATTCTAGGAATATATAGGTTTCTGATAACTGTAGCAAACATTTGCCAAAATGAAGCAGGATCATATACTTATGGTCAAATGTATAAGAACGTAGAATTACTCAAAACCCTGATTGTTGCAGCCACGAAACTATAAAAACTATCAGCAACACAAAATTTATGCAACACGATCAACGAAGTTTCGCATCTACTTCTTTACCTGTATGCGATTCTAAGTTTGTGAAGATCATGTAAACCACAGGTTATTTCAGCAGCATAAAAGATAGCTCGCTCTAAACTGAAGCCAGTCTTCCCCATATTGTGTATGTGAAACTTCAAATCACCACCATTCATGATTGTTAAAACGAGATTGAGGGCATCTTTTGTTTCAAACGCATAACCAAGACTAACCTAAACACATTAAAGTTTACTATGCCATTCATAAAGATATAACAGAATTTTTATTGAGTGCAGCAAGTGACGATTATTACGACTGAAATGCTGCCAAGTAGATTAAAGGCAGCATCAGAAAAAGTCCTCAGCTTTTTTTACGCGTAGGATTTATGTTAAGACTGAAACTTTTTCATCGATTTATTTCTGGCGTCAAATTGACCCGGGTCGAAATATCAGCGCTGGAATTATTTCTTGGAATAACATTGTAATATTTTCTGATAGACGTACCACAAAGCGGCTGTTGACCGATTCAAGAATTTGCTTTTCGTTCAGTGCCATGTTTTCTCCTTTCCTTTTCTTTACACGCTTTTTTTCAAGGCGTTTGCAAGCATACATTTTGCCGCTACAACGGGCTTGGCAGGCACAAACTTCGCCAAAACCGCCCTTTCCCAACACTCTATATTGCCTAAAGGTATTCTTGGTAACAGGCTGCCTGTAAAAAAATTACGAGAATATCTAAACACACGTGCTGATAAAAGCGACTTATCATACAACAAAAATCACTTGAACGTAGATCTTAAATGAAGATAAAGCAGCTTAACAGACTAGTTAAAAATCTGAGTGGAGAAGAATGTTCTATATTTGGACAAAAACTTGAGCATTAGTTCGCTAACATACGCACAAGGAGCAAGTAGCCGCATTTGAAGCAGAAAATCGATCAAGAGGACATCAACTGCAATTAACTGCGTGAGCAGATGCACGGGGATTTTCAAAAACAAACAGTGCAGAAAATTAACGACCTTTACTGCTGGACTAATGAGCTTAGCATTAGTGATTACGCACTTGGCAATGTTTTGGTTAAATTGTAAAAAACAACACAAACCTTTCAAGCCACTTCCATTGAAGAAAACGAGAAAAATACATACTGTCGAGAAAATCATTAAATGGCTGGCCACTGAGGTAGTTTGTAATTGCACTAAAATAACAAATGAATATTGAAACCCAAATTTTCAAAATTCAAGTCAAAATATCAGACTAAAAATAACATATCGTAACATCATTCTTCCATTTCCAATTTTTCTCGCTCGACCGCATTTGAAAAACTCTACAGCAGTTTGTGTCAAAACATTCAAAAGCCTTAAAAACAACAAAAAATCTTCTAAGAGCCAAATAAAAGCGAAGACATAGATCCTAACATCAATTGAATTATACAAAGATAGAAGTGGTTTCTTTACTTACGAAGAAATATCAGAAAATAAATCTTGAGTCAAATCTTCTTCTCGGTCGCATTCCGGCGGCGATTTTAATCTTTCTTCAACTGCATCTATCATTTCGGTTGTTACCGTTGAAGGAAGACTCTCAGTCTACAAACACAATAGATAACTAAACTGTGAACAAAGCTAACACCATAAACCAGTGCAAAAATCCGTAAATGAATGGACGAAAACAGTTAGGCGTTAAACATGTGATTGTCAGATGGGCGTTGGTCTAGTCTGAACAGACAAGTCATTGCAATGATAAGAACTTTCTGCTAGTGTAATGCAACAAGCCTAGTAATAGTAGTGGTACAAAAAATGCTTAGTTGACTTGCTGGCGTTCTAACGCGTGAGAACAAAGTTACTTCCACAGTTAACCATAAATCCTATTCTAGTCAAAATATGCTGCGAAAAACAAGCCAGGCGGAAAAGTACAGCGCTAGCAGCCATCATTAATTAGGCTTAAAACTTTTTCGTCCAATCGTCAGAACAGCATTAAAGGCCGTAACAGTACACGATTGCCAAGTGATATTATCATTTAAATACTAAATACTTTCGACTCGATGTAAACTCGATTAACGCGTAGAACAGATGGTAGAATCATATGAGAATTTCTATTGAAACTGCACCTGTTTAGTGGTGAACTTAACACAAATCCGAAATCAGGGAATATTTTTAAGTAAACCACTTGGTGAACCTCTTTGGCTAGAGAATTTCAACCGGTAAAATTCCGTATAACACATTCGAATTGAAAAACCGTACCATAGGCTTGAATTGAGAGACTTCGTGATTTAGTCGAACAGTTCATCTCTTTATAAAACTATTCAAAAGAGTTGCGACAACGAACAAAAACCAAGCAGACAACCCTTAATCGACTTGTTAATGCCAAATCACTTAGAACACGCATGATTTTTTAGATTTAGTGAAGTAACTGTACACAATCTTAAAGACTAGAGATGCCAACAATACCATTTGCTACAGATAAGACCAACCACTTCGTATCCATGATAAAAGGTCGGTTATATGAGACAAAGCTATAAATAAACGAAGAAAAATTAAAGTGCTAACGTAAAATGCAAATTACCCAAGTTTCAATTGCATAGACGCGTAATGTCTCAACCTAACTCAAGTTCTCACAAACGCTAAAAATAAAGGAATAGCCTTACGCTAACCTAATGCCTCTTTCTTCACGCAAAGCAAGTGCTAAAAATAAAGTAACTTCTAGCCAGTTCCTTACACTTTATTTAGAGCAACAGTTAAAATATGAGGCAGTACTAAGCTCATTGTACGAAGTCAAAACAACCCAGAAAATACTGAATGACACGGTCCAAAATTTAGTTACCAGTATTGCGTCAGGTTTATGTATAAAAGATCTACACTCCAGAGCTTCAAATGAAAACAGTTTTTTCAAAAGCAAGGCAAAAAATAATTGCACCTTGCACTCGTGACCAATAACAATAGCATTGCATCAAAAGCTAATTATCAGTTATCACATGAAGGATCATAGCAATAAAAAGTCACGCAACTCACAACGCGTGAAGTTAAATAAATGTAAAAACGTCCACCATAACATACTCGTGTATATGCAGTGCCCTGCCAGAGTTGTTGAGACAAGTTTATGAATGAACCAAAGCAAACTTACGTCATCTTTTAGATATCTGTCATACACTTCTTGAGCCACTTTTCTTCTGTCTTCCAACATCGTTTCTTCGTATTCTTTCTGTGAAAAAACATAATCATTTGTAAATTTGAAATTCTTTTTAGAGCTACCAGGATATTTTGTAAACCTATAAAGAAAGACTACTGCTTTTAAAAGAAGCTCTTCATATAGACTTAGACTCAGAATCGGCCAAAGAGCTTTCACACAGATTAGGCTAGTCTTTTCACAGCGGTATAGTAGTTTCCCACCCCTTTAATGTTTAATTGAAAACCAAAAATGTTTGAGAGCATTGCATTGCAGGGACTATTATATACATATCTCACGTTACATGTGATTAAGCTCAAAATTGAACGGTAAAGATTAACTTAAACTTTTTATCAGAAAACAATAAAGTTCGATAAAAAAAAATTACTGCAACAGTTATTTTTCTTCAAATCAAAAACATCCATTTATCATCTTTGCATGCATAGACGAATCGCAGCTTCAGCGTATTTGAAATATAATAAGACCAACTTCATCAACTACTCAGTAAGAAGTTAGGCGATAAGCTTTTACGTTGTAATTTATCATAATGTTCAAAAAAGAACGAAAAATTTTTCAACCAAAGCAAGACTTGGTAGTTTTTTTACTTATTGGCCGAGCGTCTGCCTCTGCAGCTGTAGACCCTGGTTTGATTCAGAGTCGGACCAAACCAATGCCTACAAAATTGGTATTCATAGCTTCTGTGCTTGACGACCCCATTAGTGAGACAGTGTGGAAAACAAGCTGGCAAGTTCACTTGTACCGATGGGAAAGACACTTGGCAGGATTCCTCCATCTGGGTGTGATACACTCGTAATCTGGGTGTGATAGGCCAGCAACTGGTAAGCGAGCTCGTTATAGCACTTTGACTGCTTTCTCGTGTTAGGAGAATAAGAAACTAAATACTAAAAATACTATTTCAAACTAGTCTTAAGATTAACAGCAAACTCACCATTTCCTGTAAGCACTGCCTACAATGCTTCAAGTTTGTTTTTGATTCGCAAAACTCTGCAAACAGTCTTTGACCAATCGGTTGTTCTTCACATATAGAGGTGTAATCTTTCACTAAAAAGACCAATGTCTGATTTGCAGCGCTGGGTCGAGGTATTAAACATCAAAGTGCTGCATATAAGCTTCACAACAACTTATCGTGCCCGTACACAAAATCACAAAAACCATCACCAAAACTACATTCAGATAATATTTACTTCTTTCGGTACCGAAAGTAATTTATTACTTTCAAAGAAAAAAAGTATAGCACTACAAAAAACCTAATCACAGCATCTTGCTCAACGAATGCCTAAAATTTTAAACGTTTTAACTGTTTGAATGCAGATCCTAACGCTTAATAATCGAAAAACATACCAGCATTTACATAGGCTAGTAAAAGTACAACTCACATTTGCAAATAAGCTACAGCTACATTCACAAACAAGGTGAACATTAGAAATTCATCTGGACCTACATTAAACGCTTTGAATAAAAATCAAAACCTTGCATAAAAATTCCAACAGGGTTAACAAATTTCCACCACTTCAGAATTTAGAAATAATATTCCAAAATATTGGTAATATTCATCTGCTTCAACAGTTGACGTATCGCGCGTCAAATAACCTACTAAAACGAACTCTCAAGATTGCAGCTTCTTTGTTTTTTATACAATGCAAAGTTGCATAAAAAGGCTTTGCATATGGGTACAATAACTAAGACAATTTGACGGATATCACAAACCACTACACACCTGTAGTTCTTCTCAACTCATCTGTTTCACTAATGTGAGGAAATTTGAGCATTTCTTTCCATTTTTTGCTTTTTCCTTTTCGTTTTCCACCCCCACCTGTAATGACATATGCGTTGCTTAGTATTCCGATCTCAGCTTAACTTGTAATTTGTACCACTCGAAACTTAAGCAACAACTACAAACGCAGGAAAAGCCTGAAAAACACACGCCGCAATTGCAATGAAAATTTTACTTAAACAGTATAGACCAGGGATGTCCAACCTTTTTATTTAATGGGCCACATTGCAAACTAAAATATGTAACTGGGCCTCAAAACCACCAGAATAGCTCAATACAATCGAAAAATTACGTGGATCGCAATTAGCACCGTTTTCAGCTTGAAGAACACCTTGTTGGTTTTGCAGGAAATGAAAGACTTCTATTATAATCAGAGGCTCACCCAGATTTTGATAAAGGGAAGGGGGCGCAACCGCTCAAAGAATTTTTCGCAATTTTCACGCAAAAAACAATTATTTTCGCACACTTTCTTATCGAAAGAGACGTTGTCGGTACCTGCAAGGGGAGTGCGGTCACTATAGACAATAAAGTTAGATTTTAGCAACTTATTACAAATTTCTTAAACGCCAGAGCCAAGGGGGAGGGGGCATGGCACGGTGCCTCCCCTCAGTGGTGTAGCTAGAGGCTATGCCGCCTGGGGCGGTTCAAGAAATTGCTGCCCCCCAAATGCAGTGGTGTACCCAGGATTTGGCCAAAGGGATGGGCACAACCGGGGGTTTGAGAGCGAAGCCCCAGCCGTCGGAGGCTAAGGGGGTCAGGGGGCTACGCCCCCAGCCGCCAACGAATTTTTGCGGTCTTCACATAAAAACACTCATTTTAACACACTTTTATATTGAAAAAGGGCATGCAGTGAGCAGGGTTGGGAATCGATATCCAAAAAAGTAAAGAAATAGTCGATATTTGATAGTTCACCACAAAGTAAAGAAATAATCGATTTCGATGGTAGTTTAAAAAAGTAAAGAATAAAGAATATTCTAATCGATATTCGATATTACACTGAGCATTTAGCGCTGTACGCCAAGCAGCTTTTGTGGTGTCCTCACATTCATGCCGTAACTTGCAGAAACGACGGACATAGTATATGCGAAGCAACCTTGCCATTACAAACCTTTTTTTGTTGTTTTTTTTTGGCACAAGAAAATTTATCAGCAAAAATAAGGTAATGACATACCGACGATTGTTTTAAATTTACCGAAGTGAGATATATGAAAATTTATTTTAAATTTACTAAAGTGGGATTAAATTTACTAAAATGGACGAAAAGAATCGAATATGGAATATAGAATTGCGCCGAAAAAAAAGTAAAGACAAGGCCATATTCGATACTCAATCAAAAAAGTAAAGGCCCCAGTGCATTCGATGAACAAAAAGTAAAGAATACCGCAATCGAATATCGATTACAATAGATTTTTCCCAACCCTGGCAGTGAGTGCAGTCACTATAGACAATGCAAAAATATTTTCGGAGCTTATGTCTAAAAGTAGAAGCTTGTCTAAAGTAAGTGAAAGGAGGCTGAAACTATTACTAGTTTGAGAAATTATAGACTGAAAGTTAGGTTTTAGCACCTTATTACAGAGCCAAAGAGGTGGGCCATGGCACCGTGGCCCCCCCTGCGTGCGCCCATGTCACTTGCGTAGTACTGCCTATACTGCATTCGCACGCTGAGTATGAGCGATTCAAATAATGCAAATACGAAGAAAACAGTGCGCAATTGTGACATAATACACATTAAAATCAAATCTTTTTTGTACTCGCGGGAATACACCAAAGCGTAAACGAGATGGCGGGGCCGATTTCCGCAACTTTGCGCCTGGGCACTGGGCAACACAGTAATGTAATTTACGATTAGCAAACAAGCGATATAGCCAAATAATGGTTGTTCAAAATAATTAAGAAAAATAATTACATAAAGCTTATCCAAAATGCCCCCCCCCCGAACGTGCCGCCCCCTCTTGCTACGCCACTGCTCCCCCTGCGTGAGTCTATGATTGTAATCCAAAAATTGACGCTTGACGGCCAAAATGCCCAGCGTCGACTTTTTGAAAATCGACGGCACATCGACTAGCGTCAATGAAAAGTTGAAGGCGTCAATTGGCACCGTCAAATCAGCGGCGTCAACGCATACAACTGCTAATAACTATTTCAAAAATGTTAATTCAGTTTCAGCAAGATGGTTTTTACTTAAAGCCACGTCCAAAACATTAAAATAATTTTTATGAGCAAACGGTGCGTTTTAGGAGATATCAAAAAATTTTCAAGATGATAACGCGTCTTATAATTAAGATTTCTACCAACGTGTTTTCTATGAAAGATACTATGCGACACACCATACAGTTCCAAGAGCTGTCAAAAGACTTTTCAAAGTAGTTCCGGCCCAAACAATGCTTCAAATCGAAAAAAGTGCAGGGTTTCAAGTTGCAGCAAATTTGATCACCATCATAGAAAGCGTTTCCAAATATGAGCTGGCTATTATTGCGAAAAGGTTATAAGGCTAACTAATGACTTAAAATTGTTTATGTTAATTACTTTATTTATTAAATAAAAAGTATTTTGGTTAAACTACATGAAGGTTCTTGCGCTCACTACTTAATCAATTTGCTAAAAAATCTTTTTCACTGCGAGTCGATAGCAGGCTGCATTCAAACATCAAGTGGGCCGCATTCGCGGGCCACAGGTTTGACATCCCTGGTATAGACAAACTTGCAAAAATGCTCTCTAAAACCATGTGCGAAAATTAAGGAGACCAGATCAGCATAGACACAACTACTACAACTGAGGGTGAAAATTTTCATAGTACAACAGCCCATCTTAGCTGATGGCAAACAGCCCATCTTAGCTGATGGCAAACCTTTCAAATGCAGAAACATGCGGAGTAGAAAGACTGCATCTACTACTTGATACAAATAATCCAACATATCGCACAATATTCAATACAATAAAACTAAGCAAATTTTTAAGCATACACGATAATTCACGACTTTGATTTCTATACTGATCAATGAAAACCAAATGTTGCAATTATCTCGAACTCAAAACACTCATACTAAAAAGAGCATTTAGGCTTCCCATAATTTTGACACCACAGATCACAATAAATTTTCCTTAGTCAAAGTTGCTGATACTTTCAAAAATATATTCAAATATGCACATGCAGAGTCTTGCCTAGAAAATTATATCTCTACTACTTAATTACAAAGTCAACAGTACTGACACATTTCTGCAAGATTCTTCTTAGCATATATAAGAAAACGCAGTGAGTACCACTAATTAGTCTTAACATTCTGCGTAGCTGCAAAGAATGACAAGCAAAACTTTGCCACTGTCTTTCAATTCTGATATATCAACGCACTTGGCCAGAACAAAAATCGTAATTCCAAATTATGTGATTTGAGAAAATGCTATTTGCCGACTCAAAATAATAATAATGGTTTAGCAACATAACAAATCATGAACATAAATCGAAACCAAAAAACTACAAATTAAAAGCCATGCAATTTTACCTGAAGAGACTTTCCATTTGAAAAAAAAAAAGAACATGTTAGAATGAAGTACCGGTATACTAAAATTACCAAGGTGTAACCACAAAATAAGCAAGCAAGGAATTTTGCATAACGCTATTATGGTAATTTTATACAATGGTGCATAAAAATTATGCAATGGTGCATAAAAATTAATGTGGAGAGCAAGTGTTAGGCTTTTTAGGCTCAGCATTCTGGATAGGGATGTCCATTTCAGAATAATTAACGTACCGGTATATATTCTAAAATAATTCCAAATCTTTTTTTTTCAAATCCAGAATTTCAATATCATTCCGAAACACACACAGAGGCGTAGTCATAGAGCTAACAGGGGGCATACCTCCTCTTAAATTTTATAAACACATGAAAAAATACGGCTCCAGCATATACCAATATATATGAGGTGCATACTACACAATTTTTCTTTGCAATTAAACCGAATACAAAAAACAAAACCAGTTTCAAATAGGAACCGGTTCCATAGGATTCAATATTCTGAAATGGACATTCTTAATCATCGACAATATTACAATCATTTATGATTTTAAGCTTGCAATTTTTTTTTGCGAATGCTGCTTGCAAAAGGCAGCATAAAATGTTCAATCATGGTTTTATACCCTAAAGTACAAGTTTAGAAAAAGTATCACCTAACCTATAACATCATCAATTTATAAAGACTATGCAATTAGAATTCTTCAAGTGCATATAACTGATTAACTGTTTGTAGTAAAATGCTAGCACCAGCAGCTGCAATAACTTAGGCAGGTTTAGCAACAAACATGACGTATTTCTAATACAACATTATATTTAAAGTAGTATGCATAATGAAATTAAGTAATTCCCTGCACTAGATCATGGAGAGCTGATACCTCTCGACCTAATAAAAAACATGACATGGTAAACCTAATAAACTAACAATACATGGAATTGCCACAGAACGTTAAAAATTAAAATCCGTAACGCCCCGAACTTTCAGTGAAAAACGAGTAGGCCTACACTTTTCCAAAATTCTAGTGATGAAATAAGATTTTGACACCACTGCAAAAATGTTTGCACATTTCAGAAAATCTGAGCAAAACTAGTAGTATTGGCTAAGTTAGTAATTAACAGATCAACAAAGTTTAATACAGAACAGAAAGGTTATTGAAGTCTGAAAACTCAAAAATAACTTTGCATGCAGTGGTTTTTATATTCTAACTTGGTAAAACATGAAACAGGTCAGGTCAGAGTTAATACACTACTCTCCATGTAGCCAAAACATTTTAATAATATATTAATGCAGTTCACTCCCCAATGTATGGTATCAAGGTTAACAGTTAACACTGAACAAAAACCCATTGCAGTGCAATATTATTGTATGCAGTGTGAGGTGGTTGGGGTTGTAACCCTAACAGCTTTACCTGTTTACTGTACAGGTTAGCTTTTGTTATGTCTACTGCACACTTGCACAATGCACAGTGAATGGTCTTAAAAAAAAGCAAAAAATTGGTTAGCCAATTAACGAATGTATTATGAGCATGGCATAAGCAAATGTCATTGGTTTTGTTCCTCACTATAGTTGCATTGCACTAAATGTCACCATGCAATTCTGGTATATATCTTGCTCACAGTCAGAAGTATTATTAGCATTAGATGTTATGGTACCTACGCACATTGCACAGTAATATTATTGGCCAAGATGCTATCTTAGCCAGCCTGTGAATCATAATCAGTGACCAGTGTTAGCACAGGAGTGCTTGCGTTAAGAAAAAATTTTAGGCAGTGCCTAGATCCACGGACTGTGGATTGTTTCCCAAATGGTATATCCGTGGATTGCTTTGTTTCTACAAATGACGCCGCTGTCACGCCTGATCGGTTTCCCACTGCAGCACCAGCTGCTTGTTTGTTTCTATAAAGGGTTGCCGTGGATCTAGACACTTCCGAAACTTTATTCCTACAGCTTCAGGCTTACTGCCTAGTGCCTTTTGGATACCAGCTACTGGTACAAGTATTATGATATACCGGCACTAAGTGCCAGTACTACTATGCATCACATCTAGTCTAAAAACAGTCAATACCATTACCGGTAGGTTGCACCAGCATACACTGTACAAGCAGACATGTAAGTCTGCACTATAACCTACGGTAGCGTAGATAGAATTGTCAGGTGATATTACCAGTGGGTACCTACCACTGTACCAGTATCGACCATTCGCATTGCTATACCAGGAGCTCAGAACGAGGCCTAGGCCTACTCACCATACCAAAAACTGTTTATTACAATGAGACAGCTTAAATAAGTAAAAAGCAATGTCCTTCCTGGCCTACTGGACGGGAAGTCATGACGACATCCTCTTGTTGGGTCAGAGGCTCTAACAGCACTCCACCACCAACAGTGCAAAGCACTTCAGTAAATCGTACCGTAGAGCGAGACAGCGCTGTTTCTGGCTATTAATTTTCATCAGCCCTCAGGTAAGAAACATTCATCTTCCAGGACGAATGATCTTGCCAGGATCACTCATCCCTTCGGATAAATATTTCTTAAATCCTTCTGGCAAGATCATTCGTCCTGCAAGATGAATGTTTCTTACCTGAGGGCGGCTGATGAAGGCTAATAGCCAGAAACAGCGCTGTCTCGCTCTACAGCTTAAATAATTAATACATAACATAAGCAAATAAAAGCTTACCTTCACGTGCTTTAATGTACACAGTATTGGCCACAATATTTTCTAATTCCATATCCATGATGAAAAAATTTTTTGTCTAGCAGCCTAGGCTATGCCGCTTACACACCGAACTTCGAAAATAGTCTGATGCTTAGTCGCCACTTCGCGTAACTTCGATCCTCCACGCAAAGCTACGAACTTGCAAGCATAGTCCTAGTAAATGAATAAAGCTATAGAAATATCAACCGCCCATCCAGGCCTACTTTACTTACAATGTTTTGAAATCTCGGGTGTGGTAGCGTCATAAGCTAATATGACGTCAAAAATGTTTACACATTCGATAAAAAATCTGCCGTGGTACCAGCTTCTCTTGGTATAAGTCTCTGCTTAACGCATGATTTTTTTTCAAACTTTTTTTAATTGAATCAATGACGTAAAACTGATACACTTGTAGTTTTTTTCAATTTTATTCTGAGTGGTGCTGAGTCACAGTCTCACAGATTACATACAGCAAGTGGTGAACTGTGCCTACACTGTGGCCATACGTCGTGACGTGCAGGGACGTAGGCCTACATTATTGGGGTGATGAATCATTGCCAGTGATGGGCACGATAAACCTTTCTGTACTAAAGCGATAACGATAATCGATAACTTCAAAAAAGCCCTAGGCGATACCGATAATCGATAAATATCAATCTTTTAAAGCGATATTGGTAATCGATAAATTATCGCCGATAAATTTTTCCGATAAATGTTGCGGTAAATTTTCAATGTGTTTGACAAAATTTTTTGTTGTAAGTCGAATTGCAAAAATGTTTTTTCAAAATTTTTCAAGAAAAAAGAGCAGTTTACGGACTCTGTCGTGAAATTAAACAAAACAAAGAGATAGTTTTCCAAAAATTACAACAAATTATAATGAACACCGTGTTCCTCCTTAAGCTATTTTCGTCCCATATTTATTGTATTCCGAACACCGTGTTGTTTTTCCATAGCGCCAACTCACCAACTTTGAAGTTTAAACACTGCGTGCATCAAAAACCGTTTATCGCAATAATTTATCGGCGATAACAAAATATATAACAAAAGCAATATCGGTAATCGATAAATCAAAATTATTTGAGCGATAACGATAATCGATAATAAATTATCGCGATAAATGCCCAACTCTGATCATTGCAACATCAACTAAAACGTCAAATCGTGTCACCTTCTGGGAGGCGAAGCCCCCCACACGCCCTACCGCTGTTCTTCTTTGCACGTTACCTCGTTTCAGAAGTTTTAAGACTATGGACATAAACTTCTTCAACTATTGTAGACTTTTTTTTTTTATTATTATTATTGGCATATTTATCCTCCTATCACGAGAAAGCGACGAAGCGCTGTACGAGCTCGCTTAGGAGTTGCCGGCCATCTGTTACCACACTAAGATGGGGGAATTCCGTTAGTGCCTTTCCCAACGGCACAACAAGTAAAACTTGCCGGCTTTCTCCACACTGTCCCTTAAATGCTGAACGTCAAGCAGAGAAGCTGTGAATATACCAATTTTAAAGTCATTGGTTTGACCCGACTCGGAATCGAACCCCAAGTCTACCGATTCAGAAGCAGACGCTCCATACCACTCGGCCATCTGATCGGTGATCAATATGTGCAAAATAACATGCCGGTACCGAAAATAAGCTAAACGTTTTCGAACAGATCGACAGTTTTTTGTTACAGAATGATCGGAAATAAAAAGGTAACGCATGGCAAACTACTATAAGCGAAAAGCAAAACAGCCGGACCCTAGCTGTTTGCTTTTCGCTTGAATTAGTTTGCCCTGGGCGCGTTTGCTTCCCATTTTCGATCATGTTCTGATGAAGGACGGCAGCGTGGTTGAGTAGCTCGGCAGCGTGGCCGAGTGGTTCGGAGCGTCGTTTTTACGACTGCCATAAACTCAACATTGATGGTTCAACTCCCACCGAAGCCTCGTTGTTGCGTCCTTGAACAAGATGCTTCATGGTAATTATCTCAGCTTGGAGGAATTTAACAAGCAGCAAATTGAAGAATTAAGTCAGAAGCAAAATTTAAGCGGAGAAATCGGAAACATGAGCTACCCTTAAGTGAGTGTGGATTCGTCCTATGCATAGTGTCTCCGTCGCTTTCTCGTGACAGGTTTTTAATTAGGTTGAATGTTAACTAAATACAAAGACGCTAAGATGTTTAGACCCGAAAACGAGCGTAAATATGCCCTTTGAAAATGATTCATGTCAGGGGCGCATTGAGAATTTTTTTCAGGGAAAGAGCACCAAATTTCGTCACTTTTTTCAAGCGCAGTTTTTCCCGGCAGAGTTAATTATAAGCAACTTAAGTAACAAAAGGACTCTAGGGGGATCCGGGGGCATGCTTCCCCGTTAAAATTCGGTAATGGCCATTTTAGAGCTTTTTGAACAATTTTCAGGCAAAGTTTGTTCATATTTTTGGCCTCTATCTTTGAGCGCTTCACCAAATATGATCTACTTCAGTATTTTGTTCGCACAGTTTCGATTATGCGTGCTTCAGGCGATCAAGGCAAATTGTTATGAAAAGGTTCGATCGACATTACGGAAAAATTTTGTTCATCCAAAGCATTGTTGAAAATGGCTGTTAAGAGGGGATGCATTCCCACATCCCCACCCCCCTTGGATCCACCCCTGATCCTCATATATCGCGTTTTCCGGGAAATTTTTTTGCATTAGCACGGATTTCAGTGGTAATGATATCTATCATTCCGACATAAAATATGCGTTACTGCAAATTTAAAATTTTGTTTCGCTTACTAAAAATTATTCTTCAAAATTCGCAAAATTTTTTAAAACAAAATGCACGTGAGATCAAAATTTTTTCCTCAATTTGTTGAAAAAATTGAAAGACGCAAATTAAGTTTGTCAAAACAAGATAGGCCTAACAAAATGCTGAAAATAAGATAAATGTTGAAAATCAGAGAAAAAGGCAGAACAATCAAGGTAGGAAGAATTTCCCGGGAATTTCCCGCATTATTGCTTACAGCTGATGCTGGTACAAGACTAAACTGATGTATATTTTATGAAGCACTCAGAGTTGGGGCAAAAAAATTGAACAAAATTTGCCACAAAAAGTTTTCAAAAAGCACTAAAACGGCCGTTACAGCGCCTAATTTTCAAAATTTTTTGGGGGTAGCATGCCCCCGGCCCCCCTAGAACCATGCTTTTGTCCCTTAACTTGCTTCAAATTAGCTCTGCCGGAAAAAAATACGCTTAAAAATGTCCAAATTTGGTGCATCCCCCGCAAAAAAATTCTGAGTAAGCCTCTGACATAAAACTTATTGAAAAGGGCTTATTTACGTCCTTTTTTGGGTCTAAACGTGTAACGTCTTTGTACTTAGTTGATACTCAACCTGATTCAAAACTGCATCCTCCCACTAAAATTTTCTGGATCAGCTCCTGGTTATAACTAAAGGTTCCGGGTATGCCTGCGTGACGCTTGTTGGTTCAATACGTCCGGCAAGTATCAGAATCACTGTGTTAAGGTATGATTGACTAGCGTTTGATTATTTATAAATCGGATGGGTTTAAGATGTGCTTTTTTGTTATATACGAGAACGCAAGATGAGACCGAACATGCATTGAGTAAATTGCTTAGCAGCACTGCTCTAGGTCAATGTCCGGAAGGTGGCAATATAGAGATACTTGAATAAAACCTAGGTCAGGGTTTCCCAACCTTTCTGTTCATCGGTACCCTTGGACGATTTATGAAATCGCTCGCGTGCCCCCAAAATAGGTGAAGACCAAACAAAAGGTCTTCACGACGTCCAAAAGTTCCTGTTTTTTTTTTCGCTACAAATTCGAAAATAAGCATGTAAGTACGAAATGGTAACTCTGGGTACAAGACATCTGAAGACGTGTGGACTTTTTTTGTAGCTCTTCCAATTGGTGCAGCCCTAATCGAAGCCTTAATTATTAACATCAGGCAATAAAAAATATAACTTTATTGTACCCCTTGAAAAGTTGAAAAGTACCCCTGGTGGTAGCCTACATGTACCCCAGCTTGGGAACCCCTGGCCCAGGTAATCATGAAGTGGTTTGTAGAGAACTAAAAAGATGATCTTGAAATCACACACGGGGTCGAGGTTTTACAAAATGACGCCTGAAAGAAGTAAAACAGCAAGATTCGATCAGCTGGAACCGATCGTATTCGACCCATATTTCAAGAGCCCAGGCACGTTCGCATGACGCTCGTACTATAGGAGATCATGAAGAGTGCTATCCGGAAAAAAAAAAGGTCTTGCTCGCCAATTTGCCAATAATTTCCCCAAAAAACAATATTGCGCACCCCAATTTTAGGAAGTACAGCGACAGCGTGCTTGGATTCGCCGGAGAGTGATCTCCACAAATATATGGCCTTACGGCCTACCAGGGATAAGCTCCTGTCGATGATGGACGTTTTGCAAAGTGTCAAAATGCAATAAAAGCTCTTTACAGTATGTTTGTATTTAATTGTATATTTATCCTTCTATCACGAGAAAGCGATCAATGTGCTATAACGAGCTCGCTTAAGAGTTGCCGGCCACCAGTGTAGTATCTACCACAACAAGATGGGGGAATCCCGCTAAGTGCCTTTCGCACCGGCACAACAAGTAAACTTGCCGGCTTGATCTTCACATTGTCTCTTTTTGACATTTAAAGCTAAGCATCAAGCAGGGAAGCCATGAGTAGCCTACCAGTTTTAAAGCCATTGGTTTGACACGACTCGCAATCAAACCAGAGTTAACAGCTCCAGAGGCAGATGCTTTTACCACTCGGCCATCTGAGTTGTTGGGTTGAAAATTCTTTCTGGGAGAAAAAATTAGGTTGAAGGGCATCGCCCCTGTTGTTGCTCTTCCCTCCCTTGGGAACGTGCCTGACTGACACCAATCTCGCAAGCTACTTCGATACAACAAATCGAGTCACTTCATATATCATAGTGACACGAAATAAGATTACCTGCAGCTGTGAAGAATTTGTTCCATTCGATTCGATCGTTTTTAACTGTAAGCTTGTCGAAGTCCGACTGACGATGAAATTGAGCTAAAGCTTGACCACGAAATTTCATATGAAAATTGCGTGCACAAAGGTCTAACCTATTTTAGCTCAAACAACGTTAAAAAAATTAAATGTTCATTATTATGCTTGCCGTGTCACCTCAAAGCGTATGAGCGCTTGGGCAACACATCTCCAAAAAAACATCACTGCGGTGGCGAGTCGCAGGCGACACTGTGTTAGATTGGACCGGCCCGGGAATCAAACCCCACACCTACCGCGTTGATAGCGGACGGAGTCTTTCACTACTACGCTAATCAGCTGGAACCAGTACGTACTGCCGTGGCAAGCACAAATAACGTTTTACACAGTGGCGTGGCCAAGGGGAGGACTGGGGGTGACATGTCCCCCCACTTCGATTTAGGACCATTTTTTTGAACCGTTTAAATCTGAGGAGATATTTTAGGGGGGAAGGGGGGTGACATCATATCCAAGCCTGATTTACATATTTCGCTGTATTTCGCTTTCCTGATTTACATATTTCGCTGTAGAATCTAAAACTTGATTGTCTCTGACACTCCAAGTAGCCAACTCCTTCCAAGTGTTGCAACAAACAGTTCTTCGCTCAAAAAATCTGTATGCCGCAACTCTTACTCGTCGTTGATAGCAAATATCAAAACCCATTATCACGTAATAAAGAAAATAACAGCATGCGACCGGCGGACTGCAACCGGTCGTTTTTCTTTTTAAATTATTCGTTTATTCAGTTACTGAATTCGAGATGTTTGTTTGGTTTGCAAGCGGTGGTTTTTCAAAACTTTTACTTGCTTTTTCAAATATTTGACTCTTTGGAGAGTTGAAGCAATTTTCAAAAAAAAAAAAAAAAACGTGTCCCAAACCGCAGGAACTTCTAATTCTACAGATCCTTTTTTTGAAATCGTTCATAATGATAATGGGGCATTAGTATTAAAATGTGGACCAATTCAGCCATACTTTCCTTAAACACCCCTAAAGCAAAGAAAATATAGGTTTCACAAAAAAAAAATGGTACCAAGACTTCAACTGGGTGGAATATTTGGCGATTCAGGACAATGGCTCATTTAGGGGGGGGAGGTCAAAACTCCCTCTTTTTGAAAGCGAAACCTTGTTTTTAAAGTGAAGTGCCCAAACTGTGCAAGCGCATTATGTGCTGTTATTTCAAAGCAACTTTGACTGAATTTGCCTCTCATCATACTGAAGCCAAACCGGCAGTTTGGCGTAGTGGTGAGAGATAGTGTTATGAGGGCGGGCAAGGGCGGATCCAGGGGGAGATGTGGGAGATGCAAATCCCCCACCAGCCATTTTCAAACATGTTTTTGATGAATACAACTTTTTCCATAATTTCAAACCTTTTCGATGACAATAAGCTTTACGCCCTAAGCACGCAATACAATTGAAAATGTACGAACAATATTTGGTGAAACACTCAGATTTAGGGGCAAAAAATTAAAAAAAATTTGCCTAAGCATTGTTCAAAAAGTAGCAAAATGGCCACTGTAGTATGTAAATTTTCAAAATTTTTCCGGGGAGCATACCCCTGCACTCTCCTAGAGCCTTTTTTTTATTCTCAGTATGCTTCAAAATAATTCTGCTAGAAAAAACTGCGTTTGAAAGTATGACAAAATTTGGTGCCCCCTCCCTGAAAAATTTTCTGAATACGCCGCAGACATGAAAACATTTTTTGAAGGGCTTTTTACGCCTTTTTTGGGTCTAACGTCTTTGCATTTAGTTAGCATTTAACCTAATTCAGAATTTCATCCCCATACCAAAATTTTATGGATCTGCCCCTGAGTGCGGGATCGAGTTTTTGCTTGCTCACAGAACAGAATACGAGTTAGTTTACGTGAATGCAAATAAGAAAGTGATGTAATCCCCTCTCTGTAAGGATAAAGACACTGTATGCAGTTGAATTTGCTTTGTATTCGAGAAGTTTTGGTCACAGGAAAATAGTTTTACAATGAATATACGTAATTTTGGCAAAATTTGCGCCTCAAAGTTCGGAAAATCGCAAATTTTGGGTTCGGATCCGGGATAAGATTTCGCTTGAGTTTACAACCCTTATACAATGACAAGTAACAACCATGCATACAAGTAGACCTACAGCAGTGACTGTAGCAGGGCCGGTGCTAGGAACTGCGGGACCCAATTAGAAATCTAATGGCGGGGCCCCTCTTTTCATAATAAAATGTATAGACGTTTGTGTCTCATGAAAAAAACATGCGAACGAACCAAAAAAATAGACATTTAATACCTACTATAAAACAAATTGAAGTGCCGGCAGCACCAGAGCAGTCGTCTTAGGGGGGCCAAGCCTTTTACAAGAGGGGTCAAACATTTAATCAATTTTGTCAACTGCAAAGAAAGCTTTCACGCCACAGTCTTCTTCATCAACAAGAACTTTGCATCGAGCTGACGTTGATTTGAACTTTAAGTCTTGAAGATACCGTTTCTGTGCAAGTGTTATATATCACAGCTATGTCATGTTGTTTTACGAGTTCGTAGACAAAAGAAAAGCAGTGGAACACGCTCATAGTTGCTCGTCAAGTTGTTAACAAACGCAATTTCCATATTTGATATTCTTAATTCGAACGAAACGCAAAACAGTTCTGGCGAAGCTGTTTCAGCAATACTTCAAAGGTTTAAAATTATGCTTAAAAGCCGCTGTCTTCAAAAAAAGTAAAATTGTCGATTGGAGGTAAAGGGTGGGGGTGGGTGAGGGGCAAGCTTGCTGTATGTGGCGGCCAGGCCACTCCGCTTTTATTGATTGCTGTACTTTTAACATCAAGAAAGCCGGCCAATTAGTTAAATAATTTTAAATTTCAGACAAGCATTATGGTAATATCTTGAAAATTATGCCACAACGCAATAATTAGCGAATATATTTTTTTGAATTTGGAACTCCTTTAAATATGCCTAAATATGCCAACAGACAATAAACTAAAACTACCGGAAAGATTTTTCAAAATGCACTAAAATTGCACTTGTTGTACGAAAATTTTAATAAATTTCCGGGAATGCATGGCCCCGGACTTTCTAAAGATGGTTTTGTCCGTAAATTGCTTCAGATGAACTCGACTTGATCTTGCCACTGTGCTGTTGACTTTGTTACTATAAATCTTGAAGGTTTCTCACAGCTTTTGTTTTTCTTAAACAGAGTATATTTTACAATTTAACTTAAGTCTCAATTGCTTTGGTGGAGAGCATGCATCCTTAAACAGACGCTAAAAAGCTACAACCGAAATTAACATGAAACCCCCCTAAAACTATCTCCAGGCGACAGGCGTTTACTTGTAAACAGCAAACCCACGCGATCAAACAACTGCGTAACTTTTTTCCTTACCAAAGCTTGGTTTCAGAGCCGGATTTAGAGAATGAGAGGCCTTACGTTTAGGTTATGTTGTGATCAGGTAGGGCGCTAGTTATCATAAATTCCTGATCGGATGCAACTCTAAGGCGGCCATGGTTGATCTCGAAAATAAAGAGGTCGCTCCGTAATCGCGTCGAGCCCTTTAGCTTGTAACGAGGTCCCTTGTTTCGCCGAGGCCTTAGGCTTAATTCAGCCTGTTTTGCCTAATTGTAAATCCGACCCTGCTTGATTCAACCAGCTAGGCCTACCGAGTTGCCGATTTTTTCTGTTTAGCCTAACCCTAATTTAAAAAATAGGGATGATTCATAGATATTATGCACCGGTTCAACTTTTGGCACTTTCACCTATTTTGTGTCTCACAGTACAGAAAGGGACTCCCTCTAGCGCGGGGCCCCTTAAGGTGCGGGGCCCAATTTGGTCGAATCGGTCAAATCGGCCTAAAACCGGCCCTGGACTGTAGTGCATAGTGAATTAAGGTGCCCCCACTGCAAACCAGATCGTTGCTATGAGCAACGTAGCTCACGCATTTCTCACGCCTTTGATGAAAAATACCGTGGGTGCTTTTGATTGGCTTATATTTCGTGTCTTGCATCCTGGCCTGGACTGCGTAAGTTTAAGCCCAGCACCAGGACCAGCGGCAGATAGGCGCATTCAGGGAGAGCCATAGTGCAATGCCCCCCGGTGGCCCTGTAGTTGTTGTAAATTATAGAACACACCTACACGTCATTCAATCAAATGCGCAAAAGCGGCAAAAGCTAATAGAATTACATCCTCCTTTCATTTATTTTAATACCAAGGCTTTTGGGTAAGCCTACTGAAATATTTTTGTATTGTCTATTAGAGTACGGTACGTCGATTTTTGATAAAAAATGTGTTTAAAAGAGTGTTATTTATGTGAAAACAACAAAATCTGTTGGTGGCTGGGGGCTCCACCCCCAGACCCCCGGCTTTGCACCACTTTGCCAAATCTTTGGTGTGCCACTTAACAGCGGTAGCAGTGACAAAGAAAAAATTTTTACACGCATTGTAATCAGTGGCGTACGCGCAGGGGCGGTTGGGGGGTCACCCCCCCCACTGACGATTTAAAAAAAAATAAAAATCTCTCTTTTGAAAACGACCCGCCTTTTTTCATAAAGAGATTTCCGAAATTGCTGTCATGTTTTTCAAAGAAAAGGAAGGGCAGGCGTCACCCTGCAAATGGAGTATCGCACTCACATCAAACCTACGTCATCGAATGACACAATTAAGCAAATGACTAGCACCTGGAGAAGCAAAATAAATGCATACAACATAATTCAACGCAATTTGATCAGACAAATATACAAATACACCACAAAGAAATATATACAAATACACAACAAAGAATGCACAGAGATCTCTCCTCGTGACAGCTGTTTCGCCCAATGGGGTATTTTCGCCGCGCAGTGATCTCGTGACTCGTCTGATGAGCCCCATTGGGCGAAACAGCTGTCACGAGGAGAGATCTCTGTGCATTCTTTGTTGTGTATTTGTATATATTTCTTTATGGTGTATTTGTATATTTGTCTGATCAAATTGCGTTGAATTATGTTGTATGCATTTATTTTGCTTCTCCAGGTGCTAGTCATTTGCTTAATTGTGTCATTCGATGACGTAGGTTTGACGTGAGTGCGATACTCCATTTGCAGGGTGACGCCTGCCCTTCCTTTTCTTTGAATTGTGACCGAAATCATCATGTGGCTTGATGGATTTCAAGCCCGTCGGCTTTGCCTTCCCCATAGCGCTTGTGATTGGCAAAATTCTTTGTAATTTTCTATTACCGCATGCTTCAGAAAAGGCGTGACGTCATTCACCATGCGATGTTTTCGCGTGCTCTGCTGACGTAGTTGGATTTCATATTGTCTTGGTATATCAATGTGTTGTATTTTCGCCGCGCAGTGATCTCGTGACGCGTCTGATGAGCCCCATTGGGCGAAACAGCTGTCACGAGGAGATATCTCTGCGCATTCTTTGTTGTGTATTTGTATATATTTCTTTGTGGTGTATTTGTATATTTGTCTGATCAAATTGCGTTGAATTATGTTGTATGCATTTACAGTATTTTGCTTTTCCAGGTGCTAGTCATTTGTCATGTTTTTTTGTGCTATCCAACTTGCTTATTAATCTCGAGAAATTATCGTTGTGATGCAATAATTCCGGTAGTCAAACTTTTCTGCTGGGTTGCGCTTGAACCAACAACTGACGCAAAATGCAAGCCAGGACAAAGTCAATGGGTATTGTTAAAGCTGGAGTCGTGTTGTGATGTCATAAAGCCATTGTTCTCAACGGCTATTATGGCTGGACAACACAGTGTTCCAGCGCAGGAGGTATTCTTGAAAGAGAATGGATGCAACACAGGCTGATGTTCCGCTTGCGAAGTCATAATTTTGAGTTAACCAAACCAGCCAGTTGGGGTTAACCAAAGACATCGCTCTCGGCGCGGGAGGTTTTGGGTTCAATTTCTGGGCCGGTACCGACCGTTAGCTTAGTGGTCTAGCGCACAGATTATTGGTGGGGAAGGTCTGGGGCTTTATTCCCAGGCTGGTCAAATCGGCACAGTGTCGCCAACAGCTCGCCACCGCTGCGACGTTTCTGTGTTTACAGTCGCTAAGTCGGGGAGATGACCCCCAGTATTATGCAAGGTAGGGGGCCGGGAGTCAGCCCCCCCTTGACGATTGCAGAAAAAATGAAACCTTTTTTACTTTTGAAACAAACCTACATTTTTTTGAGCAGAGCTTTCCGAAATTGTTATTATGTTTTTTCTGTTCTGTCCAACTTTCTAATTTAATCTCGCCAAACTTTCATTACGAAGCGATATGCAACAATACCGATAGTCCAACTTTTCTGATGTGTTTTGCTTGAACTGCATTTTTGTCATTGATGCTGCTGCTGAGAAGCAGTTGGTAAGTAATAGTTTCCTCAAATACGGTGTCTCTGCAGTAGCTATGGCTGCATACAAAATTTTTTTTAATCAAATCAACTCTTCACTGTACTCGTTTCATTAAACTCGCTGTAGTACCGAAGCGTGGTAGCGAGTGGCGGGGTCCTACCATGCGTCACAGCGCTGGAGCAACACAGGTCCGAAGAAACGTCGCAGCGGTGGCGAGCCGTTGGCTACACTTAGCCTGTCCACATATCCAATTTATGTGGGCTTTTGGCCCACGTTTACGTGGGCTTGCGGCGTTTTGTTGTGCCATTATGTAGCCAAATGGTCAAAAGAACGACGTTCGTAGGGAGTATATTTGTGGAGCTCCGGAGCTTTATTGTTGCACACTACGATTGATATATAAGCCCACTAATCGTGATTATTTTTGAGCTTGTGGTGCGTGAGATGCCACAGGTTTTCTGCATCATAATTAAATTTTTGATGTCATAATTTAGAAAAGTGATTATGACATCAAGCCCACAGCAACAAGCCCATATGAAAGTGGGCCAAAAGTCCACATAAATTGGACATGTAAACAGGCTCACTCTCTCTGATTTGACCGGCCTGTGAATTGAACTCCAAGTCTTCAGCATCGATAGCGACATTTTTAACACTACGCTAGAGCCTGACTGTCCGGTTTGATGAAAAATTATTTTAAACGTTAAAAATCTAAATTGACACTGCCAGTGACGTCACATCGTGATGACGTAGTATTACGTAGTTTTGTTACGTCATCATGATGTCACGTCACTGACCCCCCCATTCAAAAATCCTGCGTACGCCACTGATTGTAATGTTTATGCCAGAAAGCGTTAATATAGCCTACACAACTTCGTAAAAATTTACTTTTAAAATTTTGCTATACCGGTAGCGAATATTCATCAAAGCGCCCTTCGAAATATTTTTCTGGATGCGGCCCAGCAGTGTAACCAAGTTACGAGTAGGCCTAGTTGTGATCAGCTTATATTTTTGACTTAAATCTGATTTTGAGTAATAACTTTTCTCTGATGAACCTCCAGGGCAAACCAGCTACTAAGTGTCAATGAGTAAAAATTTGAAACAGTTGCTTCGTCACAGGCGCGGGAAGTAGGGTGCCAGGGGGGGCTCAAGCCCCCCCTGAACTTTTTTTAGCCCCCCCTGAACCATTTGAGCTCCCCCTGACAATTGAAAAAATTATGCACTGAGTGCGACGAGATTAATGCTCGCAACGTACATACGTAATGAAGCAAATATTTTTATAGTGCTTTTAACCAACGAAGAATCACTATTTTAAAAATCACTCAGTAATTATTCACTAGGTCAACGTAAAATTTGGTAAAATTTTCAATGCTTGAAGTTCATTTTTAACAGTGTTTTATATCAGCGTTTGCAAACCTTTACAGCAGTCATGCATGGACGATGGACCAGTAAAAGTATAATGGCTGCCAATTCTTGTAGCTGCCAAGCACTTTAGGCCAGTGGCGCGGGAACGTTTTTTAGACAGGGGGGGCTCAAAATAGTAAGATCGTGTCAACGTCTGGGGGGCGAAGCCCCCCAGACCCCCCTTTTTTCGAACGCACGTTTTTAAGAGCAGGACACTCAGCAGACCTATTTTGATAGACATCAATTGCATGCCGCTCAAGTGACCGGAATTTTTTCAGGATAATCTTTTATCATGGAAAACAAGATTGCTTACTACCATTAGGCTTTTCTAACCATGCTCGAATTACTACTCATGTATTTGTAAAATGCAAATACCTCAATCACAAAACCAAAAAGTAGGCAAACAAAATTTGCCCGATCTAACTTTTGCTTTGCTGATCAGAGTTACATGCAACAAACAATGCCCCATTGAGGTTTAAAAATAACAAAAAACACACAATCAAAATAAAGCACTGAACCATTTTTTAACATAATGAAATGTGTAGATATAGGTATTTAGGTAGGCGTACTAGCTCAATTTTAGTAACAATCATCGGCAGTGCTCGAGTTGTGAAAACACTTATGGGGGGTGGTAGGCTACAACTTTTCATGCAGACCTAAAAAGAGATGGTCATTATAGTTGTAAGGGAATGGTTTACGCTAAAATGTTTTATGGG